>JANBXA010000729.1:22620000-23150000 GCA_030556225.1 Cricetiscus sungorus
ACAGATTGTAGCAAAACACCCAATCATAATCACAATAACAATAATAAATAATTTAAAATAAATAAACATAAATTAAAATAATAGAGAACCTTGAAGAAAACCAGACATGAAAGGTTACAGATCATCTAACTCCATTTCTGTGACATGGCGAAGGAGGCAGATTCACAGGCAGGAAGGCGGTCAGAGGTCATCAGCACTGGGGGTCAGGAGGGGAGGGTGAGTGGGGCACCTCTGAGACTGCAGGCTAATCTGGAGTTGTGCAGACAAGAATAGGCTCTTGGGGGTGCCTCTCAGTTGTGCATCCAGAGGGTTAATTTGGGGTGTGTGTGTGTGTGTGTGTGTGTGTGTGTGTGTGTGTGTGTGTGTGTGTGTTTGGAACAGTGTTTGTCTCTGTAGCCCAGGCTGACCTCCAACTCCCAGTGATCCTCCTGTCTCAAAAGTGCTGAAATAGCAAGCTTATGTGAGCTTTTAATAAATAAAAATGTAGAGGAAAAAGATGAGTTTTGGGCCAGACAAAATACCTGACAGATGCCCAGGTGTGATGATGTATGTCTTTAGTCCCATCACTCAGAGGCAGAGGCAGATGGATCTCTGAGTTAGAGGTCAGCTTGATCTGCAGAGTAAACTTCAAGACAGTCAGGGCTACACGAAGAAACCCTGCTCACAAACAAACTGTAACAGAAACAACCTAAAAGAGGAGGGATTTGACCCAAGTGACAGACATCCTCTAACCAGGCCCCACTTCTCACCAGCTTCACCCTGGTCTGTGGCGACTTCCTGACAGCCTGTGTTCTCTGAGGGGTGGGCCTGGTTCACGTCCTGGGAATGGGTGCGAGTCCCACGGCCAACGGTGACCTTGAGCCTGAGTTCTCTGTTGCAGGTCATCATCGGGAGCATCTTTGAAGTCATCTGGGCTGTCATAAAACCTGGTACATCTTTTGGAATCAGTGTGTTACGAGCTCTCAGGTTACTGCGAATTTTCAAAGTCACAAAGTAAGTGTTGAGGTTTCTTAGCACTCTGGCAAGGGGACGTGAAGGGCGTCCTGCCCAGTGTGCATATCCCCGGTCTGATCCCCATCTTGGCTTCTGTCGGCAGGTACTGGGCATCTCTCAGAAACCTGGTTGTCTCCCTTCTTAACTCCATGAAGTCCATCATAAGTCTGTTGTTCCTCCTCTTCCTGTTCATTGTTGTCTTTGCCCTCTTGGGGATGCAGCTGTTCGGTGGCCAGTAAGTACTGCCTGACATCTGGACATCCCACCCTGGACTCCTGCTCTGCTTCCATGACATGCCCACCGCCACCACCCAGCCCTTTCAAGCTGACCTCCATCTGGAGACACCCTCAGGACAGGGATGGTCATCTAGGCCAGTGGGCTTCTGGGTACCAAATACAGTTTCTTCCTGGAGAACAAAGATAGTCTAGCTGTTACCATGGAAACTAGAAGCTGAGCGAAGCCTTCAGAGCAGGAGGGCTAACATAAAATGTTCTTGCTGTCCACAGGTTTAATTTTGATGAGGGGACTCCTCCCACCAACTTCGATACTTTCCCAGCAGCAATAATGACTGTGTTTCAGGTATGAACTTCCTTGGCCCTAATGCAGGCCCCTAACCACAGGAAGCTCAGGAGCAACCCTGAATTCCTTTATTTCTTCCCTTTCCCCACTGTTTTGGAATGCTTGTTTTTATTGTTGCTGGAGATGCAGCTCACTTATATGTCCCAAGAGAGCATAGGATTCTATTCAGGGCCACATAGGACAGCGCCAGGGCCAGTTGGGGTACCGAAGAGCCTTGCTTGGATTTTTTTTTTTTTAATTTCATTTTGCACAAGAAGGAGTGCCTGTCCCCTGCTGCAGTGACTGGAAGGAGGACCCTGACAGGGATGTCAGAGTAAGCTGTTCTGTATCACAGCAGTGCTCAAGTTCTTCCCCATCTGTATGCATTGACTTCCCCAGGGCCAGACCATCCCTCCAGGGTCTGCAGGGATCTAGCTGCTTAAGTGTCAATGCAGTCACAGCATGCACACTGGCTAGCATCCTGGGACTTGAGGTTGGGGCAAGAGAATGTAGGAGTTCTCAGTGCGTAGTGAGCTTGGGGTTGGTCTGGGCCACATAAAACACTGTTTAAAAAAGAAAGGATGGAGGGGGAGAGAGAGGGGTGGAAAGAGAACCTGGGGTAGTGGTACACACCTGTAATCCCACTACTCCAAGACTGAGACCAGAGGATCTCCCGCTCAAGGCCGGGCTGGGAGGCCCTGCCCAAAACAAAAAGGGAAAGGCCTGGTTAATACATCTGCCTATCTTGGAAGCAAGTGTTTCTAGGATAAGGAAGCTTGTGTTCTCTTGGGGCACCTACACTGAGGCTTGAGGACTAGCCCATAAAAGATCTCTAGATTCTTCAAATTTATATTTTCTTTGGGAGAGAAAGGGGATATATAGGAAATGTGGCCTCCATCCTTCCTTTTCTTAAAAAGGATGCAAGGTGGGCCTGAGAGGGGAGAACTCTGCCAGAGAATGATTGACAGGGCCAAGCTCCAAGGGGGATGCAGTTCTCTAGGGACACAGAGCGTTGTCTGCAGACACTGTTGATGGTCATACCTAGTTGGGTGGGTGAATAACATTGGCATCTGGGAGCTAGAGGCCAGGACTGGTCAGCAATGGGCAAGTCACAGGTTGGTCCTCCCAGAGAATGTCCTATCCCCTGACCAACAGTGCCAGGCTGAGAAGCCTGGCCTCAGCAGAAGAACATTCTAGAATTATTTCCTATTTCCTTCATCCTCAGGAGACTGTGGACAGAAGGAAGGAAACTGGGGTGTTTTGTTTTGTTGTGTTTGTTTGTTTGTTTGTTTTGAAGACACAGGGCTGGATATGATGGTGCATTCCCAACCCTTGGGAGGCAGAGGCAGGTGGGTCTCTGTCAGTTTGAGGCCAGTCTGGTCTATATAGTGAGACCCCCATCTCAAGAAAATGAAAATGTCCATGGACCAATGAGATTTCCCAAATAGGCAAAGGTGTTTGCCTGACAAATTGGGTTGATCTGTGGGCTCCCTCACCTGGTGGAAGCAGAGAACTGACTTCTACACGTTGTCTTCTGTCTTCTGACCTCCAAATACATAAATGATACTTAAATTTGAAGACAGCCTAGGTCATATAGATTGATTCTCACAGGAAGAGGGAAGGAGGGAGGGAGGGAGGGAGGGAGGGAGGGAGGGAGGGAGGGAGGGAGGGAGGGAGGGAGGGAGGGAGGGAGGGAGGGAGGGAGGGAGGGAGGGAAGAATGGAGCGGGTAATAGCATATACTGCTCAGAGGGCCTGAGTTCAGTTCCTAGAACCCATGTTGGTGGCTCACAACCACCTGTAAGTCTATCTCCAAGGAATCTGGCACCCTCTTGGCCTCTAAGGACATCTACACTGGTGCACGTGCGTGCACTCACACACACACACACACACACACACACACACACACACACACACACACACACACTTAAAACTAAAATGTGTTTTAAAGCTATGGGATGATTATCTATGCAGGGCAGGAACTGTGACATGGCAGAGTGCTAACACAGTGTGTGTGGCCCTGGGGTCAACACCACAAACAAAATCCAGAGCCCCACAGCAGCAGGTGTGATGTGGGGGCACCAGTGTCCTCCCTCCGCACTGCTGTGCCTCTCATCAGCTAGTCCATCCTCTAGGTCAACTGCCTCGGCCTGTCTGAGTGAGACTGTCGTAGATCTGTCTTTCTGTGCTGAACTTATATGAACTCACATCACACCATCAGTTTGGTTTGGTTTTGCTTTTTTAAGCATCTGAGCGCTGCTCAAACATCTTTTGGGAGCCAGGTGTGGTGGCTCATGCCTGTCACCCCAGCACTGAGTGGTGGAAGCAAGAGGGTCAGGTGTTCAAAGTCACCCTTAGTTATTTGGGGTTTGAGGGCATCCCGGTGGGACCTGCCTTTGTTCACTACCATAGGTGCAGTCCTGGTGGGTAAGCACCCTAGGTCCCCTGCCTCACAAGGCTGAACCCCAGCTATTCACAGTGAAATCTTGTTCTGTAATTTATCACCACCCCCTTTTAGATTTATTTCTTTATTACGTATACAGTGTTCTGCCCGCATATATCCCTGCAGGCCAGAAGAGGGCACCAGATCTCATTACAGATGGTTGTGAGCCACCATGTGGTTGCTGGGAATTGAATTGGGGACCTCTGGAAGACCAGCTAGTGTTCTTAACTGATGAGCCATCTCTCCAGCCCCAAATTACCTCTTTTTGTTTCCTTTATTGTGACAGGGTTTCATGTAGCTCAGGCTAGCCTCGTGCTAGCAATATAGCTAAGGCTGCCCTTGATTCCTCATCTTCATGCCTCCACATCCCCAGTGCTAGGATGACAGACTTGTGTCTCATGCCTGGCTTATACAATCCTGGGGATAGAACCCCAGGCTATGGCCAGGCAGTGGTGGCACACACCTTCAGTCCCAGCACTTGGGAGGCAGAGGCAGGTGGATCTCTGTGAGTTCCAGGACAGCCAGTGCTGTCTCTCTTTTTTCTTCCTCTTCTATTAACAGGAACCCAATATCATGCAGGCTACACCCTCACAGCCCCATGTCATCCAGGTTACTTTTCACAGGTCCAATAACAATGTTAAATGACAAGCTAGGCAAGGACTCTGCCACTGAGCTACATCCCTGGGACCCCTGCCATTTAAAATTGTTGTTTGTTTGTTTGAGATAGAGTCATGCTAAATTGCCAAATACCAACTCACTGGGAGCTGAGTTTGTGCCCTGACCCATTTAGCCCAGAGCACACACTTGTGTCACATCAGAGAAGACAGGATTACAGCAAGTTCCCTATTTCCCACAGCCAAGCTGAGAACCCCCGGTTATAGGCACAGACATGGGAGTTCACATGCGGTCGGTGAAGACCTGGGTGGAGGTTGGGCTGATGTGGCTGCAGCTGTGGCCCCAGTGAGCTGCTGGCTGAGAGGGGTTTGGCTGTGTGTTTGTCCCTGTCTTTCAGATCCTGACGGGCGAGGACTGGAATGAGGTCATGTATGATGGGATCAAGTCTCAGGGTGGCGTGCAGGGCGGCATGGTGTTCTCTATCTACTTCATCGTCCTCACCCTCTTCGGGAACTGTATCCTCCATGGGGGCCAGGGACAGACTGGGTGTGGGCGGAGGAGGAGGGACCCAGATGCCCAGGCTCCCGCCAATGTCTCCATGGCTGCTTTCCCTGACTCCACACACAGACACCCTGCTGAATGTGTTCTTGGCCATCGCAGTGGACAACCTGGCCAATGCCCAGGAGCTCACCAAGGTGGAGAGCGCAGTGACCACCTGCTCGTGGCAGATCATGACAGCAGGGGTTGGAGGGATGTGGGGGTGGGGTCAGGGCTCTTGCTGGGCATGGGGGCACTGGGCGCCTCCCCTGGAGCCATGCCATCCCTGATTGAGCCAGTTTACAGCCCAGAAGGTGAAGGGAATAGCAAGGTCGCTACTGAGAACACATAGCCAGCTGCATCCAAGGGCATGAGGAGTAAGGAGTTCCAGAGTCATGGGCACGGGGCAAGGAGTAACTCCATAAGGCTGCGGGTAGAGCTGGACCTCTGGAAACACAACCGTGGCAAGACTCAGATACAGTGACCAGGAATGCTTCCCACCTCCCCTCCCTCTGGCTTCCATATGGAGCCTGCCAGGGGACAGTTGGTAGGAAGCCAAGAGACAGGATGCACACAGGTCAGCTGCCTGGGAGGACAGAGAATGGGGCTGAGGTCATGTTTACCACCTGTGAGCATGTGCTGAGGAGTGGCCAGATGAAATGCCCTCAGGCTGGCCTTCCAGGGAAACACTAAAGAACTGTGGTTCTTTGGGTGCCAGGCACTACTCTGGTCTCCCTTTGGAGGGCCAGAAAGCCAAAGTCCCTTGTCCAAGATGGTATGACAGCTACAGACACTAAGCAGCATACAGCTGGCATGGTGGCACATCCCTGTGCGCACAACACTGAGGCAGGAGGATTCCAAGTTTAAGACCAGGCTATGTTACATGGCAAGAGCCTGTCTTCCTTCCAGAACAAGTATATATATCCTCACTTCACTAGTGGGAAAACTGAGGCCAGGAAGGGTAGGTGCCTGTGCCATACACCCAGGACTGGGAGAGCAAAGGGCAGAGGAGACAAGATGTGACGGGGAGATTTGGAAGTGGGAAGAAAAGCCACCTAGGTGAGATGAATCCCGGGTTTCATTCATACTCAGTGACAGTGAATTATCTGGGGATACCATGTGACATGCCCCTCAAGGCAGCCTAGGTATCATCGGGTCTCCATCAGTCAGGCACAGGAGATGGGAGGTAACACTGCTTTCAGCAATGTATCTCATCCCCCTGCAGGGGGAGCCCATGAGCAGGCTGCAGGTTAGGCACTATGCAAAGGAAACTGGACAAGGTGACCGTGGAGGCTGTGTCCAGAGATGGGTGCATCTGCCTGCGAGAAGAAACCACAGAGGTGGTACTTGGTGCCAGGGGCAGAGGTGTCTTCTTCTCAATTATGGCTAGCTCTGCAAAATTACAAAACACACAATGCTTGCAGGCAGGGTCTTCCTCACAGCCCTGGGACTCCTCTGGCTTCAGCTTCACAGCCTCATCCCCAGTACCTCAGAACTCAAGATACTAGGGCTGCAGGGATAGGGGCTGCCAACCCTCCATCTGTTGGCCCTGGCAGGAGGGAGGGAGGATTTCCCGGCCCCACCTCCGGCAGGGAAAAGCGGAAGTCTCCCACCCAGGCACAAAGCCAAGAGTTCAGCCACCATGAAGCTGGCTGGCATGTGTCACCACAGGCCGATCCAGCCATGAGCTCATCCAAGATACAGGAGGCTGGCATGGGAGGGCAGGCCAGCTACACTCCAAAGAGACGGTGGCCGTTCCCTTACAAACCCCGGTCCTCCCCTTCATACGCTGTACACGTTTCACAAGTGTAATCCTCCAGCAAGGAAATGCGCTTTGTGTGAACCCTACCTTACACATCCACCCTCATCCAGTAGTCATGCCCTGAGCACCTGCGGTGAGCATAGGTAACCCTGCCCTGTTGGAGCAGGAATTCAGGCTGTGGAGACAGGCCAGAAACCAGACATATTTGTAAAACCATGTTTATCAGATGGTGCTGAGGAGAAAAATGCAGTGGAGTGGGTCAGGGCATCCTCGAAGTTTAGGTGATGAAGAGACACAGAAGTAAGAGATTTGCTGAAGGTTGTACCGCAGTAAGTGGAAAGGGTGAGATTAGAACCCAGGCTGTCTGAATCTGGAACTTGTGGTTTTCTCCACTGTGTATGAGGTGCTTAAACCTGAATGTGCTTCATACCCTCCCCGGAGCTTGCTGAAAATTCGGAACCCGGGAGGTGGTGCTGGGTGTGCAGGTGCTGCCAGGGCCTGGGAACCTGCATTTGCAGGGTGGAGAGGGGCCGCCTCGCTTCCCTGTCACTGAGAGATTTTAAGGTGGAGGTTACTCCTGACCCCCGAAGAACTCAGAAGGTGGGGGCAGCCACCCCAGGGCTCCTCTTATTGGTGGGTTTGTTTTATCTGTTTCTTCCTTGTTTTCTCTTTGTCTTTCCATTTGTGGATTTTTCTTTTCTTCTCTCTCCTTTTGTCCCCTTCAGACAGGATCTCACTTTATAACCCTGGCTGTTCCAGAATTAGCTCTGTAGATCAGGCTGGCCTTGAACTTACAGAAATCTACCAGCCTCATAATTGCCGGATTAAAGGCTGAGCCAGCATGCCCAGCCTTTGATGGTTTTTCTGACTCCCCAACCATCTAGGCAATGGACTGAAGCATAGAGCCCAGCCCCCTCCCCCATCTTCCCACAGGCTGACAATAGATCAGACATGAGACTAGGGGTGCAGCCCAGTGACAGCCCCGTTCTAGCTGGCACAGAGGCTTGGAGTCCATCCCCAGCACCAAAAAAGAGGTTGTGAAGATGGGAGTAGGGGGATTCAGGCTTGCTTGCACATGCTGTTATTCCAGCACTGGGGAGGCTGGCCCAGGATGATCTCAAGTTCAAGACCAGCCTGGGCTTAAAGGGTTAATGGGCTAGTGAGCCAGATTTTGCCCCTGGTTGGCAGCAAGGTGGGAAGGGGGCCCCCAGGCCTGTTCCTGTGAACAGGAGTCCCATTTGCTTTCTAGGATGAACAAGAAGAGGAGGAGGCAGCCAACCAGAAACTGGCCCTACAGAAAGCCAAGGAGGTAGCAGAAGTGAGTCCCCTGTCAGCGGCCAACATGTCTATAGCTGTGTAAGTGTCCCCAAGCCTTGGGTGCCATTCAGGGAGGGTTAAGGGGGCAGAGCCCCTAACTGCTGAGCCTGGGAGAAGTGCCGTGGTCCTCACCCATTTTCACTCATTATTTAATGAACATCCACTATGCACCTGGTCCTGTCGTAATTGCTGGGAAAGAAGCAGCCATGTTGGGGGCGGGACACTTGTGTATGTGAGTCCAGGAGATAATGAGTGAGCCGAGTGAGTAAATGATACACTGTTGCACCTCCAGCTGGGTGAGTGGCAGGAAATGAGGAACCTGGGCTGCATGGCTGTTCTGCACCCAGTTGGGCTGCGCCCTGTGTGTGCACCCCTGGCCAGTGCTCAGTGCTCTGCCACTGAGCTTCACTCCAGCCCCAGTCCCCAAGGTTGTGACTTCATAGCCGGCTGTGGTGGCACACACCTCACTCTGGAAACAGAAACAGTATGAGTCTGTATGCGTTCAAGGGCAGCAGGATCCAGACTAGGCTTAGTAAAATACTGTCTCCAGAGAACAAACAAACTTGTTAGGCAAGGCCTCAGCTAGCAAGAAACAAAACTCAAGGGAAATGGGAGAGCCAGTGAGAAGAAAGGCTCTGAGGCAGGGGTGTGTCGGGAATAGGGAAAACACTAGCATGGCTAGGAAGGAGCTAAGGAACCAGACTCAAGATAAAAGCAGAGAGCAGGCAAGGCCTTGGAGGCCACCCAGAAAACTTGGGTTCTGGTTCCAGGGGGTTTTGGCTTCTAATTAAGTGAGAGCCAGCGAGGGTTCTTGAGCAGTGGAGTGTCTGGACCAGACTAGAATGCTCGAAGCTGCCCTCTGGTTGTTCTTGGGGTGACAGACTGGGGGTGGGGATGATTATGAGGGTCTGAAGTTCAGATTCAGGATCCTGGGCTGCCTATGCCAAAGGGATGAGGATTGAGCAGGGCACGGTGGTGGGTGTCACTGGATCCACGTTACATCTAAAAGTAACACAGACATTTCACTGTGGATCAGGCAATAGCAGGGAAAGTGTCTTCATTAAAGGAAGGTTCACAAACATCCTCATTCAGAACCACACCCCTGCTGATGGCCAAGAAAAGTGGCTATGGCAGGCCAGGCTTCCATAGGGCCAGTGCTACCCAAAAGGCAGGCACAACCAACTGCCTTCTTCCAGGGTTACCCACGCCCCTACCTGCACACCCCAGCTGTCCACAACCAGGAAGAAAAGGATCAAACATTGGCTTCACGTGCTGCCATTTTCTTTCTTTCTTTCATCCATCCATCCATCCATCCATTCATTCTGGCACTGGGGTAGAACCCAGGGACTCACGTGGTAGGTAGGCCAGCCAGGCCTCCACCACTGAGTCACATACCCAGCCCCTCACTGGTAGAATCTAGTCAGGAGCTCTCCTGCTGAGACAGCTGGATCCTGCGAGGCAGGACATTTTAATGGAAGTCCCCAAAGGAGCCAAACTGCTCAGCTCACGTTGCTGGAGAAACAGAGAAGGAAGGTACCAAGATCCAATATGCCCTTCAGAGGTAGGCTCTCAATAACCTAACTTCCTCCAAGTAGAACCTGCCTCCTAAAGTTTCTGGCACTCCTCATAAGTCCACAGGGCTATGAGCCCATCAACAGACCAATCACACCTGTCTTCCTAGTAATGGGGAAGCGAAGGTGGGAAACTGGCCTACTCAAGCAGTCCAAACAAAAGGGCCAGTATGATGGCTCGGCCGGTAAAGAAAGACATTGATTCAGTCCCTAGGAGCTTACACAGTGAAGATAACCGACGGCAAATAATTGTTCTCTGACCTTCACACACTTGCCGTGGCCAGCACCCACACACAAATACATCAATGTAATAAATGTTGAAAGAACCTATGGGGGTGGGGGTCGCAGCCCTCGTTATCCGACACGTCTGTATAGCACAGCATGCAGCCCCCTTCGTGCTTTGCAGGAAGGAGCAGCAAAAGAACCAGAAGCCCGCCAAATCGGTGTGGGAGCAGCGCACCAGCGAGATGCGCAAGCAGAACCTGCTGGCCAGCCGCGAGGCGCTGTACGGGGACGCGGCCGAGCGCTGGCCCACCGCCTATGCGCGCCCGCTGCGGCCCGACGTCAAGACGCACCTGGACCGGCCGCTGGTGGTGGACCCGCAGGAGAACCGCAACAACAATACCAACAAGAGCCGCGCACCCGACGCGCTGCGCACGACCACGCGACCCCGCGAGAGCGCGCGCGATCCCGACGTGCGGCGCGCCTGGGCTGGGAGTCCTGAGCGCGCACCTGGCCGGGAAGGCCCGTATGGCCGCGAGAGCGAGCCGCAGCAGCGCGAGCACGTGCCACCCCGCGAGCACGCGCCCTGGGATGCAGACACCGAGCGCGCCAAGGCCGGGGACGCGCCCCGCCGCCACACGCACCGGCCTGTGGCCGACGGGGAGCCTCGCCGCCACCGCGCGCGCCGCCGGCCCGGGGACGAACCCGAAGACAGGCCCGAGCGTAGGCCGCGTCCCCGCGATGCTGCCAGACCAGCCCGTGCTGCAGACGGGGACGGCGACGATGGAGAACGCAGGCGGCGACATCGACACGGGCCGCCCGCCCACGACGACAGGGAGCGCAGGCACCGGCGCAGGAAGTGAGTGGGCTCCGGGAGGGATGTGGGTGCCCAGGTGGACCTTCAAGTCTCTCGGGCCGAGGAGTTTCCCCAGTAGCTAGGGTGGCAGTCACCAGGCCCAGGATACTGGAAGACGTTGGAATGTACCCAGTGGCCACAGCCGGGTTAGCAGGTGGGGAAACGGATGCTGTTTAGTGCTGGGATAAACCCAGGGCCTCGTATTCTATGTAAGAGTCTACAACAGAGCTACAGCCCTCACTGGGGAATTTTAGGATGGCACTCTGCAGCGGAGCCAGCCTGTAACACTCTACCACTGAGCCACACCTCAGCTCCCCACTAGGGGACTCTAGGCAAACCCTCAGCCCTTTAATGCAGGATTCCAGGCAGGGACTCTACAAAGGGACTACACATCCCATCTCATCATTATATACAAAAAGTCTAGGGCCCTGCCCTCTGGCTTCCAAAGTGGAGGCTAGAGAGCTAACGCATTGTGCATCTTACACAGACCCTCGGGGGAGCCCATGTATGTATGAATCCACCAGATTCATACATCTTTTTCATTGCTTGCTGCATACTCTTGAGTCAGTGTTCTCGCCTGTAGATCGAACTCCCCAAAAGTGATTGAGTCGTTGTTAGACATAGGTTAAGTCACCTCCAAGGGCTCGCACGGGCACGAGTGTATGAAGCACTAGGGACTCGGCACCTGCAATGGTCATCTTGCCAGCCCTTTGCTTACTTGACGGGGGTCGGGGGAGTCTGATCTCTCAGACATACAGAGACATCGTCTGTGACAGAACCCAACCAGTAGCTACTTTTTCTTATCCTTCTCGTAACATTTTGTAGTGCTTACGGAAGACCCTGAAGTGATTGTCTGTAGAGAGCACAGGGACTTCTGTGTTGATAGAGACATCCTGTTATAAAACACTGTCCTCAAGCCATGTGTGGTGTCACTCCTAATGATCCCAATACTCAGGAGGTGGGACAGGAGGATCTGGACTTCAAGGCCAGCCTTGGATACATAGTGAGTTTGAGAATACCCTAATGAGTTTGAGAACACCCTGGACTACATGAGAGCCTATTATTATTATTATTATTATTATTATTATTATTATTATTATTATTATTTAATGCCCTATTGGTCCTCTCCATATTGCTATGAGAGCATCACGCTGGTTTCTTGAAGGATGTACAAAAATCTGACCCAGGCCTGTGGGAAAGGGGCATTTGTGCCTACAAGAGTCAGCTTTCCCCTTCTGCTGTGTGAGTCCTGAGGAGGCAGGTGTCCTCCAGCCTGTGTGGCATAGCTTGTGACTGGATGGGACTCAGGTTTCAATGAAGCCACAGACTCTGTGTGCCTAACAAGAGGAGACCAGGGCAGGTCCCAGGACCACATACTGAGTAATAAGGGGTCTCGACCGAATGAATTTAGACAAGGGTCTATGGACAAAAGTCACTACCAGGTAGGCAGGGAGTCACGAGTTCAGGCCAGCCTGGGATACACAAGGAAATCCTGTCTCAGAGATGGAGAGAAGTGAGAAGGTTGGGGTGAGGAGAAGACTCCTCCTGGAGGGCTAGTCCTGGTCATGGACACCAACTAGCACTTCTACTTCCCACTGCTAGTGCCCATGGCACCCTCAGTTATTCCATCACTGCATCTGTTTCCACGGTTCCCCCTTAAACACCATTGTTCCAAATCGCCCTTCCCTAGTCTTCTCTCCTGCGTGTTTGCCCTCTGCTCAGTGAAGGTGTGAGAAGGGCATCCGAGCCTGGTAGTACCCGGAGGTGGCTAAAGTGAGGCACCAGCTCCAGACTCCTGGTAAAGACCTGTGAGCTGCCAAACATCTGCCACTCCACGGACTGTCTCCTGACCAGTCAGCATCAGCTGTTTGCAGCCTAGTTCCAGCTGCATCTGTCACCATGGCAACCACTCCCGATTGGTTGAAGGAGAGGGTTCCTGTAGTCTGAGTTTTCTGCTCACTCTGCCTGTATAGCAGAGAATCTTGATCCTTTAACACACTCCTCAACACCTCCACTCCATGCACCCCAAATTGTTCATTACCTGTTTTCTCTGCTGAGTGATGCTGCAGCTAAAGGTTTCTAGATAGGACCAGATTCCAGGTCAGCCACATCTGAGCTAGTTCGTGAGGGACAAATGTCTTCCCCTTTCTGCCTCAGCGTCCTGCTCTGTTAAATGGGGCTGATCTTGTTAGCCGTCTCAGGTGCTGTAATGTATGAAGTCTTGGGAGAGTCAGGAAGTGTGCAGTGAAAGGGATTGCTTTTATGATCTCCTCCAAATGGTCTAGGACAGTCACCCAGGTCTCCACAGAGTATACACCAAGGGACACACATAGTGTCCTGGACACTATGGGATAGGGCCCAACTTCAGTTTTGTGTATCTTCTGAATCTTCCTTGAAGATACTTAAGGATTAAAATTAACTGGAAATTGAGCCAGGCATGGTAATGCACACCTTTGATCCCAGCACTCAGGAGGCAGAAGTGGATGGATCTCTATAAGTTTGAGTCAGCCTGGTCTACATAGTCCTAGAACAGCCAGAGCTACAGAGGGAGACCAGTCTTAAAAATACAAAAACAAGCTGGGTAGTGGTGGCAGACACCTTGGGAGCCAGAGACAGAGCAGGTGGATCTCTGAGTTTGAGGCCAGCCTGGTCTTCGGGGTGAGTTCCAGGACAGCCAGGGCTGTTAGACAGAGAAACCCTGTCTCAAACAAACAAACAGCTGGGCAGTGGTGGCGCACACCTTTAATTCCAGCACTCGGGAGGCAGAAGCAGGCGATCTCTGTGAGTTCGAGGCCATCCTGATTTACAGAGCTAGTTCCAGGACAGGCTCCAAAGCAATACAGAGAAACCCTATCTCAAAAAACCAAAAACAAAAAAGAAAGAAAGAAAGAAAATGTTAACTGGGAAATTATGATCGGGCTTTATAGACAGGGCCAGCAAAAATTCCCTAGTAGTATCAGGGGTGTGAGTCAGGGGTAGAGCCCCTGCCTAGAATCCCCATGAGGGGTGTGGGTGTGGCTAAGCATTAGACAGCTACCACAGCATGTGTAAGGCCCTGGGCTCCTCCCTAGCACTACAAAGAGTTTACAAAATGCGGTCCCCTTTATCTCAAGAGTTCATAACCACTTGACCTGTCTGGAGCTGTGTGACACTCTGTGAAGTGTAGAATCAGTAAATAGTTACTTTTTCTTTCTTCTTGGGGTGGATGAAGCTCAGGGCCTCATGTGAGCTGGGTAGTGGGGCAGACTGTCCTATGGTATGCTGTGGTCCTGGGGAGTAGTCTGGGCGGCTGCAGTGCTGATCCTAACTAGCTCTGCGCTCTTCTGTTTGGACCTTCTCCTTAGAGAGAACCAGGGCTCCGGGATCCCCATGTCTGGTCCCAACTTGTCCACCACCAGACCAATCCAGCAAGACCTGGGCCGCCAGGACCTGCCCCTGGCTGAGGACCTTGACAACATGAAGAATAACAAGTTGGCCACTGGGGAGCCTGCAAGTCCCCACGACAGCCTGGGCCACAGTGGCCTTCCCCCAAGCCCCACCAAGATTGGGAACAGCACCAACCCTGGTCCCACCTTGGCCACCAACCCCCAGAATGCTGCCAGCCGCAGGATGCCCAACAACCCGGGCAACCCATCCAACCCCGGCCCCCCCAAGACCCCCGAGAACAGCCTTATCGTCACCAACCCCAGCAGCACCCAGCCCAACTCAGCCAAGACTGCCAGGAAACCCGAGCACATGGCGGTGGAGATCCCCCCGGCCTGCCCGCCCCTCAACCACACTGTGGTCCAAGGTGAGGAGCTGCAGGGTTGCCAGGCAGTTTCTCCACAGCCCCCGCTCAGATTTGTGGGAGAAAGAAACACTAGACCCTGAGGGAAGTCCTCAGTGGCCTTGGCCTGTGGCCATACATGCACCCTGCCTTCCCTCTACAGAGCCCACACTGCCACATGGAGAAAGGAATCCCCAAATGGAAACTGAGGACCTGGGGACAGCTTGGAGGGTTGGGTGGACCACTGCTGTTCAAAATACACAGAACAGCTGGAAGCATCGTTGTAAATGGTCCAGTGGCACAATAAGGAGGGGAGGAGCTGAGGACCTGGCCCTGTTAGTAGAGTGCTTGCCTAGCACACACTCCAGCACCACAGACAACCCACGGTAGTGGTAGGTGGAAGCAGAAAGTTCGCAAGTTCAAGGCCACCCTTAGCTACATAGTGAATTTAAGGCCAGCCTAGAGGCCATCTCTGTTAGCCATGTCTTTATTTATCCCAAACACGTATGTCTATCTGAACTGCTATCGTTGCACGCACACTTCGGAGTGCTCACATGTAATCAGATGTCTCACACACCAGTGTGGCCCCTAAAGACAACGTGGCAGATTCCTGTGAGGAGTGAGTTAATATTTTCAGATAATGTCTCATTGTGTAGCCCAGGCTGGCCTTAAACTAGACGTGACCCTCCTCTTTCCCTCCTTGCTGGTAGAATCACAAGTGTGTGCCACCACACCTGACTTCACTGTGTTAGGTCTTGATAATGCGCTGATTTTACTAATTTTCTGATGAAGAAACAGACCCCAGGGAGGCTCAGCCTGTCCACCATCAACCACACAGGACTGAAGAGCCTGCAGGAGAGAGGTGCCACAGTCAGGATGGGTGCTCTCACAGGGCTCTGAGTTTTCTACTCTATGAAGCAGAGCTATGGGCAGCTGCCCCATGCAGGCCCTAGTCACATTTAAAAAAAAAAAAATCACAGGGATCAGAGTCGCCACGACCCTTTAGAATGTTTGGGAGCTGGCATTCTTGGGCCAGGTTGCCCAGTTCAACAACAGACAGCTCTGCAGCCTCGCAGTGTGTGGCCTTAGACTGCCACTTCACTTTCTCTGTGCCTGGATTCCTTATCTGTCCGATGGAGGACACAGGCACCAAACCCGTAGGGTCTGGTAATGCCTGGTGCACAGGAAGCTCTCTCAAATGTCCTATGCTTAGTGTCAGCTCCAGGCATGACCAGGAGCCCAAAGCTTTGTGGGAAATCATGGAAAAACCCATGTTTATTTTTGTCCCAACAGTAAACAAAAATGCTAACCCAGACCCACTGCCAAAGAAAGAGGAAGAGAAGAAGGAGGAAGAGGATGCAGACCCTGGGGAGGACGGCCCAAAACCCATGCCGCCCTACAGCTCCATGTTCATCCTCTCCACCACCAACCCGTGAGTATGGGAGCAGAGGCCTGGCCAGGCTCCCCGGGGCAGGGCAGGGCGGGGCACACAGTGGGAGACGTGTTCTTGAGTCTGCAGAAGCCCTCCGAAGCAAGAAATTAGACCCTCTTGCTTCACTCATAGAAGATAAAATCTTCTCATAATATACTGCCCTGGAAAAGACCCTTCCTGCCATGAGGTGGAAACCCACTGCCATAAATGCCCACCTATGCCGTGCTGAGAGAGAGCGACCTTTAGAAATGGCTGCCTTGTGCAGTACAGAACCTGCACAGCCTGTGTGTCAGCCATGCATCTGAATCCTGTACCTAACCATTGCTTCACAATGGTGCAGGCTCTGGGCCCTGCACGTCAACTTTTTCAAGTTCAGTTTTTCTCCTTTACCAAACAAATGTTTTAGTGTCAGTTAATGCCCAGTGCTCTAAGTGCTGTATACATTTCTTAAAAATTCAGAATAGCCTCTTAGCATTGGTCCAGTGAAAGCAGGTGGAGCTTGGGCCAGATCAGGCTGCTTCCAATGGCCCCAGGGTTTGCTTGTTCGGGTGGTCCTGGGGATGGACCAGGCAAGCAGTCCACCAACTGAGCCCGAGCCCCACAGGTTTTCCTGTTGGTGGTGGAAGTGATGGGATTGGCTTTTGGTTTTGTTTTTAATTTTATTTGTCATTGCTATGTGTGTGATGTGTACTCGCCATGGTTCCCGTGTGGAGGTCAGGACACTCTGCAGTCATTGGTCACTGTTTTCCTCCCATCTCCATGTGTGTTCCAGTGGTTGGACACTGGGCCCCAGGCTAGCAGGGCCAGCACCTTTACATCTCACTAACCCTAGTCTTTTGCTTTGTTTTGCACATGTGTTGTTAATGCTGTATTTGTGGGTATATGTCTTGTTTTTGGTTGTGTGATTTGTTGTGTGTGATTTGCTGGCATGTGTGTTTTGTTGTGCGTTTGTGTGATCACGCTGGCCCTGAACCCATGCCATAGTCCAGACTGTCTTGAACTCTTAGTGATGCCTCGGCCACAGCCTCCCTTAGGCTCAGATTACAGACAGGAGCCACCACATTGGCATTGGTTTCTTTTTTTTAGACAGTAGAGTATTTCACACATGGAAAACCTAGCCTTGAGGTGGCTCATGTTGCCAAGCCTGCCAACCTGAGTTCACTTCCCAGGGCTCACAGAATCAACCCCCACAAGTTGTCCTCTGCTCTGCACAGGCAAGCCTTGGCCCAATCACCATCACACACACAAATAAATAATGTAATTAAGAGAAGAAATAAATGAAGTCATTCTGTGTCCTGTAGAATCGTTAGTAGCAGTGAGTCCACAGCCTGGGAAGCCAAGTCCTCCATTTGTTTGCAGGGCAGGAACTCCTCTACGGCAGCATGGCTGCCTCAGTCATCGAGAGCCCCTGACAGATGCTTAGGGTGGGTTGGTAAAGTTGGACTGTGGCCCTGTAGGTGAGAGGAGGGGAAGAGCTCACGAGCCTGCAGTCTGAGTGGCTCCCTGCTCTGCCCACAGCCTTCGCCGGCTGTGCCATTACATCCTGAACCTGCGCTACTTCGAGATGTGCATCCTCATGGTCATTGCCATGAGCAGCATAGCGCTGGCCGCTGAGGACCCTGTGCAGCCCAACGCGCCCCGCAACAACGTGAGTCCCAGCTCTACCCTCATGGGGGATTCTAGGAGGGGCTCTACCTCCGAGCCACACCCAGTCCCTCACAGGGCCAGCAGGTCTTACCCTAAGGCAGGAGCCCTGGAGGATTGGAAGCAGACTGACTGGTGGTCATGACCACCCTCTGCTGGTCATGTTCGGTAATTACCAGCCCTTGAACCTGTAGCTCCCACCTCACACACACCCACAAGACACACACACACACACACACACACACACACACACACACACACACACGGTGTCCTAGGTGGCTCTAGGAACAGGGACAAAGGCCATTTTTGCTAATCCAGGCAGAAACAACTAGAGCCCAGCTTTGGGCAGGACAGTGGAGTAAGGAAGGGGAATGTCCATCATCTCAGACTGAGAGGTACCTTCAAAGTGAAAGAGAGCCAGATGCCCAGGTGACCTCAGAGTTTAGAAGATGCTCCTGAAAACAGGAGAGTCCAGGTCATAGACACTGGCCAGTCCACCCCATCAACCTAAGGACAGTCACCCCCAAAGTGGAATGGACTCCTCCAAGGCCCTCTTAGTCCACAAGGGGCATAGAGTACATGAGAAAGACACTCTGATGACCAGCCTTCAGCAGGGTAAGTCAGTAAGACTTGCTGCCATCTGCTGGACACTTATTCACAACCCACACATCTTTAATCCTGCCTGGGAGTGGCTGCTGGGCGAAAGCTCTGCTTCTGGGGAATTTGCAGGGTTCCCACACCCCAGAGCCTGGTAAGTTTACCAGGAGTTGGAGCAAGCCTGTGATTGGTCCCCGCCCTTTGTCCCTGCAGGTGCTGCGGTATTTTGACTATGTTTTTACAGGCGTGTTTACCTTTGAGATGGTGATCAAGGTAAGAGCAACAGTATTGGGACTTCCACAGACCTTCAGAGAGGAGAAAGGCTCAATCCAAGAATAGACATGCGGAGTGTGTGTGAGGGGCATTCACCAGACAGTGTGATGGAGAGAGGAAGGGGGGGAGGGCAGGTAAGAGCAAGGAGGTAAGGCTTGGCCGTGCCTGGGAGGACTTTAGTGTACACACCGAAGGAGTGAGAGCGATGGGCAGCTCTGGGCAGAGGGGACTCTGCTTGAGTGCTCTACCGCACCCTCTGGCAGATGTCAGGTGATATACATGAGGGGATTGTCAGGGACCCAGGAGGCCACGATGAGGGCAGGAACCACAGATCTCGCAGGAAGTACGAGGTGGATAGCACCTTGGGAGGCTCCAGATACAGGGTCTACAAGCCTTGCTGATGCTTGCTGTCCTGTGGGGTTGAGGCAAAGCACACTATGAGACTTAGACTTGAGAGCTGTCGAACCAGGCTCACTTTCCTCCAAAGGGCTACCTGTCATCTGTGATAAGAGGCCGTGCTAGCCCCTCCTTCCCCAGGTGGGTGTTGCCCTAGGGAAGGTTGAGGGCTCTGAGCAAACTGTCCTCTCCCTCTAGATGATCGACCTGGGCCTCGTCTTGCATCAGGGGGCCTACTTCCGTGACCTATGGAACATTCTGGACTTTATAGTGGTCAGTGGGGCCCTGGTGGCCTTTGCCTTCACGTAAGTCTCCATGCAAGGCTCCCCCACCCCCAGTCTGAGTACTGCTGTCAGATGTGGGTCATACTCTGGAGTTCCAAGATGGGGATGAGAGCAATGGGCCAGCAGGGGTGGGAAATGCCCACTGGAGCTGCAACTGGCTTTGTGCATGCCATCACCATTAAGGAAGGGAGGGAGGGAGGGACCAGAGCCACCTTCTGCTCCTCCCACAGCAAGGTGGCAGCCACTTGCTGTGCTGCTTGTGGTCCTCTTGCCTTTGGGGACATCTCATCTCCCTCCCCACAACCCCCCTACATGTTGTCTCTTTGGGGTACCCCCAAAAAGACAGTCATAAAGCAAGTGTGCATGAGATCCCCATCCCACCTGTGCCCCAAGACTACTCACCATACGCCTGGTGCTCTACTTCTATGTGTCCCTGTCCTCCCAAGGCTCCTAGGATGCCCTGCACATACTGTGGAACCACTCCACATCCGGGTTGTAGGTGGTAATTTCAAATATGGCTCCCAGTTTCTGAATGACCATTTTAAAATGGCAACCATTTCAAGATGGCATCCAGTTTCTGAGTTACCATTCCAAACTAGCACCTGCTTCATAGTGGTGCTGGAGAGCAGGGCAGCCATTCCAAGATGACCTGTGAATTCTTGGTGTCATTCCAAGATGAAATTACAGAGTTTAGGGGTCATTGCAAGATGGTGGCGATGGTGGTGCCCACCAAGATGGTGCCTAAGTTCTAGGCAGCCATTCCAAAATGACTCCTTAGGTCTGGGCAGCCATCCGAAAATGGAGCCCAAGCTCTCGAAAATCATTTCCAGATGGTGCCCAAGAAGCAAATGGCCATCCCAAGATGGCAGCTGAGCTCTAGGAAGCCATCTCAAATGCTCAAGGGATAAGAAGCGATTCCAGGATGTTAGCTGACACCTCACCATCATTCCAAGATGGTGCCTAAGTTCAGAGTGGTCACTTCAGAGTGTCACTGGAGGTCTGTACATGCACTAAATGTGGGATCTCGCATCTCTGGCCATTCTCAAAGGCACATGAGCTCTGCCAGCCCAAGATGGAGCCCAGTTTAGGTCTAGTTGGCCAGGGAGCCCTGAGATCCCTGGCAGCAAGCGCCACAGGGCCATCTTCCACCACAGACATCTATATCAGCGAGAGACCTAACTTGCTCCTCGTCCAGAAACCATCTTGGAAACCAAAGCTGTGCCTATCACATGAGTCATTCCCAGAAAGAAAGATTGTACAGGGCCCCTGACCCAGCTCTCCCAGCACAGAGACAGAGCTGAGGGTTTATTTGGGCTGTCTCATTGGCTGTCCCTCAATAGGCGTGGCCTCTCAGCCTGCTCCCTCACCTGGCACTGGCTGCCTGTTTTGTCACAGAGGGCGGGACTGTTACCAATTTCCAGGTGAAGGGCTACAATAGGCCCTCCCAGGTTGCCCCCTGGGCACAGCAGGCTGTGGTTGTGGTAGACATAAAACAGTGTTTCCATAGCCTGCAAGGAGACTTGGCCAGACTCCTAGTCCTCTTTCCTTTTTATCTACTCTCCTGCCTCTCTCCCTGTCCTCCTTATATTCTCTTCTCTTCCCTTCTCTTTTTTCTGGCCCTGAGGGTGGAGCCTCAGGGGCCTTTGCACGGAGCAGCAAGCGGTGCTCCCAGCTCTAGAGTCAAGTTTTCAATGTTCTCATGAATTCAGTGCAGACATCGTACCACCCTAGAATTCCTTGTTTTTAACTTTTTTTTCCCCAATTCCTGTGCAAGAGAAGGTCAGACCAGGGACGTCCATGTGCCTGTGCAGGCTGGCAGTGCTAACAGAAACTGACATTGAAAGCATGGGCCAAGGATTCTCTTGGAATTTTGGGAGAACTTGAAATTGTGGATCTTGCTGTGGGATGGGAGAGGAGACACCCTGACGTGCCCTACCTCACTACCAAGAATCCACTTAGCCCTGCCACTTTTCACCAAAGACAGGACTGCAGCTCAGTGCAAGCTGGCCAGCACCTTGATTAAGTCACCCCTGCATCCCCAGCTGCAGGGGTGCCTGTTGCTACAGGCTCCCCAAGAGAAGTTTCAGAACCTCCCTTGTCCCCAAGTTCCCAGCAAGGCTTCTGCGCACTGTGCCAGAGGTGTCCTAACTTGTGGAATCTTTGCTTAGTGTGTCCTTGTTGATGTCATGGCAGAGTGTCAGTGGGCTGTTTTCCTTTTCTTTGTCTGTCCCATGAGCCTGTCTACTCACAGATAAGGTGGAAAGCCCAGCAGGAGTGAGTAGTACCTCCAGCTGGGTGTGGTGGCAAGTGTGAGGTTGAAGCAGGAGGATTGCTGATCTAAAGCCAACCTGGGCTTCGGAGTAAAAATACGTAAGAAAAGGAAGGAAAGAAGAAACAGTTTCCCAAGTCTGGTAGCCTCTCAGTGCCTCAGTTTCCCCATGCAGCAGGCTCAAATGAGAGGAAGCGCCTTGTGTATGTGTCATCTGTGATGCCATTGCACCAGGATAGTGATTCCCACTCTACAGATGAGAAACTGAGGCCGAGGTGGGGTGTGTGCAGAATGGAATCTAGGCCCACAACCTGTCGAGAAGGTCTGGGAGGCCAAGGAGCAGAATGAGAAGGAGGGAGGCTGCTCCCTTCTTGGGTATGAAGGATTGAGGCAAGGACCCTCGAACGATCCCACCCTCCTCTCCTCACCCATATTGTATGTGTGATCTGTGTAGGTATAGATGTGGGTGTGCATACGTGTGCTCTCCGTCCACTAACCATGTTCCATCTTCCATGCACCATCATTAACAAGCCATCTCATAAGCTGTCACCATGAGGGACATCACACTCAGTGCCCATGCTTTGGAGCAGCCAGCTGACATCTCACAGCAGCTGCTAGATCATGATCGCACCCTCACTGCCAAGAGTCCATCTGGCACCACTGCCTCTCCCCCCAGGGCAGGTCATCAGCCCTGCAGAGCTGGCAGAGTGCGCCTTGATCAAGCCATTCCTGCACCCTCAAAGCCACACTCCCCACGAGTAAAGAAGAGGCCTTCCAGCCACACCCTCAAAACAGCCCTGTCCTAGAGGAAGGAAGGTTCAGCCTCAAAATGTACACACATAGGTTTGAATCTTAGTCTGCCACTTTCTGGCTGTGCCCTTGGAGAAGTCACTCTCCCTGTCTGGGCTTCAGCTTCCTCATCTGGAAAATGGGCACAGTAGTGCCATCCTCCTGCATGTAACTGCAGTGACACAAGACTCAGTAGCACATTATGGGAAGTCTTGGGGGGGGGCGGTGGAGCTCAGTGGTAGTGCCACCCTGGTGTTCAGGAACTCTGGGTTCAAACAAAAGATGAGGTAGATGCCTGTTCCATTGGAAGCATCCTAAAACCCATGGGGAAGGGCCTGCAGACCTACAGGAAGGTCTGAAAGCCCTGGACCTCAGGAGGAGGCTCGGTAGAGATATTTGTAGATATTAATTCAATCATTGTTGAGAAAAGAAAATTACTAGGCATAATGTGATGCCTAGAATCCCAGCTCCTCTGGAGGCTGAGACAGGAGGATCGCAAGGTCAAAGACTGCCAGGAAATTTTGCAAGACCCTGTCTCAAAATAAAATGTAAAGAGAAATCTCAAGGTGTGGCTCAGAGGTAGAGCCCTGCCTAGAATCCGCCAGTGAGGGACTGGAGGCAGCTCAGCCGTAGAATGCTGATCTAGCATGTGTGATGCTCCGGATTATGTCAGCTGCAACCCTCCTTCCAGGCAACGTCATCCACCAGAGTGACACACACATCTAATCCTAGCTGTTTAGAAATTTGAGGCAGGAAAATCATTTGTTCAGGCCAGCCTAGGCTACATCTTGACATGAGTCAGTATAAGCCAAGGTGGAGGCTACTGATACTGAAGCATCATGAACACAAGCCCATTTTCCAGATGAGGCGTGTTGGCAGTCAAGGCGGCATTCAAACCTGTTTTCTCCCCCTGAACCTCAGCTGCAGCAAGCTGGGCCCCTGTTCCAGGGCCGCTGCAGGATGCAATCCTGCTCTTGGCAGTGACCGAGTGGCGAGTTCACCCAGGGTAATAGGCAGCCCCAGGGCTTGAAAATTTGCCTTTTTGAGCTGCTGTCAGGGCCATGTCCTGCCTAGTGCAGAGACTGAGGAGGGGCTGGCTCCTCTGGTCCCTGGGGTCCCAGTGCCCATGTGTGTCTGTGCGTGTCCTGTGTTCTCTCTGAGGCCACTCACGATTTGTCTCTCCTTCCGACGCCACCTCACCAGGAGCAGTACACGGTAAAGTGCTTCTCTCTCTCTCTCTCTCTCTCTCTCTCTCTCTCTCTCTCTCTCTCTCTCTCTCTCTCTCTCTCTCTCTCTCACTCACTCATTCTGTCTTGTCTCCCGTGCCCCGTTTGCAGCCATGTTGGTACTGGCCTTCTTTCTCTGTGACCTTTGTTCTTGCTGGTGTCCTGTTGCTTACCATGACCAGAGCCTGCTCCCAGGGGGCGGTGGAGTCACAGGGCTCACAGCATCACCTGCCACGGTGACCCACTAGCTCTTACCTAGAACAGAAGAGACGAGTATTGTCCTTCCTCACACCTGATATCAGCAGGGCCAAGGAGCTGGGGACAGTAGCCACCAGAGCAGCTGCAGTGTGGAAAATGGGTTATCCAGGGAGGAGGTGGCCATGACAATGAGGAGCATCTGCCTGGTACATCTTTCTAGCCCACAGTCCTAGCACTTGGGGACAGAGTCAGGAGAATCTTGAGTTTCGGGTTAACCTGATTTACATACTGTGTTCCTGCCTCAAAAACAAAAGATATATATATATACACACACACACATACACACACACACACACACACACACACACGCATATGTGTATGTATGTATGTATGTATGTCATTATTCCTCTTTAATACATAACAAGCAGTTAGAAATAAGAAACACTGATCAGTGAACAAAAGTATGTAAGTGGAAATATAGGGCTGGGTGACAGTGATGGCTCACACCTTTAATCCCAACACTTGTGAGGCAGAGGTAGGTGGATCTCTGAGTTTGAAGCCAGCCTGGTCTACAGAGTGAGTTCCAGGACAGCCAGAGCTACACAGAGAAACCCCATCTCTAAAAACAAACAAAAAAGTTTTTTGGCAGGGCATGATGCTGTGCACCTTTTAACCCAGCATTCAGAAGGGGAAACAAACAACAGGAAGATCGCTGTATTCAAGGCCAGCCTGGCCTACACTGTGTGTAAGACTCTGTCTTCAAAAACAGAAAAAGAAAAAAAATGTAATAGGAAGCCAGACACTGTGACCGGAGGTTAGGCCGGGCAGCAGTGAGTTGGGCTAGACTGCAAAGGGCCTTGGCATGCCAAACCAAAAAGTCTGCCTTGCTTTTTAAGAACTCAGATTTGGGAAGGATCCTCAGTAGAATGAAATGGTGATCAGTATGTGTGAAAAGACAGGAAGTAGAGAGATGTGTGAGGTGATACAGTCTGATGTAAAAAGGTGCCCCACTCTTGAACAGTAGATACTTGGAACAGCGCCCTCTAGGGCTTGGGCGTGAAGACAGCAGACAAATATGACTAGGGTTTGTGTTTGGGCCCTGGGGGTGGGGGGGTCCATTAACCTCAAGCCCCTGATGGCCCCATGCCATACCACCCTATTAGGGAGCCAAGTTGTGGGTAGCTAAGAGTCCCCTGTGTCTTTGGTTTTCATGAGTAAGCCCAACAAGCCCCAGTCTTTGCCACTGGCAGAAATAGATGGCAGTCTTGACAGACTGAGGCAGCAACCAGAGCTGAGATCATGTTGGCATTTGAAAGGACCAGCCCCAGGTCAGCTGTATCCTTCATCTTAGGGGATATGAGGGGTAGATCTCATCTAACAGTGCACCAGCCTTCCAGGCCAAAAGGTAGGCTACAAAGAACAGGGTTGATAGAAGGCTGCACTGGTGGTGCACACTTTGATCCCAGAACTTGGGAGGGAGGCAGGTGAAGGAGGAGCTCTGTAGTTCCTGGCCAGCCACAGCTCCATAGTAAGACACTGTCTCCAAAACAAACAAACAAACAAGCAAACAAACAAAGTCTGCAGAGGCAGGGTCTTCTGCAAACTGAGTTCAGGACCCCTTTGAAGCCTCATGGTTTCCAGACCGAACTAGAGCATCCATCAGAAAAGAATGGGATGTGCCTGGCTCATTCATCCCAGACCTGAGCCAGGCAAGTGGGACCACATGGGCCCCTCCCCAGCCTGACTTCCACTCCATCTCTTCCCCTCCCCAATCCTGGCATCCCCCGACAGTGGCAATAGCAAAGGAAAAGACATCAACACCATTAAGTCTCTACGAGTCCTCCGGGTGCTACGACCTCTAAAGACCATCAAGCGGCTGCCAAAGCTGAAGGTGAGACTGGGGTTGGGGGGAGGAGAGGCCCCAGGGGCTGACCACACACAGATGGAATGGTGGCACGCTGCTCCAGAACACTACACTGAGAAACAGACCATGGTGCGCACTTGGAATCCCAACACTTGGGGGCTAAGGGAAAACAACCTTAACTTCAAGGTTGGTCTGGATCCACAGGGGGCCCCTGTCTCAAAACACATTGAAGTAGCCAGGCAGTGATGGCACACACCTTTAATCCCAGCATTCAGGAGATAGAGGCAGGTAGATCTTTGTGCGTTCAAGGCCAGCCTGGTCTACAGAGTGAGCTCCAGAATAGCCAGCACCACACAGAGAAACCCTGTCTCAAAAACAAAAACACAAAACCACATTGAAGGAGAGGAGACGCTCGTTGCCTTGTCGCCTTTGTATGTGGGTGTACTTACTAGGCTTGTCCAGCAGATGGCAGCAAAGGGGGTTGGCTGGCAGAATCTGCCCCAGGTCAGGACTCCTTTTGGTGGGTCAGCACAGAGACAGTAGACCCTAGGTGAGGAGGCACTAGTTCCAGGACAGCGGAACTATAACAAAACTGGGGCATGGGGTTGTATCTCAGGGCACTTGCCTAGTGTACAAAAAGCACCAGGTTCCATACCCAGTGATTCAAATTGTGGTGGAGGCAGAGGGTTAGAAAATCCTTTTAAGGCTCACCTGGGCTACATAAGACCCTGTCCAAAAATGGTTACGAGGTGCCTGGAACAAGACACCTACTGTGTGCACAACCACCATACTGATGTTAGGGGACAAGGGTGAGGAAAATTCCATCTTCTTCCAATATTTTCAACCCAGCTGTTAGAACCTGCAGGTGCCTCAGGTGTGGAGGGGCAGCCCTGCTTCCGACCTCACACCTCTTCCTCTGACGCAGGCTGTGTTTGACTGTGTGGTGAATTCCCTCAAGAACGTCTTCAACATCCTCATCGTGTACATGCTGTTCATGTTCATCTTCGCCGTGGTAGCTGTGCAGCTCTTCAAGGGCAAGTTCTTTCACTGCACGGATGAGTCCAAGGAGTTCGAGAGAGACTGTCGGTGGGTGGGCCCTGACGTCTAGGACACCGTGGCAGGCAGGGGAGGGCGAGGGACTGGGGCGGCGGTCCAGACCCTGAGGCAGAGCAATGACTCTGAATCAGCTCGGGTGTGGAGTGGGATTTTTAAAGCCGGGTGTGGAGGTACACACCTAGGACCTCAGCACTCACAGCCTAAGGCAGGAGGGTCGCCCTGAGTTTCTCGACCAACCTGGGTAACCCGAGTGAGCACTTGCCTCAAAAAATATTGTGCATGCTTGGTGTGTACAAAGCAAGGTGCAGGTCTACTCCCTGGCATAAAAAGTAAAAACCTGAGTGTCGTGAGGTGCAGACCTGTCACCCCAGCCCTTGAGAGGCTGCGATGGGAGGGTGGAGAGGTCCAGACCAGCCTGGGCTACACAGAAAGGCCCTGTCTCATGAAAGTAAGTGAGAAACAGTTTGAGAGTCCACAAACCAGGTTAAGCCATTCTCCTTATTTCCCAGTGACTTGATCAGGTGGGCTCCTAACACAGATCCGTAGTCCCTCCTTGGGTCCTGTCTGAGCAACCCTGTTCAGATGCTTCCCAGGTGCAGTGGCATAGGCCTGCCATCCCTTGGGAGCCAGAATTCCCAGCCAGCCTGGGCTGTATTATGAACCCTGCCATAGAGAAAGCATGCCAGACTCTTGGGTGGGGTTTGGAACTCACTCCTTCCTGCTCAGAAGCAGCAGCCATTGCCTCTTGAGGTGTGAGAGCCCTGAAACAGGGTGTCACTGTGTTTGCCTCCCCATCCTGTCTGTGTCCCCACACCCACACTCAAGCCAGGGTCTCGGCTCCCACAGGGACAGCACTGTGCGCCTCCAGGCAGCACAGGTGGCCTTGGGGAGGTGGTGGCGCCCTGCTGACTAACCAGCTCTCTGTGACAGAGGCAAGTACCTCCTGTATGAGAAGAACGAAGTGAAGGCCCGAGACCGGGAGTGGAAGAAATATGAGTTCCACTACGACAACGTGCTCTGGGCCCTGCTCACACTCTTCACCGTGTCCACGGGCGAGGGCTGGCCGCAGTGAGTGGCCCGCACTGAAGGGCAAGGGCTGGGGACCCTGGGAACGGGAGCCGAGGGGAGGAGGGGGAAGAGGGTGTGCCCAGGGCTGTTAGCAAGATTGCACTCTCGTGGTTTAGGGGCTGTCCATAGAGCTTTGGATGCTGAACTCTGGCCTAGCTATTGGGAAGCCCAGGCTACTGTTCCAGCAGCACAGATATGAACTGAAGAACAACAGCCTCACTGGGCATGGTGGCCACGACTTTAACCCCAGCATCCGCACTGGCAGAAGCAGGGGGGTCTTTGTGAGCCTGATGCCCTGATTAAGCTCTAGAACTCCTGGGACTGCACAGTGAGACCCAGCAAGCACACGGTTCACAACCATCTGTAATGAGATCTGGTGCCCAGTGCTGGTGTGCAGGCACACATGCAGACAGAACACTGTACACACAATAAATAAATACATCTTGAAAAAGTAATTTTAAAAATAAAATAAAAATTAAGAAGAAAGAAAGAGCCTTGGGGCTGAGGGGCTGGATCAGTTGGTAAAGTGTCTGAGTTTGAATTCCATCACCCACAGAACAGCCAGGCATGGAGACACACACCTAATACCCCAACACTAATGCTGGAGCTCAATGGTTGTCAGCTTGGCTAAACCAGCAAGCTCCAGGTTCAGAGAGAGACCCTGTCTTCTGGAATAAGGCAGGGTCAGCAAGGTAGTTCAGCAGGCAAAGGGAACCATACGGTGGAAGGAAGAAAACATCCCAAAAGTTATCTTCTGACCTCCACAAATAAACACATTTAAATGTTGGGGACCAGTGGGCAAGAATGCTTGCAGTTCTTATAGAGACCTGAGTAGTCCCAACAGCCAAGCCTGGTGACTCATACCACCTATGACTCCAGCTCCAGGGGGCTCAGCATCTCCTCTGGCCTCTGTGGACACTGCGCTCATCTGCCTCTCTCTCTCTCTCTCTCTCTCTCTCTCTCTCTCTCTCTCTCTCTCTCTCTCACACACACACACACACACACACACACACACACACACACACACACACAATTAAAGATAAACTTAAGCCAAGCTGTGGTGACACACATCTTTAATCCCAGCATTCAGGAGGCACAGGCAGGTGGATCTCTGTGAGTTCAAGGCCAGCCTGGCCTACAAAGTGAGTGCCAGGACAGGCTCCAAAGCTACAGAGAAACCCTGTCCCTGTCTCAAAAACCCAAAAGAAAAGTCACAGCCACACAGAAATGATTTGTCAAGGTACCTGTGTTCATCATGGTGAACATACACATTTACCACATCTGATATATACAGGCACTTCTTACCAACCTTTTTCTTTGCTTAGAGATTATTTACAGAACAAAAGACAGTCATGAACACTGCATTCACCAGACACAACATGTGCCTGTCTGTGTGTCTGTGTGCACATGCGCATGCACACATGTGTGTGGTGCTGGAAATGGCCTCACACATTCAAGGTACCAAGCCCCACCAAGAGAATTTTTGAGCAGTGCACATCCTGTAATCTTTACAGAGCTGTTTTGACCAGATCCCTTACTCATTCACACCCACCACACCTATGTTTAAATGCCCCACACTGACTGATGTGATAAAGAAATGTCTCCAAACTGCTGAATGTCATATTCCTCCCCGATGGCTCCTGGGAAAGTATGTGAAATGTCCAGCATCACTCAGAAGGCATTGACTGGCTTTATTTCTTTCCATCTCCTCTGTTCCTCCACTCCTGTGCCCCTGTGCTCCCCGTCCTCTCTCGGCTCCTTCCCACACTCCACAGGGTCCTCAAGCACTCTGTGGATGCCACTTTTGAAAACCAGGGCCCCAGCCCCGGGTACCGCATGGAGATGTCCATCTTCTACGTGGTATACTTTGTAGTGTTTCCCTTCTTCTTCGTCAACATCTTCGTGGCCTTGATCATCATCACCTTTCAGGAGCAGGGAGACAAGATGATGGAAGAGTACAGCCTGGAAAAAAATGAGGTACACAGACACTCTTGCTCATTAAAATAGAAATTAAAAAGGAAAGACATGACTGCTCCTGAGTATGGTAGAGGACGTGGTCTGTTGTAGACTTGAGGGAGAGCATAGCCAGGGGCAGGGATATCTAGGAGAGTCCAGAGTGGACACGACCCTGAGCCAGACATGTGAGGGGGTGGGGAAAGACAGAGGGGAAGTGAGGGCTTCTCCAACAGGGGCCAAAAGAGTTGGCCTGGGTCAGGAGACTAGCCAAGAGGGTATAGGGTAAACCAAAAGGGCCAGGTAACTAAAATGGCTATGTTGTATAGGGAAGAGCAGCTCAGCCCTGGGCAGGGGAATTTAGGGTAGGAGTTAGGGTGTGCCAGCCATACCCTATAACAGGTAGGGACTGAGGGGTTCTGGGAAAACCTGGCAGCCAGATCCACTTTGATACGCTGAATAGGCACCTCCACTAGCCATTTGTCCAGAGTTTGAGACCTAACATCCCAGTCTTTTTGTTGCTGATCAGTGATAAGGGGACAGAATCTTTTCTATGACTGCTTCCTGTTGACATTGGGGACCCAGGACAGATAGAATTGTTGGCCAAGGCCTGGAAGAGCAGGCTGTTTCACTGGCAAGTCAGGGTCTACAGGACCACCTGGGGCTAGAAAAGTATAGGCCTTATTGGAACAGTCTGTGAGGCTGGACCACGTAGGGTGTCTTAGTTAGGGTTTCTGTTGCTGTGAGGTGACACCATGACCACCACAGCTCGTATAAAGGAAACATTTTATTGGGGTGGCTCACTTACAGTTCAGAGGTTTAGTCCATTATCATCATGGTAGGAAATGTGGTGGTATTCAGGCAGACATGATGCCGGCTACATCTTGATCAGAAGGCAGCAGGAGGTGGCCTGTGAAACTGGGAGTAGTTTGAGAATAGGAGAATTCAAAGCCCACCACCATAGTGACACACTTCCTGCAACAAGGCCACACCTCCTAATAGTGACACTCTCTTTGGGGACAATTTTCTTTCAAACCACCTCCTGGGACTAGCTGCTGGATGCAGAGGCTCAGGCTGATTGGAATTCCATCAGAAGCATGTCGTGCTGGCTGGTTGGTTTGGAGTAGTTTGCAGTAGTTGACTGGAAATCTGCTGGAACCATTATACATTAGGGACAGAAGGTAAAGTTAAGGAGTTTAGGGGAAAGTTTTTTATTCAGCATGTGTATCTGAAATTTCTAGGCCTATGGTCCTGGTAATTGCAGGAGGGGATTCCCAAGACCAGAAAAAGGGGGAGAGATCTTAACTCAGGAATAGGCATGTGGGGAAACTTAAGAGTATTTATAAGTAGTCCATTTGATCTGCAAGAGGTAGATTCAATTCAGTTCCCTAAAGCTTAAAAGAATTTTCTAAGTTTATAAGAAGAGATAAAAGTTTTAGATATGTTAGCATTACCATTGTTTTTGTTTTGTTTTGTTGTTGTTTTAGGGTTTTTTTTTTTTTTTAGTTGGTTGGGTTTTTTTAGACAGGGTGTCTTTGTAGTTCTGGCTGTCCTAGAAATCACTCTGTAGAATAGACTGGCCAGAACCCATAAAGGTCCTCTTGCCTCTGCCTCCTGAGTGCTGAAATTTAAGGGGTACACCCCCTTTAAAAATTGCTGCTGTGAAAGATACAGTTAGTCAATATCATCAGAGATCTGAGAAGGATAAATTACAGCTGGAACTATAATCCTAGTGGCATATGTATCAATTAAAATGACAGAGACTTACTTATTACCTAGAGGGTTGCCCTAGGCTTCCATGATCTTGGTGGCTTTGTTGAGGGCATCTACATATAGGACAGCATTTAGTCTTCAGCTGTCACACAGATCACACAGAGCAGCATTGGCCTTCTGCTGCCAGACTCTGGTCTGAGAGATTTTCTGTGGAGAAGGAACTTAGGAAAACTGACCTTACTATGATGAGGCAGAGTAGGGCAATCAACCCATCAACCCTACAGTATCCAGAGTTTAGGTAGAGCCCTGGCAATCCCCCCCCCCAGTGGTTAGTGTTACCACCCAGGTCTAGCTGTATGAACCTGAAAGTTTATTGGAGTCACTAACAGAAACATAGTTGACTTAAAGACAACTGCATCACCAAAAGCCCACATTAGCATAGGTGATGACTTGTGAATTCCCTACACCATTTTCAGGCAGCTCAACAACTCTTTACTACATATATAACATTGTGGAAGAGTCTGCTGAATATAACTTTGTGAGCTTCCTTAGTCTTGTCAGTTTCCTGAGCTTCCTGAGCCTTGTGAGCACTTTTCCTTGCTTAAAGAGGGAGCGTTTCGTAGGAAAGAACTACAAATAACCACACACCTTCCCCTGCCTCCTGTTTACTAGTATTCTTTGAGCCTTGGTGGTGGTATGGATAGCAATTTTCCTCCACTTACAGCCCAGAGCATGGGAACACTTTGCCACAAAAAGCCACTTATCCTCTGAAACTTGACCAGTTTTAAGTCTCTGCAATAATCACCACTTAGTAAAAAAAAAAAAAAAAAAAAAAAAAGTGTCCCTCTGCAACCTAAACAGACAGCAACAGCATCTTTAAGCATGGACTACAAATGTTCAGAGGGCAGTATGACAGACATATTACTTCTGTTTATTGAAATAATAGCAGTGAACTATCCACTGCGGCTGTGACTTCACCAAATACACAAATACATATTTTTTTGGTCCTGGCTTTCAGTACCACATGGGGTCATTTCCTGCAAAGAAGGGCTTAAATCTGATCAGATAGCAGTTGGTTGCACCCATAACAGTTGTACCGTTGTTGTGCTAGTGAGCACATCTTGCCTCGTATGGTGGTTCTGTGGCATGTGGGGTCTACAGCTGAACAGGAACATTGGTGACAATCCTTCCTCGGCAATCTGTATCGCTCTTTCAGGTAGTTCACAAAACAGCCAGCAATAGGAGAAGGATTCCAGTCATCCACAGCTTTATTTCTCTGTCCTGAAACCACAGCATATGGTGTCTTCAACAGCAAGGTCTAACAATTTCTGGCATGCAACCAAGAGCAGTAACAACTGCCTTTGTGTTCTGTGGGGCCTCTGGGAACTCTCTGGCTAACAACTCACAGGGAGGAACCCACCCTTGGCCCTAAGGGTCTCCTTCTGCGAGTTTATGGCCCCAGGCAATACATTTCCCACCACACAGGAGATTGTTCAGGCCCTTTACCTGCTGCTTTCTGCTCTCCCAGATGCTTTCTCAGATCTGTAGGACACTCCGGGCTAGCATCATATAATGAGACCCTCCAGTGTCGCAAGCAAGTACCCATTGTTCATGGGATTCAGAAGCTGTGGGGACACTAACAGGAAACATTAGTGAGGGCCACCACAGCGTACACCAACACTCAACCTCTCCTTCAGCCATACCCAACTATTAAAGGAGCCCCAAACGGAGCGAATGGTCTCTACCCTCAAGTATACTTTCTTGCATAGCTGTGTACAGAGCATTCTCTGAAGGGACAGCTAGCTGCTTGGTCTTTCCCAGCCATGCTGCACACTGCTCTAGCAGCCACACCTCCCTCGCTGCAGTGAGCTGTTGCTCAGGGTGGATTTCACAAGCACTGGATTTGGTTCTTTACTTTTCCTTTCCTTTCCTCTCAAACCATGCCTTCCCAAATTTGCCTTCAGGTGACCAGGCCAGGCCCTTTTGTCTGCCTTGCCTTTCTCTCATCTCAATTGCTTTGGTGCTTTGCAAACCTGATTTACATGCCACCGTGAGTCCTTGATTGATAGATAGATAGATAGATAGATAGATAGATAGATAGATAGATAGATAGATGAGATAGAGACAGACAGACAGATAGATTTCAATATCAGAGCCTCTCCTACCTCATAAAGATCAGTAAAATCCCAAAGCCCCACGACAGCCTGAAGGTCCTGAGTGGATCAACCTTTTTCTTAACTCTCCTGTGAACAGTCCTGTCTGGCCCACTGAGAGCAGTGCCCAAAACATACCAATCCCCTCGGTAATGCCTGTCTCTCTGTATTGTTCCCTAATACCTGATATCCATGGAGACTTCAACCGGTAATAGCCAAATTCCTCGTGCTCTTTCAGTCCCTCAAGGGTTCAGGCTATGCAGCCTTTGTAGTTCTGTAGCCCAGCTCGTCTGCCTCCACAGCACGAAACAACCCCATCCTCTCCTACGTCCCACAGCCTTCCTCACACACAAGGAGAAGCAAGGGAAAGAAAGAATAGTTTAGCTGGCCTTGATGGCAGACATGTCAACCCAGTACTCAGAAGGCAGAGCTAGAGGATCGCTGTTTTGAAGCCAGCACTGGCTACAGAGTAAGATCCCTTCCCAAAAGGAGAGACAGATGCTAGGAATGTAGCTCAGTCAGTAGAGTCCTTACTTAGAGTCCTGGACGCCCTGGGCATCTTAGAAGGGTCATCTTGATTACATAGGCAGCTTGGAACCAGGCTGGGCTACAGGAAATCCTGGAGAGAGGGGGAGAGGTGTGGGAGAAGAGGTGTGGGGAGAGAGAAAATAAAGGAGGACCTGTCAGGCCCTCAGGGCAGGCACTGGTCTATGTCATTCACAGTCAGCTACACTTCAAGCCCAGCCACTCTGAGCTGGTTCTCCTCATCCACAAACTGGTGCTCTAGATAATGGCTTGCCAGGGAGATTCCGGGAGAGAAGCAAGCCAGCAGTGTGGTGACTCCCCAAGTCACCATAGGCAACAGACTGTCAGTTTTTGTGAGGAGCCCTTAAGGACTGCAGGGAGCCCAGCTGGGACCAGTAGAACAAGGGATCGATTGGGCAGCTGCTTGAGGAGGTTGTGAGCAGCCGGCCTCCCTGCTGTTGGCTCTTCTCATGTGCTGGCATCTCCCACAGAGGGCCTGCATCGACTTTGCCATCAGTGCCAAGCCGCTGACCAGGCACATGCCCCAGAACAAGCAGAGCTTCCAGTATCGGATGTGGCAGTTCGTGGTGTCCCCACCCTTTGAGTACACCATCATGGCCATGATCGCTCTCAACACCATCGTGCTAATGATGAAGGTGAGCCCCCACCACCCTCCTAATGGAAGACCCTTGCACAACATCCCAGCCAGACCACACTGGGCCACCGTAAGCCTGCACTGCTGTTCCCACCACCCTGCCAGGACAGCTCCTTCCTTCCTCCAGAAACCTTAAACCAGGTCTGGGCTGGTCTCTACAGTTGTCCGGTGTTACCCTTACCTGCACACACCATGGTTCCCCCAGTCTCTGGTCTTTAGGAAGCCACGTGCCTGGCGCCCTGGCGATCAGCGGGGCCTCGTGGAGAGGAGTGAACACCCTCCTTGAATGTGTGCTGTGTGGAACGTGGGAGTAGGTTGGAGATTGGGGCTTCTGGAGTTTCAAGGCTCTCAGGCCCTCACTGGGAGATCCTAGGCCGTCACTACCACTGAGGCCACACTCCCAGGCCTTCCTCACACTTTCAAAATACTTGTATTATTTAACTAGTAGAGCACTGGTGGTTAAAAAAGCAGTAATGAAGGCTCAGCCAACACAGAGCATATGTCCTCTGACCTCCACATGTATGCACGTGTTGATACATACATAATTGCCAATACGTAATTAAGATTTTAAATGATTTGTTTTTATTTTATGTACATTGGTGTTCTGCCTACATACATGTTTGTGTCAGGGTGTCAGGGTATCAGATCCCCTGGAACTGGAATTACAGACAGTTGTAAGCTGCCATGTGAGTGCCGGGAATTGAACCCAGGTCCTTTGGAAGAGCAGCCAATGCTCTTAACCACTGAGCCATCTCTCCAACCCCTCTAAATTGTTAAAAATAAATAAAAATAACATAAAGATTGAGGAAGGATGTGGCTGAGTGGTAGAGTACTTGTTGGCTGTAGATTCCATTACTAGCACCAAGCAATAAATAGAAAATGAGGAGGGCTCTAAAGATGTCTCAGTGGTCCTAACTGCCCTTCCAGAGGACCTGAGTTTGGTTCCCAGTACCTATGCGGGGTGGCTCACAACTACCAGCTCTAAAAGACTTTCTGGCCCCCACAGGCATTCACACAAATGATACACACACACATAATCATATATGCATGTAGACACATGCATATACAAACACAAAAGTAAATACAAAACCCTTTCTAATTGATGAGAAACCTTGGCTACATCATTGAGGTGCTTTACAATAAATAAGTACTCAGTGATGAGCAGATAAAAATTGCCACACATGAAGACTGGTGCTGTGGCTCATGGCTCGTGTGTAATCACAGCACTTAGGAGGCTGTGCTGAGATCATTACCATGATTCTGAGGCCAGCATGTGCTAGAGTAAGACCCTGTCTCATGGCCCAGGGCTTTGTCCTCTCTGGGCCCACAGGTCGGACCCGCAGTCAGGCCACTAACTTATCTGCCTGTCCTCCTCCTTCTAGTTCTACGGAGCCTCTGTGGCCTATGAAAATGCCCTTCGAGTGTTCAACATTGTCTTCACCTCCCTCTTCTCTCTCGAGTGTGTGCTGAAAGTCATGGCTTTTGGGATTTTGGTACGTGAGGCCTCAGGGTTGCGGGAGGACATAGGGCTCAGGGTGTGGGGGAAGGTGTGTGCTCTGGGTCCCAAGACCTGGTCCCCAGTAAAGGTCCACACCCAGCCTGCACAGCTTTGTGCTGACCTAGGGATAAATACCAGGGAGGCCCAGTCCAGATTTACCAGGGGCTAGTGATGCATGTATTCAGCTGCCTCCAGATACCTGGGTCAAGGGTACTGGTGTCAGGAATCCAGGACCACAGAGGACAAGTCTCTGATAGTCACACTGGCCAGGCCTGGGAGAGTACACCTGTCACCCCAGTACTTGCAAGACTGAGGCAGAAGGCTCTGGAATTCAAGGCCAGACTGGAGTAGAGTGAGACAGAAAGGAAGGGAAGGAGGTAGGAGAAGAAAGGAAAGAGAGAAAACAGTTTTGTCTGTAACCCAGCACAGGGCAGATCTCCCAACAGTGTACAGACACCAGACAGGGATCTCACAGGATCTCACAGCAGTGTGCAGACACCAGACAGGGATCTCACAGGATCTCACAGCAGTGTACAGACACCAGACAGGGATCTCACAGGATCTCACAGCAGTGTGCAGACACCAGACAGGGATCTCACAGGATCTCACAACAGTGTACAGACACCAGACAGGGATCTCACAGGATCTCACAACAGTGTACAGACACAAGACAGGGATCTCACAGGACCTCACAGCAGTGTGCAGACACCAGAGTGGGATTTCTCAGGGACCAGCCACTGTCATTTTACTTTCATCTTAAATTAATTTTATTTATATGTATTGGTGTTTGCCTACATGTATGTTTGTATGACACATGTGTGCTTGGTACCCTTGGAAGTCAGCAGAGGTCAGCAAATCTCCTGAGAGTAGAATTATGGACAGTTGTGAGCTGCCATGTGGTTACTGGAATTGAACCCAGGTCCTCTAAAAGGGCAGCGGGCACTCCCAACTGCTGAGCTGTCTCTGTTCCCTGACTTTTCATCCTGAGACAGAGTTTCACTGAGTTACCCAAGATGAAAGCCAAGAGAGAGCTCAGTCAATAAAGTGCTCCCCTCACAAGTATAAGATCAGACCACAGAACCCACATTTTAAAAGAGCTGGGTATGGTGGCATCCCCATAGGTCAACCTCCCAAGTGCTGGGATAACAGGCTTGTGCTGTCAGGCATGGATGGATATACCATGTATTCTGAAATTGTCTCTTTTATCCAAATGCATTTCATTTTAAAAAGTGTTTCATGCCCTACTAATTTAATTTTGTCTATTCAGGTGGCATAGTCTCTATCTAAGGCACTTAGATCCCAAGGGAATCAATGACTAGGAGGAGGGCCTATGAAATTAGATGGAAACATCACACCCCTATGTTCCACCAGCCACTAACTGAACTGGAGTGCTTGCTTTCATCTCAATGTGCTAGTTTCCCATTGCTGTGACAAAATACCTGAGATCTCTAACTTATTAAACTGGAAGGTTTATCTTTGGTTCAAAGTTTCAGAGGTTTCAGCCCATAGCATTTGAGTCCCATTGCCTCTGAGCCTGTGGGGAGACCACTTGTCATGGGGGATCACATGATAGAGCAGGATACCCACTTCATGACAGCAGGAAGCCAAGAGCAAGGAAAAGGAGCTGGCTTGCCCCCATGGCCTACTTCCCTCCCATGAGAATCTAGCACCTCCAATCACATAGGCTACCCAGCTTCTACCCTATAGGTCTCTGGCACAGCCCCTACCAAATGCATGCTGTATTTCTGTTTTTGTTTTTAAGATTTTTCAAGACAGAGTTTCTCTGTGTAGCTTTGTAGATTAGGCTGGCCTCGAACTCACAAAGATTGGCCTGCCTCTGCCTCCCAAGTGCTGGAACTAAGGTGTGTGCCACCACTGCCCGACTACATGCTATATTTTTAATAGCATCCATTTGATACAGAAATAGTATGTGTTTTTATTTATTTATTTTTACTTGTTTTATTATTTTTTACATTCCAATCCCTGTTCCCCCACCCTCCTCTCCTCCTGCTCTCCCCACTTCCCCCTCCCATCTGCTGTTCTGAGAGGGTAAGGCCTCCCCTAGGAAGTCTTAAGTTTGACCCATCATCTTGTTGAGGCAGGACCAAGGCAAGTACCCACCCCCAACACTCCTATGACTAGGCTGAGCAAAGTATCTCTAGTACATGTTTTTTAAACCATGCCTAATAGCATGCACCTGTAACAGTACTGAAGGCTGAAGCAGGAGGATTCCAAGTTCAAGACCAGCCTGGTTCACATAGTGAGCTTTAAGCCAGCAATGCTAGATAGCAAGAAAGAAAAGAAAAACCGCATCATTTTTCTAGGGCTTTAGAGGGCTCTCAGGTACCTTGAAATTTAGCTTGTGTTGATTGTTTCACAATGCTGATGGTTAGCCAGGCTTTGAGATGCACACTGAGAATCCCAGCCCTTGAAAGGCTGAAGTGGAGTTAAAGGCTAGCCTAGATACATGAGACCCTGCCCCCCACCAAAAACAGAAAACTTACCGTGCACAGCTGGTATGGTGGTGCTCACCCTTAATCCCAGCACTCTGAAGGCAGAGGCAGGAGCGTCTCTCTAAATTTGGTCAACATAGTGAGCCACTGTCTCAAAAACAAAAAAAAATCCACAAATGTGGCCCAAATTCACATGTGTGCATGTGTGTATGTGTGCACACATGTACACACACGCATGCAGCAGCAGTGAGGTGGGGGAGGGGCAAGGGGAAGGACCCGCCCCCATCACCAGACCATGCTTGCCTATGATCTCACTCCCTTTCACTAGACTCCTCCTCTTAAATTTACACCACCTCCAGGTGGGCACCACAGGCTGGTGGCCCAGCCTCCTGGCCTCAGGGAGTCTCACCCAAACTGTAGCTTGCAGTTGTTGTGTTAAGGGACCTCTTAAAGGTGCATTGAGATGTAGTCACCTGGTTCAGTCCTCTTGGAGGGCTGGCTCCCTGCAGGCCCAGCCAGCCTTCGGGACAGTCCTTGCCTTAGTGGCGTGCTCAGAGTCTACCCCCTTCCACAGGGTGTGTCACCTGATTGTAATTAGAAGGGGTCACTCCTTCAGCAGAGTTCCTGGTAGTGTCAAACGAAATAATGCATGTCAGGGCTGCCCTTCTTGGGATCACCTCCCAAATCAAGTATTTACACTCATTCCTTGTCTTAGGCTGTTCATCCAGGGTACCCATGAAGCCTGGCCGGGAATGAGCACTCTATAAATACTAGAAAGGGTTAAATAGAGCCTCTGGGGACTACAGAGTGCTCAGTCAGTGAGCTATTGCCACAAAAGCATAAATTCAGATAGCAGCAGCCATGAAATGACCTGTGGTGGTGCACATCTGTAACCCCAGCACTGGGGAGGACCCCTGGGGTTCACTGGCCAGATAGCCTATTGAGAGCTCCAGGCCAGTGAGAGACCCTGTCTCAAAAGACACCCTTGATTGACCTCTGGCCTCTGACATCCACAAATGTGGCCCAAATTCACATGTGTTCATGTGTGTATGTGTGCACACATGTACACACACGCATGCAGCAGCAGCACATGGGCAAATGTCTTAAAGTTGAATGTGTCCCAGGCCCACCTCCACGAGTCCCATGTGATTGGCTAACAACAAAACTTAGTAGCTCAGGCTGGTCTCAAACTCTCAACCACCTGTCTCAGCCTTCGGAGTACTGGGGTTCACAGGCTGCGGCACCATTCCAACCCAGCCTGGTCTTGTGGGTTTTATTTTGTTTTGTTTTGGTCTTTTTTGAAACAAGGTCTCACTGTGTAGCCCTGACTGGATTGGAACTAATCGATGGCTGCCTCTGGAGTGCTGGGATTAAAGGCATGCACTATCACACCTGGCTTCAAATATAAATAAAAATATACATGTATTTTAAAAGATTTGTTTATTATGTATACAGTGTACAGGGAGATGGTTGTGAGCCACCATGTGGTTGCTGGGAATTGAACTCAGGACCTCTGGAAGAGCAGCCAGTGCTCTTAAACTCTGAGCCATCTCTCCAGGCCCCAAACTTGTATTTTTTAGCAAGAATTCCTAGAAGGCTCTGTAAGGTATAGCCTGAGCAATGGGGCACTGAGCTGTGTACTGTTATAAACCTGCAGGCTAGAGAGCACAACCAGAAAGTTCCATGTCTCTTGTGGGTTATTAGTTACACAGGAGAATTACGGAGAATGATTCTCGTGATCACAGGAAGATGTCAGCTCCCAGCTTAACGCAATATGGGTTCAAGTCCCTTTCCAACTGAGTGGAGACCAGCCAATCCCTCCATATCTTTGCCCCCATGGGCGCTTCTGAGAAACCAGAGCTGGAGCATTGGTCTCCTGCAACTGAAAGGAGCTGCCTTCTTCTCAGCCAGTCTTCCACTGTGCCGGGGCGGAGGTGCCACACTCTTAGGGTGTCACTTCTTCAGGAGCCTTTGATCCCGGCCCTCAAGAGGCAGGGGCAGGCAGATCTCTGTGCATTCTAGGTCAGCCTGGTCTACAGAGCCAGTGCCAGGACAGCCAGGGCTACACAGAGAAACCCCGTCAAAAAAAAGGGAAAGATCCTTGACTGAACACCTGGAAGTTCTCGTATTTGAGTATTCCTCAGAAGCTGGGATTGAATGCAAGGAGCCTACCTGGGAAGTGACTCCCAAAAGGGGGCAGGAGAGGAGTGTCAAGGGCAGGGGTTCCAATGCTGCCAGTGAAGGGTGTCCAAAAGGCAGCGCTTAGCTCCGGCGGAGGAGCGCCTGGGGCTCTGTTCTGCCTGAGGCCTCCAGGTGGCAGCAGAGAGCATAGTCAACTACAATGATCCCAGAGGAGGGAGGTGGAGTATTGTGTTATCTATCAAGAACTGCTGCCAGGCCCTGGCCCTAGGGAAAGTAAAGAAAGCCCGAGATGATATATGAGGGAAGGGTAGGCCCAAATACCAGAAGTGCCAGTGGGACCTGAATTCCCTCCAGGCACGTGTACCCCACCCAGCACTCACCTATTGAGCACCTACTATGTACCAACTTCAAACTCCATGCTTCATGCACACTCATGATCTGATGGCCCAGGGACTCCTGCCTCTGGAATCTTCCCAGTGAGGCAGAAGTGTTGCCTGAAGGCCAAAAGGAAGGCTGCTCACGTGGAATTTTTTGTTGGAGCAGGGGGCTCTCTGGAGATTTGAGGTTATGACTGTTACCAAAGAACATGCAATAAGAGTACAGCCTGATAATGCCCCTCTTGAGCAGTACACAGCCTGGATATGTGTCAGTCAGGAGGGGCCACAGTAACACACATCCCCTCAATTGGAGGCGTCTATCGTAGAGGCTTTTGTTTTGCTCATCAGAGAGGGGTTTTGACTCCTAGTTACGTGGGATCCAGCCACCACCTGGACTAGTCAACCCGCACAGGGCTAGGAGAGCTCTGGAAGCAGGGCCAGGGAGATGACCAGCTCATAAAGTGTTGCTATGCACAGCAACATGAGGGCCTGAGTTTGATCCCCAGTACCCACATGAAGCCCCCCACAACTGCCTGTAACCCCAGCTGCAGGCAACCAGGTATCCACATAGACACAATAATTCAATTTTTAAAAATTATTTAAAAGCCAGGCGTGGTGATGCACATCAGTAATAAGGAGGCAGAGTAGGAGGGTCCCTGGGGCTCCCTGGCAGCCACCCTAACCGAATCAGTGAGCTCCAGGTGAGTGAGGGACACAAAGCAAGGTGGGTGTGTCCTGAGGAGTGCCACCTGAAGCTGACCTCTAGCCTCCATGCCCATGTGTACACATGAACTCACACACAGAGAGAAGAGATTGGAAGATCCCTCAGGAGCCCTGAAGCCCTTGTTCCAGTGTCCTCTCTTGTCCTTCTTACCCACACCAGGAAATAGAAGCCCAGGGTGGTTAGGCACTTTACCCACAGCCACACAGCTCTGGAGGTAGAGATGGGATCAGAGGCTGTCCTCTTAGACAGTAGCCATACCTGCTGGGGCCCTGCATACAAACACTGGGCTCCCCTGAGCCTGCTTTCCAATGCTGACTGCACTGTTGCTGCTGGCCACAGGCAGGGAGCCTGTTCACGGTACAGTGTCTTTGAGGAATTCCGTGATGTCCTGGGGACTTGAAGAACTTTTAAAAGCTGGGCCCAGCAGAGCAGAGGCAGGTTCCCGAATCCCCTCTGAGCCAAGCTGTCAGGAGTCAGGGTTCAAGGGCAGAGGGCTCCGATGACATGGAGCCGTTCTTTCCACACATTTGTCATGCCCTAATATGCCCCTTCTGGCCTTGGGGAGAGAGCACAGAGCCCTCTGTTGGCATCTCTGTCTTGTGGGTCCCTATTCTAGAATTATTTCCGCGATGCCTGGAACATCTTCGACTTTGTGACTGTTCTGGGCAGCATCACTGACATCCTCGTCACCGAGTTTGGGGTAAGTCTCCTGCCAGCTTCTCTTTGGGTGACTTGGGCTGGAGTAGTGGGGGGGGGGTAGCAGGGAAGGGTGTCCAGAAGCAACAGTTCTTGGCCGTGGCGGGTACAGTGAGCTATAGCCAGTGTTTGGATAGAAGAGAATGGAAGGGCTTCAGATGCGCAGCCTGAGACAGGGAATGAATGAGTGTGAAGGGTTTTTCTGGATAGTGATGTGGGGTGCAAAGATGCCCCTTAAGGTCTCAGAGAGGGGAGATGGGTGTGTCCAAAGCCAGGACATTGGGCCAAGGCTGAGCAATGCGGCTCCCGGACTGGTGAATTATGAATAGAGTGTGACTTAGGATAAGTATTGCAGTTCACTACACTGAGAAATTATACATTTAAAAATAGAGCTGAGCTCCTGCTCTAACTGGCCCAAAAGGTTGTGTTCCGCTGCCCCCTGCTGGCCAGGTTGGGGATAGCACTCCCAAAGTCCCAGGCATTCCAAATAGGGAAAGGGGGGCAGTCTCTGAGCTCTCGGGACACATTGTCCTTACCCCTTCTCAGTAAATCCAGGGCCCCAGAGTTCCCCTCCCAGACTTTTTCCTAGGCCATGAGCCAGTGAGCCCAGGCTTGGGAACTCTCAGGAGACTAAGGGGACAGTAGGAGATCCTACCAGGGACCAGAAAACAAAAGCAAATCATCAATGCCCAGGTTCTCCCCACCCCCCATCCCCCCGACAATCACAATGGAAATAATAATAACTGGACTGGGAGTGTGGCCCAGCAGCAGAGTGCTGGCTTGACCTGACCTCAGGCTTATGACCCTGAGTTGGTTTCCTCACCCCAAAACAAAATCAAACAACATGTTGAGGATATTTTACCAAGCACCTCATATGAACTGACTCCCATTGAGGGTCTGGGCTCAGTGCATAAGAGAATTGTCTCAAAGAATTGGACTGAAGGAACTGGGCAGCAAGACAACTGTCCACGAGGGTGAGGCATCCAAGGATATCCACGTGCCCAGCCTCCCAGTGAAACACCATGCTGAATGGGAAGGGCTGGACACAGACCAGGGTGGCGGCCAGCAGAGCAGGGGGGCCTGCTTCCTCCATCCTCTCCCACCAATGTCCCTTCTCCCAGAAGAAATGGGAGGAGGAAATGTGCCCCACATGGAATGGATGGGCAGGAGAGAGCTGTCTCAGTCCAGGCAGCAGGAAACTGATACCCAGTACCAGGAGGCAAGTGCTCAGCCAAGGCCTGATTGATTTCTGCAAGGCTGGCACTTCTAGAGCCTTCGGAAGGGAGGGTCAGGACAGCCTTGAAACAATGTTCCTTTGGGTTCAGACGTTGGGAGGGGCTATCTGCTCCCCAGCAGGAAGGACTTGGTTGAAATTTCCAGTTGCCAATAAGATATCCACAGGTCTGTCCCAACTGCTTACTCTAGCAGGGACAGATAGAGGCCAATTCAGAGACATCTAGACCATTACAATAGCCCAGCATCCCTCCCAACCACCCAGCTGGCTCTTGTCAGATCATTTTTAAGCAGCAGGGATAATGGCACCACCTCATCAGTTCCATACATGACTCAGCTCACTCAGACCTTGGGGAGACACATATTGAGCACTCTGTTTCCAGCAGAGTTGTAGGTGCTAGAGACACAGCAAAAAGAGCAAGACAACGCAGTAGGCACAGAATGCCTGAGCCAGAGTAGACAATAACAGTTAGGGGCCATCAAGGTGGCTCCATGGCTTAAGGTGCTTGCCACCCAGCCTGGCTAACCACCTGTCTTAAGTTACTTTTCTTTTGCTGTGAAGGAACACCATGACCAAGGCAACCTATAAAAGAGAGCCATTTCATTGAGGGCTCGTGGCTTCAGAAGGTGGTGGAGTCCATAATCTTGGTGACAAGGAGCATGGAGGCAGACAGGCTTGGGGCTGAAGTATCTGAGAACTTACGTGAGGCACACACAGAAGGAGGGGGAGCAGGCGTTACCTGGGAAAGACACAGGCTTTTGAAAGCTCAATGCTGGCACACCCCCACCCCACCAGTGACACACCTCCAACAAGGCCACCCCTTCTCAAACAGTCCACTAACCGAAGGCCAAGTATTTAAATGTATGAGCTTGTAGGGAACGTCCTCATTTAAACCACTACATCACCTGAGTTTGATCCCTGGGACCCACACAGGCACAGAAAGTAAATAAATAAAATGCAATTTAAAAAAAAAAAAATTAAAGGATGTGGGTTGGACGTGCAATGACATGGTAGAACTCCTGCCTACAATCCTATAGTGAGGATTATGGGCATGGCAGAGCACATGCGTGGACCCCACCCCGTCCCCTGGTGAGGGTTTCTGTATATGGCTCAGTAGTAGAGCTTTGGTTTTGCTTGTGGGATACCCTATACTCTAGCCACAGTTGTAAACACAGTCAGCCTCCTGAAGTGCTTGGCACAAAACCTGCCACAAAATTCCATCCCCAGTGGTTTATTATTATTACCATTGTTATTGTACCCATGAGTGTACTTTAGTATGCCATCAAGCTTCCCTGAGACACCATCGTTTTGAGGGGAAGATGATGGGTAGGCATATGACCTGTCCTCACCCTGTACTAGATGCTGGTAGCCCCTGTCTGGGACCCAGGTAAGGCCACTATTCTCGAGGCTAGAGCCAAACTGAACTAGAAGAGCTGGTGGGCAATTAGTTCCCTGGGAGTTGAGAGACTGAGATGTTAGCACAGCCCAGGGCGTTAAGGTCATGCCCAGACTTGGCTGGGGGTGGGTTTTCCCATGCGCAATGGATAATGACTGTGTTTCTTGTCTTGTCTCTTTCCATGCCTGCTGTTTAAACTGTATATTGGCGCAACGCCGTCTGAAAAACTCATCCAATCAAAATGCACTATGAAATCCATTTGTTCACCCATGACGTGGTCTGTGTGTCCATACACCAATGACTTAACCTCCCAACCCACCGCCACCGCCACCGCCACCCCACTCCCCGCCCGGGAACCGAAACCCATTGGTTTTTTGGCACTGGTTATAAATCCACCTAAAATATTAAATTAAAAAAACAAAACAAAACAAAAAACGCTGAATCGCCTCCCCAACTGCCCCCGCCCGCCCGCTCCCCCTCCATCTTCAACATCTGCATCTAGAATCCGGTTGGTGTTACCTCTTTCTGAAGTGTAAATGCCTTACATTAACTGTGACTGCACTGCATGCCCCGCCCGCCCCGCCTCTGTCCGTCTCCCACCCTCTCTTCCTCCCCTTTCCTAGAGTTCCCGCTGGTGGTTTTAGTGGGCTCTGGATTGGGGCTTCAGCTCCAAAGGGTTTGTGTCCTTGGCAAGAAAGGAATGTTCTCCCTCCTCTAGGACCCCAGGATGTGACCCGATTCTCCATGCCACTCACATCCCCTACGCTCTGAACTATCCCAGAGCTGACATAATGGTGACACAGAGCTGTATGTCACTGTTCAGGAGGTTAAGGCTAGCAGATTGCAGTCTGAGGCCAGCCTGCTCTACATAGCAAGTTCCAGTCCAGCCAGAGCTACAGTAACCCTGTGGGGGGGGGGGGCGTGCACTCGCATTCATTCCCACACACACAGTCCCATCTGCACTCCAAAGCTACTCCCACATTTCTTGCCCCTTCACAACCCTTAGTAGCTGTGATTTCTCCATTCCTGTCCTTTGGTCTACCTTCATGGAAACACACTGAAGGGCCTCCAGTGGCATGCCCACAGTAAACATGCATTCAACCACCAGACACCGATGGGACCCTGTTAAAGTGCCACTGATAAGTGACAAAATGTAGACCTGCTGGAGTAGGCAGCATGAGCAAGGCATTCTGGGCCCCCAGCCCTGTGACCAAGAAGAGTATGCAGAGGTCAAAGTTGCAGGTGAGAGGACTTGAGTGCAGCAGAGAGAAAAGGCTGATTCAGAAAGATGAGGGGACCGAGCATCTTGGCTTCATCCTGAACAATAAATAGATCGGAAAGGATCTGAATCAGAGGCACTTCTGGGACAGATTAGACAAGATTGCCAGGAAACCCCGGAGAAAGAGACAGGGGGGTAGAGAATGGCAGGAGGACCATCTGCAGGGCCTGGGGGAAGGGCAGAGCTGGGTGTCTCTGGAAAGCTAGAGATGAAAGTGAGGAGGAGGAGGCCAGGCCTATGGCGAGAACACCTCTACCCAGCTCTTGTCTGGAGCGCCCTTTAGCTGTCCCAGAAGAACCCCAGTTAGGGGCCTGGGGCTTGAGGGAGGGCTGGGAGGGAAACAAGTTGGCGAGGAGTAAGGACTTGAAATAGGGAGTGAGTGGTGCCCATGTCTTTCTGCAAACCCAAGGGACACCTGCCCTTGAGCATGTCACTGGAAGAGAGTACAAGGACCAGGATGGCCCCGCACCTGTGCTTGCATCCTCTGCTGCCACCCAACCTGGTGCACAGGGTGGAGGTCTGAGTAGAAAGAGAGCTCCTCTTGAGAGTTCTGTGTGCTAACCCAGGAAGAGCTAAGACCCCTGACTTCTCCGGTCCCTCCCTCCTCCCTCATGTGTGTGCGTGCTCAGCAGCTGCTGGATCCCTGCTTCTGCATGTGCCAGTTCGCCAAACTGCTCCTTAAGAACCCCCACCTCTGCATGTCCGGCCGAGCCCACATGTTATGATCCGCCCCATTGAAGGGATGGCTTGTTCTCTGGAGGGTTGAGGGAAAGGATCGGGAATACTTCTTGCTCAGTGGTCCCATCCCCAGTGGAGCTGGGTGGCCAGGCAGGACCAGGCATCAGGTCAGCGGGGCGTGGTGGGTGACTCTTAGCTAGGTCTGCAGGCTTATATGAGTCTCTCGGAACAGGCTTACAATGGTTAGGCCCAACGGTGTACTAATGTAGGAGCCCAAGTCTTATTCCCCATCCCAGAGGCCTCTTACTAGCCTCAGAAATTCTTCAAACTCCAGTCACTGCCTCTCAGCTTCCAAGCCAGAGCTAGCTCAAGGCATGGCCCCAATAAAGGGGTGCCTCCGAGATGTAGGTTAAACATACAATTCCCTGCCCAAAGACAAAGCATAGTGATGCCCCCCCCCGAAATTCCCAGAACTTGAGAGACAAGAGGAGGATCTCAAATTCAACACCAGCCTGTTGCAATAAATGCTTCGTTGTGCAAATGGGGGCACTTGAAAGGCCAGAAGGATGCTGTTGTCAAAGCCACTTATATAAGCAAGCACCTTTTGTCACTAGGCCTCAGTCAGTCTTGCCTTGTGACCTGTGTCTAGGACTCCTACAAATACTTAGACTAAGCCCCCTTCTAGCCAGATTCCCCTAGCTCTCCTGCCTCCTGTTTGCTGACAGTGACCACGTGGTCCCCAGGCAGACAATGTAAATGCTCCGTGGGCCAATCAGAGAGATTAGGAAACTGGAGAGCTTGTAGCCAGACTCCAGGGGACAGCTATGAAAGGCCCTGGGAAACTAAAGAACTAGATTGTCGGGCAAAATCTGATTTTTCAAATTAGCAACTTTTTTATTAAAAAAAGAAAAAACTCGGGCCCAACAAATTACTTTCATTGGCTGTATTGGGTCACTTCCCACCCCTCACCAGCCTCCCCGAAAGCCCCCTGGAGAATCTTGAGCCTTGCCCAGTTTCCAGCCAGCCTTTTCCCACTTACAGCCTGGGTGGGAGGCCGCAGAGGCAGCGACTAGACCTGGGTTTGGAGGACAGGAAGGGTCCCCCTAGGGAAGTCCTGGGGCCAAGGATAGCTTCATCTCCCCATGCCAGCACTGGCCCCTTGGTGGGCCCTGGGCTGATCAGAGCTCACTCGCCCCGGGAGCTGAGACCTTCCTGCTTCCCGCAGGCCTGGTCCCGAGACACCACCCAGCCCCAGAAGCTGAGAAGCCATCCCTGAGAGGGGGGAAAAGGGCCCCTAATGCATCTTCTCCGACTCAGCGGGCAGCGAGGACTCACCCTGCAGCCGAACAGCCCCAGCTCCCTCCCGTCCTCCCCATTCCCGCTCGCCAAGGGGGTAAGAAAAGATGCCCTTCCACTTCTCCCCATTGGCTCCAGCCGCTGCTCCTCTGGGCCGTGGGGTGAGGTCAGGGCGGGCAGGAGCGGGTGGGCAGCTCGGCAGGGCAGGGCAGGGCAGGGTGCCCGGTGAGTCCCAGGACAGATGCATTTCTGGCTCCAGCCTAACATGCCCTCGGAACCGCACTTGCCCCCTAGGCCTGCGTGTGCTGGCGCCCTTCCCCCACCCCGCCCTTGTCTGTGCTTCGTACTCTCGTGCTGGGTTCTGCAACTTGACCCGCTTGTGTCCTATCGTCTCAGTGCATTTGGTTGTTGGGAGAAATAAAAACCATCTCGATTTTTTTCCTGATTGGATGATTCGGATGTATTATTTTCTTTTCCGTGCTCTTTTGTTATTTCCTTCCCAACCCTGTTCCTTTCTCCTTCCCCTCCCTCCACCTTTTCCCCACTTGTGAGTGGGCCTGGCTGGGTGGGCTTGAGCTTTGAGTTGATATCTCGTACTTCCCCCACCCGCCCTCCCCTACTCCAGTTTTTTTTTTTTTTTTTTTTTTTTTTAAGTTCCCCTCTGCTCTGTTGCATTAACAGTGCTTTCTCTCCTGTCCCTCATTTGGGGTGTGGCTTGCTTTTTTTTCCTATTGGTTGGCTTCTTGTAGGGGGCCTCTGTGAGTGTTGACTACTCTAAGCTCCGCAGGGTGGGTGGATGGTCACCTTTCTTCCTCATCTCCTCAGAATAACTTCATCAACCTGAGCTTCCTCCGCCTCTTCCGTGCCGCTCGACTCATCAAACTCCTCCGGCAGGGTTACACCATCCGCATTCTCCTCTGGACCTTTGTACAGTCCTTCAAGGTGAGCCGAAGCCGCTGCTCGGGCTGCTGATTCAGGCCAGAGCCGACCCCTACCTCTGGGCGAAATGAGGAAAGCAGGCTGAAAGTGGTTAATGCACGACTCTGGCTAACGTCTGTGCCCACTGTCTGCAGAACTCTGAGGGCCTCGTGCAGACCCCAGCAGCCTGGGGCACATGATCACTTGACCCAGTGCGGGCAGCTCTGGGCAGGCTGTCTGGCATCCTTCCTCACTGCCTTCCTTCCCTCCAGGCCCTACCATATGTATGTCTGCTGATCGCCATGCTCTTCTTCATCTACGCCATCATCGGGATGCAGGTGATCCTGCACCCTTGGGTACCAGGGCTGCGGGAGGGGAGTCAGCCTCAGAGGGAGCCGCCCCAGTCGTCACCCTCCAACTCTCCAGGTGTTTGGCAACATCGGTATTGATGGAGAAGATGAGGACAGCGACGAGGACGAGTTCCAAATCACTGAGCACAATAACTTCCGGACCTTTTTCCAGGCGCTCATGCTTCTTTTCCGGTGAGGGGGCGTGGTTGTGTCTGTTTGGGTCCCGTTTGAACCTGCCTTTATCCTGTGTGTTCTTTACTCTCCTGAGAATGTGGTCTCTGTGACTCTTACAGTTGGAGTGAACTTAAGTCTGCCCAGCTCCCCTCTTCTCGCTAGCACTGACGAGACCAGGATCTTGGCAGGGTAGAGCATAGAAGTAATCTTCCTGCTGTTATCTACTTGAATCCTCCTGACCAGCTTTTGTGGGGTGGGGGTTGTACTTGTGAGACACAAAAAGTAACCTGGGTCCCACAAAGGAATAGGATAACAAAATAAGGCAATTCTTTTTTTTTTTTTTTTTTTTTTTTTTTTGTAAAACATGCAACAAGACCCAACTGGTCTAGCAAGCACATCAGACCCCAGGTAGCTTCTGTCTTCCACCCCTGACATAGGTAGTGACTGCTCATCCCGTTGGTGGCTGGGATGAGTAGCTTCACAAGCTGGTATGAGTAGCCAGTCAGTGCAAAGGGTTCTAGGAAGATTCAGGAAACTTGTGCACCTTCAATAGAAAAAAAAAAAATAGTTTCTCACAATTTCCCCCTTTGTTACACTCCTCCCCCAAACTTAGCCAGCATGTATTGACCATCTGGATTCTAGTAACATAAAATAGTAAATAAACTATTATTGTACTAACTGATGGCTTAGACATGGGTCAATCCCACCTTCCTACAGAAAGCTCCCTTCGCCAGCTGATTGACTTGGCCCAGCTAGAATGTGAGACTTTTCACCCTAGGTAGAAAGTATTCTCTTGACCAGGAGTTTTATCTTAACAGACATTTACTGCTTTGTCTTAGTTAGAAACCCTTAGTTAGGGTTTCTATTGCTGTGATGAAACACCATGACTAAAGCAAATTGGCTTACATTTCCACATCATAGTCCATTATTGAAGGAAATCAGGGCAGCATCCTGGAGGCAGGAGCTGATGCAGAGGCCATGGAGGCATGCTGCTCACTGGCTTGCTCCCCATGGCTTGCTCAGCCTGCTTTCTTACAGAACCCAGGACCAGCAGCCCAGGAGTGGCCCCATCCACAATAGGCTGGGTCCTCCCCCACCAATCACTAATTAAGAAAATGCCTTGCAGCTGGATCTCATGGAGGCAGTTTTTCAATGGAGGTTCTCTCTCTTCAGATAGCTGGAGTGTCAGGTAGACATAAGATTGGCCAGCACAGCGTCTGTGGTCTCTGATAAGGATGGGGCTGCTAAGAAGCACAAGGATGTTTTTGGATTTTAGCCAAGAATCTGTTTACCTTGGGGTCTTTTTACCCTAAACTACCTAGGCAGTTTCTACCTCGTGTTCTTACCATCACCTGAAGAGATAACCCTCAAAGCTGTTGTGAATTTGTGGCAACAACTGATCTGGCTCCTGCCAGCTGAATTGGGGTAGCAAGTGTGGTAGTTTTGGGTTATCACTGAGGGCATGTCTGATCTCAACTGTCACATGTGGGAGGAAAGGAAGCCTTGACAGGTCCTTGGGAAGAAATATGAGGGAGGAGTAAAGGCAAGAGGGATCCGCCTAGGCAGGGAACCAGGAGATATGTCCAGACCATATCCCTTACAACCTTTGGATAGGCTCACAAGAACATCCATCTGTCAGGCTCCGCCTCAATTTTCCTTTGGCCTTCATGGCCTGACTCACAGTGATGAACTTAGGATCTACTTTCAGGCAATATGATAGCTGTTGGGGTGGTTAGAACCAGTGTGAGGTCCCTCCAAGATGGCTGTAGAGAGAGAAAGAGAATTTTGTACTTTTAGTTTAAAGAAAGGCAGAAAGGAAGGAAGGAAGAAAGGAAGGAAGGAAGGAAAGGAAGGAAGGAAGGAAGGAAGAGGTCTTTTTCTCTTGATTGCAAGTAGTCCTTCAGTGAGCCAGAGTCTGAAGTCTTAAATATGAGAACAGAGTTGGGCGTGGTGGTGGCAAACACCCTTGATCCCAGCATATGGGAGGCAGAGGCAGGCAAATCTCTGAGTTTCAGTCCAGCCTGATCTACAAAGCAAGTTCCAGGACAGCCAGGGCTACAGAGAAACCCTGTCGCAAAAACAAACAAACTGGAGCTGGAGAGATGGCTCAGTGGTTAAGAGCACTGGACCTGGGTTCAGTTCCTAGCACTCATATGGCAGCTCACAATTGCCTATAACGCCAGTTCCAGAAGATCTGACACACTCATACAGACATGCATGCAGGCAAAGCACCAATGCACAGAAAATAAAGTAATAGGTCATTTTAAACAAACAAAAAATCGAAGCAGCATTTGTTCGTTTGTTTGAAACAGGGTGTCACTATGTAGGTCTGATCATCCTGAAACTCACTATGCAGACCAGGCTGGCCTTGAACTCACAGAGATTCACCTGCCTCTGCCTCCCAAGTACTGGGATTAAAGGTGTGCACCATCATGCTCAGCACAAAGTCAGGGTTGCCAACCTCTTAGACTTTTGAGGAAACCAATCATTGGTCTTCTGTTACACTTTCTTGCTTGGCAGTTAAGATCATGCAGATGGCCAAAATCGCTTTCTTTGTTTGTTTTTCTCTGTCAAGCCCATTTGAGGGTCTGGTCCTCAGGGGTCACTACGTGGGCTTGGGAGGAACTCCTGGCTCCTTTAATACTTGCTTCATCTATGTGAGGACAAGGCAAGGCTTACAATGACATCACTGGAAGCACTGAAACTCTATCCTCTATGTTGACTCCTCTTTGTAGGCTGGACACTGGTTAGAACTCACCTGGTGGGTCTCCATGGCCTCCCTGAATAAGAGAGCAGGTGACTCCCCATAGTTACAGGACATTTCTAGAGAAGCCCCTGGGTACGCTGGGATCTAGTTGACCTTGGAGAGAAAGGGAAGAAATACCGTCTTTTTAATCCCTCTGCCCACACCAGTACAGGCCTCCAAGTATGGTTATTGAACACTGAGAAAGTCAGTTACAGCAGTCAGATATTTTAACTACTCTGTTTGCCTGGACAAAAACAAAACACTTTTACAAGAAACATGGATTAGACATGCATGTTTGTCCTTTAAGCCAGTCCTTGTGATCATCAAGAGTGGACCAATGCAGACTCCATAACATACACAGACTTCCTGGTTTTCTCTTTCATTCTGGAAACATGCAATTATCTTAATCTTCGTGCATAAACTGTTCTTGACTAAAGCTATTTCCATCTTTGCATCCTTTTAACATTTTTCTTTACTTATCAGTTTTTTTCATAATAATAGCATTAACAAATAAATTTACTACCTGTGTGAGAAGAATTTTTTTTCCTGTGGGTCCTAAGGTACTAATATGACCAACCAAAGCTCCACTCCACTGAGGTTCCTGCCCGGGGCATGGCTGAGGGCTCTTAAGGAGGGTGGGTGACCTGAAGCCACTGCAGTCTTCACTCAGCATGGACAATGGTGTCCCCACAGCTGCAAGGTGCAGCCCTCCCTCCCTAGTCTCCCCCCCCTATACTCTACCTCCTCCCCCAAGTCCCTCCCCAGTGCCATTAGGGCAGAGCTGCACACAGCTGGCGGGGGAGGGGCTGGATGCTCAGGCTCCAGTGGCCCCGCCCACACCCCCTCCTCCAGCTGTGATAATCTTTTTGAAGATTTATTAGAAGGTACACATGCACCTCTGCGTATGTATGCACACCACATGCATGCAAAAGCCCTCAGAAGTCAGGTGTCAGGGCCCTCAGAACTGGAGACACTGTAAGCTGCCATATGGGCACTGGGAACAAACTCTAGTGTCCTACAAGAGCAGCAATCCCCTATGGGTTTTTTTTTTTGTTGTTGTTATTGTTTTTGTTTGCTTGGTTGTTTGCTTGCTTGTTTTGATTTTTTGGGGGGGTTGGTTTTTTTTTTTGAGATAATAACATCACATCATTCCCCCTTTCCCTTTCCTCCCTCCAAACCTCCCCCACACCCTTTCATACTCTCTTTTAAATGTATGGCCTCAGCTGGATGCTAGAGGCAAATACCTTTAATCTCAGCACTTGGGAGGCAGAGGCAGACACATTTCTGTGGGTTTGAGGCCAGCAAAGTTCCAGGATAGCCAGAACTGTTACACAGAGAAACCCAGTCTCAAAAACCTAAAAAAAAAGTATGGCCTCTTTCTTCATTAATTGTTCTCTACATACATATTTTCCTAAATCTATAAGTACAACCTGCTCAGGCTGTGCAGTGCTACCTGTGTGTCTTCAGGCTGACCCTTTGGCGCTGGATAACCCCTTGCTGTGCTCTCCCCTGGGGAAGATGGTTTGCCCCGCTCTCAGCACTCCTTGGTGGCCTGTAGGTCTATGTGCAGGGCTGAGGCCTTGTGGGCTCCCTCTCACCTGGCCTACGCATCCACGGGAGCCTGTCTATTCTGCAGCCACTGAGACCTCTTCCTTGAGCCGACACAGCTGGTCTCATGAAGGTGGCAGTTGTGTGTCTTAGAGGAGTGTGCCGAACAACCCCACCTTCACAGAAGAAAGCTCAATCTAAACTATACACGAAGGATAATGTAAAAATAATAATAACATTACAGCCCTGGGGGTGCCCACCTTTAATCCCAACACTCGAAGGAGGCAGAGGCAGGTGGATCCCTGTGAGTTCAAGGCCAGCCAGGTCTACATAGTGAGAAAAAATAGTCTTGGGAAAAAAAATAGCATTACCATGTAGACATTGATCACAGGATCTATAAGCTCCCAGGCAAGTCTGACAGAAAACACAAGACACTCGGGTATTGTTTTCTAGCTCACACATCCAGAGAATGACCTGACAGAACCACACTTGTGGCTTTGAGTGACAGAGGCACAGTGAGACATCATCAAACTGATGTTTGTAAGTCACTTAGCTAAGAAGGCCTTAGGGAAAAATGACGCTATTGTGAAGTTTGGTTTTGGTTTTTAGCCAGCAGGTCTTCTCTGTCCTGTTTGGTTTGTTTATTTCCCGTTCCTGTTCTTCCCTCAGCCCTCACCCCTAAGGACGAGATGGCTCAAATCTAGGTTGAGAGTTCCTTGGAGCCCCTTACGGTCCAAGCCCTTGCTCCCTCTCACAACCTAAGTGTCCTGACCACCAGCTGTAGAGTGAGGCTCTCCTGGCCTGGGCCTGCGCTGCTAAGGAACTCTCATCCTCAGAGCCTTTCCAGCCTGGTTAACTGGAGACCCTGGAGCTGCCACAACATGGCAGGGGACATCTTCCAGGGGAGGAGGTCTAAATACCCGGCCAGATGGGCTTGAAATTCAAGACAAGCCCCCAAATTGTTAGAAACAAAGAATACCCTCCATGTTCCATGGAGGAGCACACCAACAAAACAATTCTTTTGTAAAATGTACAGGTCGAAACCCAAACCACCCAGCAAGAACACAGGACTAAAACGGCTTCGCCTTTGTAGGTGGTAACTGCATCGTCTCATCCCTTTGGTGGGAGCTTGGCTTCACAATCTAGCATGACTGGCCAATTGGCACACAGGGGGATGTTCAGAAACTATAATGCCTTCCAAAGCCACTACTTCTGATTTAAAAGCGGGTGGGGTGGGGGGTTGTTGTTTGGTTGGGGAGGTTGTTTTGTTTATACACATGAGGGTACTGAAGCCTATAGAGTTTGGGTTTTTGTTGTTTTTTCAGTTTAGTTCGGTTTGTGGTTTTTTTGTTTGTTTTGTTTTGTGTGTCAGGGTTTCTCTGTGTAGCCCTGCTGTCCTGGAACTCACTATGTAGACCAGGCTGCCTCTGCCTCCCCTGTGCTGGATGGAAAGGGGTGCACAACCTTCTCTGTTGATGTTTGGTTTTAATCCTGGCTAAGTCAACAAAAGCTAACTGAGTAGTTAATGTGTCTCATATGATAGTGCAAGCTAGGATACAGAAGACTGTGGCAAAGGGAAATGAAAAAACTGTCCTGTAGGAGGGCACAGTCTCTCGAGGAAGACAATTGGCAACTAAGTATTGAGACTGGGAGAGAGGATTAAAAAGTTCAGAGGGGTGGCCCACGCCTTTAATGCCAGCAGAGGATCTCTGTGAGTGTGAAGCCAGCCTGGTCTACACAGTGAGTTCCAGGACAGCCAGGGCTACACAGAGAAACCCTGTCTTGGAAATAATAATAATAATAATAATAATTCAGAGGGAGTAGAAAGCAGGGCAGGTGTGCGGGGGCTCATCCCCAGTGCCAGCACACAGGAAGAAGACACAGGAGGACAGAGTGTGAGGCCAGCCTAGGCCACCTAGTGAGACCTGGGAAGGACATCTAAGCAACAAAACAAAACAAAATGCAGTGCAGTGCCCTGAGGCAGGAACGTGATTGGTATGCTTGCAGAGCCAGGCATGGCTGGTGAGCAACCTGGGGACAGAGCACTAAGAGATGGGCATATGGAGTCACACAGATGCTCCCAAGCGGCCACCATCAAGCTATACCCCAGCCCCATTGCTCCGGGGATTCATTTTTCTTACATTTATAAACTTTCATTGTGTGGGGGTGTGGTGCCACACCACGGTGGAGATAGGAGGTCAACTGTGGGTCCCAGGGATCAAGCCCTGGTGGTCAGGCCTTGTGACAAGAACCTGTGCTCCCTGAGCCTCCTCCCGACCCCTTCCTGTGGACTTTTAAGGCACGCCCAGGGTTGAGCATAGCCCTCTGAGCACTTAGGAAAGGGATGGTCCCCTGGGACTTGGGCCCATGACTGGCCCAGGTCACAGGTCACTGATGCTGCCTATCCTCAGGAGTGCCACGGGCGAAGCATGGCACAACATCATGCTCTCCTGCCTCAGCGGGAAGCCGTGCGATAAGAACTCCGGCATCCTCACAGCCGACTGTGGCAACGAGTTCGCATACTTCTACTTCGTCTCTTTCATCTTCCTTTGCTCATTTCTGGTGAGTTTGCACACACGGAGGGCCATGTCCTTACTCCTGGCAAATGAATCTCTGTAGACTGGTTGGGGTGGAAAACTTGCTCCCTCCCTGCTACTGACAATCAGTCTCCCACATGGTAACATCTGGGCGGGTGGCTGCGGGTCTAAGCACTGTATGAAGCTAAGGAGTACCCTGGCTCCCCTGCTCTGAGCCACTAGCAGACACTCCCTCCTCCAGAGGCCCAGGGTCTCCCCAGTTCAAACTGGACCCCAGTGAGAGCCTAAATTTCGCTCTGGTGGGTGGATTTGAACCACAGCAGGCTCACACAGCGCCCCACCTCTGACTGTGCCAGCTCTCAGGCTTTGCCTCTGTGTGTGTCTATCCACCTCTCTCCCCTTTGCCACTGGCTTCAACTCTCATTGCCTTGTGAGTGGCTATCTTTCGTGTCTGTGCCATTTGTGTTTGCACTCTTCCCCCTCTTTCCCTTGCGTCTGTGTTCCTTGCCCCTTCCCCTATGGTCTACTCCTGTTGCCCCCTTGGCCCCCAGATGCTGAATCTCTTTGTTGCTGTCATAATGGACAACTTCGAGTACCTCACCCGAGACTCCTCCATCCTGGGCCCCCACCACCTGGATGAGTACGTGCGTGTCTGGGCCGAGTATGACCCTGCTGCCTGGTAAGGAGGCATCTCAAATCTTCCAGCTGTGCTGTCCACCTCCTCCTGAAACTGGGACAGGAACTAAGTCAGGTCTCATGTGTGGGACACTGGATCCTAGGGTTTTAGCAGGAATTTCATGAGTGAGTCCAGGCTGGAAATCATGACTTTCACACTTTCAGGTTGAGCACATTGCCACCCCTTGTCCAAGCCCCAGCTTTTCTAGATGAAAGTGCTCAACTATGAGATTTTTCAAGGTTCCCTGGTCCCCACAAGTCTTCATGTCTCTTATGATGAGGCCTCCAGGTGGAAACCTACATTAAGGACATCTGGCCTCCGTTCACCTTGGAGTACAAAGGAGGCCTGGCCCACCTTGGCACATGTCCCAGGAGCAGAGTGGCATAATTCAGTTCAAATTTTAGAGTAGGCTGGCATTGTGGTACATGTGGGTAATCTAACACTCAAAAGGCTGAGGCAGGAGAATCAGTACAGGGCCAGCCTGAGCTAAAAATGTGTTGTTTCAAAAACAAATCAAAATAAACCAGGCATGGTGTCACACACCTTTAACTCAAGAAAAAAGGAGGTCTACAGAGAGTTTCAGGACATCCAGGGCTGTTACACAGAGAAACCTTGTTTCAAAAATCAAACAAACAAGCAAAACCCGAACAACAGTAATAATAATAATACTTACAAAAGAGCAAAAGAGCCAGGCATGGTGGGCCACACTTATAATCCCAGCTCCCCAGCTTTTAGGAGACTGAAGCAGAGGATCCGAAGCTGCAGGTCCTTTGCCCTACTTCAAAATAAAATTTTAGGGCTAGCAAGATGGCTCAATGTGTAAAGGCACTTGACTACCTAAGTTCAATTCCCAGGACCCACCCATATGGTGAGAAGCAACTCCCACAAGTTGTCCTCTCCCTACACAGACACACATATGCACACACGCATGCACACACACAGGGCTGGAGAGATGTCTCAGCGGGTAAGATCATGAGTGGGTAAGAACATGACCCTGGTTCAGTTCTCAGCCTGGTCTATATAGTGAGTTCCAGGACAGGCCACATGATGAGAAAAAAGCCAGAAGGTAAATAAATAAACCTTTTTTAAAATAAAAATTTAAAACTAGAGTCGCAGAGATGGCTCAGTGGACAAGGGCATTAGCTGCCTTTGCAGAGGACCTAGGTTTAGTTCCCAGAACCCACATGGTGGCTCACAACTGTCCAACTCCAGGTCCAGGGAAGTGTATGCCCTCTTCTGGCCTCTGTGGGCACCCACACACAGGTACATAAGTAAATAATAAATATTTTTTATTCAAATAAAAACTCACGGTCTAAGAATGTGGCTAGGTGGTAGACTCTTTCCTAGCATATTTGAGACCCTTAATTCCATCTCCCACACCTTGAAAAATAAAAAACTTAGGGTAGATCACACAGGAAAGTGGGGGGCTTGCATCCTATTGATGATTAGCAAAGTTGAGTTTCCCTAGCTCACTGAGCACCAGCACACCCTCTGCTGACAAACAGGAGATCCCAGAGCATCTACATGGAGTGTCCCAAGGCACCCCAGAGACTGCAGAACAGGGAATCTAGCTCATTCTAGGCACCGGACTGAAGGAGCATTGCTGGGGGCCCCTTAATGGTCTGCTCTGCTTCATCTGGCCTCGGCCCTGGAGGACAGACCCTCAAGGAAATGCAGAGAGCTGTCTGTCTCTGCCATGGCTGCAGCAGCCTCTGACAAGCCCTCCTTGAGTCGGAGAGGCTGGTGCAAGGCATGTGGCTGCAGCTGGCTTGAGAGCCCTTTTTAACTCTTCCTTTTTGATTTTAGGTCACTGCACTGGGATGCTGTCCCCTCCACTAGGGCCACACACCCACCCACTCCAGTGTAGCCCATGTAGATGGCAAAGGAAACAGATGTAGAGGACTCCTGGGTGGAGAGGCCACAGCCTAGAGCCTCCAGCACACCCATCACAGTCTCTCCCTGCGGGTGGGGGTGCACACATGTCTGTACATGTATCACATGGTTTACTGGTCCCAGGTTCCCACTCCTTCGAGTCAGGAGGCCTGAGCCTCATCATCTGCCTGCCCCCTCCGTGTACTTGGGGAGCCCTTCTCATGGTGGCCAACCCCAGACTCCACTAACCCTCTCTTCTCCTTTCAGCGGCCGCATTCACTATAAGGACATGTACAGTTTATTGCGAGTAATATCGCCCCCTCTCGGCTTAGGCAAGAAATGTCCTCATAGGGTTGCTTGCAAGGTTTGATTTCCACTAAAACCTGCTAGCATCGATTGAATGAGTGTGGCTTGGGGTCTTCCATATATATATTTCATATATATATATATTTCTCAAAAACAGAGCCATCTCTCTCTCTTGCATTACACTAGCAAACTCTTAGCCTCCAGAATGCGGCCATGCAGACCCCACGAAGCATGGGACATACCTCTGTTCCCTCCGAACATCTGTGCTTGCTCTTAGCTGAAGCTGCCCATCCCGGGGTCTCAATGACACCCCAAAATCAGACGCATCCCTTGGGGAAGTTGTAATTTTGCATTTCCCTATCCCCACTCTCTCCACCACTCCCTGCCTCCTGAAGCCTCCAGCCCCCCTTCCCACCCCCATGCCCTGTCCAGCTCCTCTTCCTCACCCAGGCCCCCTCAGAGACCAGCCTCAGCCAAGCCAGAGTATTCCGCCCCTCGAACGGTAAAGCCCTCCAGCTCTGAACCACCTGAGCCACAGCCTGGAGCCCAAGTGGAATCTGACTGTTTCTCTTTTCTCTCTCTTTCTCTCTGCCTGCTTGTAAGCAGTGAAATAATCATTTTTAATTACCTTTTCTTCCATTTTTTCTCCTCTTTTCCATTTATTTGAAACATCTATTTTATCGTTCTCTGCCTCTTTCTCTATTTTTTCGGCTCGTGTGGTTTTTTTTGTTTTTTGTTTTTTTCTTTTTCCTTTTTTTATTTTTCTGTTTCTTCTCTGCCTCTACCCCCCACCCTTTTGGTTCTCTGCCCCACCCACCCCTCCTGTTTTTTGTTTTTGGTGCTGCCAGGGGTCGCATGCCTTACCCGGACATGTATCAGATGCTGAGACACATGTCCCCACCCCTGGGTCTGGGGAAGAAGTGCCCGGCCAGAGTGGCTTACAAGGTAGTCTATCTTTGCCAACACCAATGTCCCAGAGCTGGGGACTTTTCCGTGGTGACCACAACACCCAGCAAGTCTTCTGCCGACATCTCTTCTTTTTTCTTTTTTCTTTTCTCGAGTAACTGAGTCGTGAGCGTCCCTTGGCTCCAGCAGCGCACTGTGTTCTTTCTGATGAGTGTCTAAGTGTCCTGAGACTCCGTTATGGCCAGCAAGCCTGGGGAGGGGGAGGGACCGCTCCAATCCCCAGCACCCAAATGACCCCCTGGGGAGCCAAATTGTATGTCTCTACCCTTCCAGAAACACATACCCTCAGGCCCAGGCCAGACTGTTTTGTGCCTTGAGCCCTTAACCCCTGGCCTCCCCACACACATCTGAAGCTGACCTCTGACTTAGGGCCCTGGAGATCTGACACCTCCCACAGCTGAGTCCCCCACCCCAATCCTCCCCTTGCCCTGGAGATGTCTCCCCAGTGCCTGAACCATGCCACCCATCTACCCAAGATGCCCCAACATGCCTCTCCACTCCATTGTTTCAGAGCAAGCAGGAGGGCTGCCGCTGCCCCACCCCGAACGTGGTGCACCAATCAGGCCTTGCACGCTGCCTTGGAGGGGTCTGGGGATGGGTGGGGGGTGTATGCCAGCTGAGGGAGTGAGCTGACTGCTGCTCCTCTAAACTTCTGCCCTGGAATCTCCCCCCCAGCCCTGGAGGACATCTGATCCCTCAGTTCATCCTCAAGGTGGCCAGGGATGACCTCCAAACCCCATGCCCCAGAAGTGACTCGTATGCCCATCTTCCCTTCCATCATGGTCTCCCTCTCCTTTTAGAACTGTCCCAAGCCCTATCCCTCTCAGATAGATTTAAGTCTCTTCCCACAAGTGTCCCTCTTATCCCTCCCCAACCTGATGTCTGTATAGTCACCCTGACTCCCTATGGCACCCTTCTGCACATTTAAAACAGCATGTTTTCCACAGGACACTTTGACTGCTGGGAAACTGAGTTACACTTTCTCACTAAGCAAGCAAAAGCTGAGGTCATATTTAGCACAGTACAGTGCACACCTGACCTGCTGTACACAGTGCCCTCATCTGTGTTTATTTACTGCCTCCCTCCCTGCCCCACCCCAGCATCCCACTTCCTACCCTATTGGTTTACCGTCTCCCTACTGTCTCCGTGAATCCCCTGGTGAAACCCAGACTTCCCCTGAACACCCTCTCAAGCCCACGGCACATCAAAGCCCAACGTCCCCCCTGCCCAAGCCACTGAGCAGGCAGAACCCCTGCCTGGGACACAGAATTCCTTCCTTGGGCCTCAGGAATGCCCCCTTGCCCCTTCTCCCTGCTACTGCACAGACAGCCATGATCAGGCGAGCCCCAACAGTCACTTCCTACGGAGCTATGAATGAGTCTCGAGATTCCGTCTGCATGTGCCCGTTTGTACCGCTCTGTGTAGGCCTCGCTGCATGTCCACAAGGGGCCTGCGTGGGGAGGTGCCTGCCGCTTCTGAGGATGGAATGCTGCGGCTGGGTGCCCATCATCTGCCCGTTCAGGGCCGAGCAGGGGGGTGGGGGCGGGGAGCGGCGGCTGTAGCCGTGGACCCCACCGCGAGGCTGCTGCACGCACACATCTGCCTTCTGCTCTTTCTTTGGGTGGAAGTGAAAGGGCGTCCTTGAGTAAGAACTCTGGTGCAGGGCAAGAATCTGGGTCACCAGCTCTGGACCCCTAGACCTCAGGTCCTGGAGGTGGGATTTAAAATGGAAAAACAGCAGGCCCTGGCATCCCAGCTGCTCAGGAAGCTGAGGCAGTAGGGTTGCTAAAGAAAAAAAAGGGGGAGGGGACGGGGTGGGGAGGTGGAGTCAGCTGTGTGGAAAGCCCTGAATTCTTTTATTGCTCCACGCTGGGAAGAGATGGGGGATATGAGAAATTCTGCTCTGGCATAGGTGACCACAGGAGGAATTGCCCCAGCCTCAGAGTTCTTCCTGGGGTTCCCTGGGTTGGGTGAATTTGATTTGCAAGGTGCTGGTAGGGCCCAAGAATGACTGCCCTCACCTGGGGTTTCCTGTAGAGACTCCTGCGGATGGACCTGCCTGTAGCGGATGACAACACAGTTCACTTCAACTCAACCCTCATGGCTTTGATCCGAACGGCCCTGGACATCAAGATTGCTAAGGGTAAGCAAACTGTAGACTTAGGGTTGGGGTAGATTGAGCCTTAGACTGAAAGCTGGGGCAGCCAATGATCCCCGCTCCTGGTGGATTGTCAGAGGGGCCACTGTCCTTGTCTTTATTCATGCATCCCTGTCAACCTTTACCCTCCAACCAAAAAGGATACGGCCCCTTCTTTACAAAGGAGAGTCCCCCACCCCCACAATGAGTTGTATGGACTCAGGGGAAAGGAATCCTGGGCTGAGAGCAACATGTGAGCAAAAGCCCCGAAGGGTAGGAGCAAGTGGAGCAGGGAGCAGGGACCACACTGCTGAGCTGCCTTGGCCTTTGAGTAAGGAGACACCCCAGATCCAGGGAGAAGAGGCCACAGGGAATAATGTCTCCAGTCTATGGAGACAGCCCACTGGGAAGAGGTAGGTTGAGGGCCTGTGTTAATCTGACTTTCCTACTGTCTGAACTAGCTGGGGCTCACAGAGAAAAGGCAGGCTGGCCAGGTGGCTCTGGGAGTAAAGGCATTTGCCACCAAGCCCGACCAACCAGAGTTCAGTCTCTCCCTTCCATAAGTACACTGTGGCATACACCGCCTGCCCTCCCCGCCCACACACACACACACACACACACACACACACACACACACACACACACACACTCCAATAAAAGTCATTTTAAGAAATCTTCAAGAGTTCTGATGGCTCTCCTGAGACCCTGTCATCAAAGTTTTCAGCCCAGAGAGCTCATGTAACACCAGAGCCACCTCCTCTCTAGGCCTGCAATCTTTCCCTTTGACACAGAATTGTGTTTATTTGGGGTTTCCAGAAGAGAGTGGAGAGAGGAGGAGACAGCTGAGGAAAGTTAGATTCCTCGACTCCAACTTCAGTTCACCCACAACCTCTATCCTTTCTTACTTATGCCTTATTTTCTGACATCTCTCCCTCTCTTTTTTATTTTCTTAATTAACTTACTTATTTTTGTTTCTTGAGACAATGTCTCTGTGTAGCCATAGCTGTCCTGGAACTCACTCTGTAGGCCAGGTGACCTCAAACTCATAGAGATCCACCTGCCTCTGCCTCTGAAGTGCTGGGAGTGGCGCTTGGCTCCCTGTCTTTTTTAAATGTAGCAATGTCATCATTTACTCTGCTTGATGCTCTTTATCACCCGCTGACCGCAAGCCCAGCTCTTATCTCAGTTCTGTTGCTGGTACTTTTTAGTGCTGACAAAAAAATTTTGGGGATACAAACCAAACCAGGTGATGGCAGCATGCACCTTTAATCCCAGCAGGCAGATCTCTGAGTTCAAGGCCAGACTGGCCCGCAGAGTTCCAGGACAGCCATGGCTGCACAGAGAAACCCTGTCTCAAAAAAAAAAAGTGGGGGGGGGGAGAAGAAGAATTTTAGGATTATAAAAAGCTCCCATTGCTAGAGCTGAATTAGCAAAATTAATAAAAACCAGCTAGGATACCAGGTGATCATTTGCTTCCACATAGTTTCTTCTCCTTTGAATTTGTGCTTGTGTCTGTTTATTTGGTTTTGAGACAGGGATTCACATAGTCCAAGATTACCTTGAACTTTCTCAGTAGCTGAGGATGCCCTGGACCGCTTGGTCCTTGCCTCCACTTCCCACATGTTGTGATCATAGGTGGGCGCCACCACACCTGGGTTATGAAGTCCCGTAGACTAAAGAACCATGTGGTTCATGGTCATCAAGTAAGTGTGCACAACCACTGAGCCATCTCTCTGCTTTTTGTTTCTTCTAGAAATTCCCAACATTTTATAGTAGCTGGTAGAATATTTCTTTCTTTATTTCTTTCTTTTCTTTTCATTGTTTTTTCTTTGTTTTGTTTTGTTTTGTATAGTCTTAGCTGTCCGAGGACTCACTCTGTAGACTAGGCTGGCCTTGAACCCACAGAGATCCTCCTGCCTCCCAGGTGCTGGAACTTTTTTTTTTTTTTTTTTGGACAGGTTCTTACTCTTCAGCCCTAGGCTAGCTTAAATTCATAGAGATTTGACTGCTTCCTGAGTGCCAGCATTAAAGACATGGCCACCATGTCCAGCTGGATTTATTTTGAATCAGGTTTTTATTGTGTTTGGTTGATTGTGACTGGGTCTGGCTATGCAGTTCTGGCTGCCTTGGAACTCAATATATCTGTGGCCACAGTCTGAACTCAGCTCACAGAGCCTCTCAGTGCTGGGATTAAAGACGTGCCGACCATGCCCTGCTGAGAGTGGGGTCCTTTGATGGAAGTAGTAAGTAGTGTCCAGTAGTAGTGTCTAAGGTTAGCTCTTCCACTGTGTCTCGGGTTTATCCTGCATACTGACAGGAATATGAAGGGCAACACTGGGTGGTCACCTCTGCGGTGACTCACAACAATGCTAGAAGATTCCTTCCAAGCAGGGAATGCATGTGTTGTCTTGGGCTCTGCCATGTGGCCACTGCCTGTTGTGGGAAGTGCAGCCACACTTCACCCTGCAGGACTTGGGGAAACTTGTGGCTCCCCTCTGGCATTGGCACAACCAGGCTCGCTGATGCTGTCTAGACCAAAAGAGGCCATGAGCAAAGGCTCTGCCCTGTGATGCAGATGCTCGGGAAGCTACTTACTTGGACACAGTGGTCTTGTGCTGCCTCTGTTGCTGTGGAACTTGGGATTAGTTCACAGTTTCAGAGGGATGCTGTTCAGCATGGCAGGGAGACACAGCCACAGGAGCAGGAGAGACTGGCTGATCACAATGCATCCACACCCAGGAAGCCGAGGACTATAGGAAATGGGACTCACCCCAGCAACCCACCTTCCCAAACAGCACACCAGCTGGTTACAAATTGTTCAAACTCATGGGGGATGTTTCACATCCACAGCTGAGAACAGCCAACAACCTGATCAGGACAGGATGGGTGGTAGCACACACCTTTATTTTATTTATTTATTTATTTATTTATTTATTTATTTATTTATTTATTTAGATTTATTTATTTATTATGTATACAGCATTCTGCCTGCATTCATGCTTACAGGGCAGAAGAGGGCACCAGATCTCATTATAGATAGCTGTGAGCCATCTTGTGGTTGCTAAGAATTGAACTCAGGACTTCTGGAAGACTAGCTAGTGCTCTTAACTGCTGGGCCATCTCTCCAATCCAGCACACACCTTTAATCCCAGCACTTGGAGGTAAAGGCAGGCAGATCTCTGTGAGTTCAAGGCCTGCCTGGTCTACAGAGCAAGTTCCAGGACAGCCATAGCTAAACCCTGTCTCAAAAAAAAAAACAAAACAAAAAGCACCAATGGGTAGGGCTGAGGAGAGATGGTCCGGCCTATTAGAGCCCTGGCTCTTTCAGAGGCCAGTGTCAGTTCCCAGCACTCACACGGTGACTCACAACTATCTATAACCCCACCTCAGGGGATCCAACGTCCCCTTCTGGCCTCTGTGTACACCAACCACACATAGCGCACAGACATACATGGAAGCAAAATATCCATATTCACAAAATAAAATTTAAAACAAATGGGAAAGAATAAATGGCAGAGGTGAGTGATGACTAAAGACAGCCCTGGACAATTCTGGATTTTGTTCTGCAGCATTGCTACTCTCACAGTCTCACAGTGAGGCTTTTCAGGACAGGGGACACATTACATCCCAATTCACACCATAGTAGGGCCACATGACCCACGTGAAGACAGGCTGGGCTTAGACTGAGGGGCATGGAGCCCCTCTCTGAGTGCCTGAAACTTGAGCTGACAGGATGCCTCCCATGTGGATGTGCGCTGTGAGGGGGAAGGGATCCAGAGACACCCTCAGACGTGAGGCCTGAGCTGCCAAAGGATGGAACAGCTGCCTCGCACAAAAAAGGAAGGGCGGTTGAGACCAAAGGCAGGAGGCCAGCTAGGGGCACAGCAAGAAAGCAGCACTGGAGAGGGGACTTAGGACTTTCTGAGGCAATGAGTGGAGTCCAGAGGCCTCAAGCTTGTTTATCCAGCGCCTTGGCAGGCTGAGGCAGGACTAGCCTAGGCTACAGGATAGCCTTGATCAACTTTGTCAGTTGAGTAAAACTCTGGAAATAAGAGAACTGGGTAGAGTTCAGTGATAGAAAGCTCCCAGCAAGTTTGGGAATGACAAAAAAATGAATACCTTTCCCCTAGACACAAGCCCGAGGTTCCTTCCGTCACTTCAGGAGACTAAGAAAAGGTGGCTAAGGAGAAGGCCAGAAACTCAAACCAAATAGCCAGATGATGGTGGCACACACCTTTAATCCCAGCACTCAGCAGGCACAAGCAGGTGGAGCTCTGAGTTAGAGGGCAGCCTGGTCTACAGAGTGAGTTCCAGGACAGCCAGAGATACACCAGGAAACCCTGTCTTGAAGGAAGCCGGGGGATTGTGTCACCTTTGATTAGCAGCAAAATCAATGTACAATAGTTACAAGACAGAATAAGGAATCCAGGCCATGTTACCAGCAATGACCTACTTCAGAGAAGATAATGGGCATCAAAGACACTCCATATGGAGTTTATTTTCTTCATGGCAAAACTGGTCTATTGGATAAGAAACAGTGTAAGAAATGTAAGAAATGATAGAAACAGCTGGCCACCTGAACAGTCACCCAGAGTTACTCTGGAATGTTGGGGTATCCATCTTTGACCTACAGGCTTAAATATCTGACAGACCTTTTTTTAGAAGCAGGAGAATTTGAAGGACTCTCCTACCCTATCTTGGCAAGGTTTGGCAGTTACTTTTCTTTGTGTCCTGCTTGTCCAGAATGGACAGTGCATTTACTGTCAGCAGTTGAGGCAAGGGCAGTTTCTTACCCAATAGGCCAGTTTTGTCATGAAGAAAACAAACACCATATGGAGTTTCCTCGATGCACATCACCTCCTCTAAAGTAGACCATTGCTGTCAGGAGCAGACCTGGCTCATGTCACACACACACAAAAAATCTAGGTTACTAAAACATTTTAAATGACATATTCTGTAGGTCTTTGGAGTGTTGAAGATCACCCGTCTATCTGAAACATACTTCAGTACACCTAGGAAACCTAACTAGAATGACTATAGGTTTGACAAATATGGGTGACTATTAACCTGTAATTTTCTCATCCTGTACAGCTTTTAAGACCTAAAACTTCATGTTGTGCAAATAAACAACCTGTATAGGTAATACCTAAGCAAAAATAGAAACAGGTATACAGTATAAAGACAGTAACCTCAAAACTGTAAAATTATACAAAAATATCTTAAATGGAAGTAGAAACATACAAAAATAACTTTAAATTTCTATCAGTATACAAAAATATCTTAAACAGCAGTAGAAACATATATACAATATAACAAAAGTAGTTTTAAATTTGTACCAATATACAACATCTCAAACAGAAGGAGAAACATACATTATAACAAAAATAATCTTAAATTTGTAATAATATGCAAGAATCCATACAAATGTAAATTATTTAAAACTGATTGCAAGCCGGGTATTTATGGCTCATGCCTTTAATCCCAGCACTCAGGAGGCAGAGGCAGGCAGATCTCTGTGAGTTCGAGGCCAGCCTGGTCTACAGAGTGAGTTTCAGGATAGCCTCCAAAGCAATAAAGAGAAATCCTGGCTTAACCCCCCCCCCCCAAAAAAAATCATACAAAATAAGAGTAGCCAGCCAGGTGTGCTAACACACACCTATAGTCTCAGGGCTTAGGAAGATGAAACAGGAAGCTCAAGGGGTCAAGGCCAGCCTGGTCTAGAGAGGACAAATGTGTTAGGTGGAGAAAGAGAGACTAGGACTTCAGGAACAGTGAGAGGGAGGCAGGAAGAGGAAAGAGCCCTTGTCTTACACCAAGTGGTTGTAGATCTTACTAGAATTAGCAGGTGTTACTGAGTAGGCATCTGGATGTGTGTCATTGTTTAGGACCCAGGTTCTCACCACAAAACCTCTATCAGTTGGCTATGTCACATACAAAAAACAAGTTTCATGCCTTATAACACAAGCATTGTGGCAGGGGATATGGTTCAGTGAATGAGAGCATTTGCTGTGCAAACACCTGGACCTGAAAACCAAACACACACACACACACACACACACACACACACACACACACACACCCCAAAGCCTAGAGCATTACTGCTGTGTCATAGCTCATGTGTTCTTGGATGAAACAGGCAGATCCTGAGAGCCAAAACTGAGAGCTTTAGGCTCAGAGAGAGACTCTGTCTTAAGAGAACTAGAGGAGGTCACCAGGAGTCCAGCTCTGGCCCCTGCATGTGGGGGCCACACCGTACACAGAGCACACATCCCAACCCACAATGGCTAACAGGCTGACACCAGAGTTTGGTCCTGGGACCCACATGGTGGAGAAAGAGAATGACTCCCACAGATTCCCTCTGACCTCACAAGAGCCCACACAGGCACACACACAAATAAATGAATAGAATCAATTTGATTGAGGTTCGGCCTATATTAAATAAAACATACCATTTTTAAAAAATAGCACTTTAGCACAGGCAGGCTCCGTGGCTCCATGCTCAGTGTCTCACGAGGCCAAAGTCAAGGAGTCTGCCAGGCTGAACTCTTCTGAAGATTCCAGAGAGAATCCTCTCCAGCTCTATCCACACACAAACATTGCTTTGTCCAACCACAGTGGAGCTGAGGGTAAGATGGGAAGTCTGCTAGACTGGTGTAGCCTACCTATGAGTTCTAGGCCATCTATGGCTCCATAATAATTCTATCAAAATGCAAAAACAAGAAACAGTAGGCCTGGAGAGATGGCAGTTAAGAGCACAGTCAGATCCAGGGGACCTGACATCCTCTTCTGGTCTCCACAGGCACCAGAAATGCACATGGTGCATATGTATGCACATACATACACACAAGCAAATCATACACACAAAATAAAAAATAAATGCTTAAAATACAAAACAATAAAATAAAAAAGCCTGGCATGGGGGTATATGCCTTTAGTCCCAGCGTTTGGGAGGCAGAGACAGATGGAGCCTGTGAGTTTGAGGGCATTCTGATCTACATGGCAAGCTCTGGGCCAACCAGGGCTACATAGCGAAACCTCTTAAAAAATAAAAATAAAATGTAAAGAGATGGTAGGCCCCTCAGTATGCCTCTTTAATAAAACATTTCAACAGCGATCTGAAAGAGATGTGTGAGGTGGCCACACATAAGAATAGTCATTGCAAAGAAAACAGCATGTTCAGAGGCCTTGAGGCAGGGCTATGTCTGGTATGTCTAAGGAACTTCACGAAGTCAGCATGACTGAACCCAGCAAGGGGGAGGGAGAGCAGAAGAAACCAGGGACTAAGGAGATGGCTCAGTCTGTAAAGTGCCTATGGCCTAGTGTGGGGACCGGGTTTGGATCCTCACTACCCAAATAAGAGCTGGGTGTGGTGATGCACATCTGTGAACACAGCTCTGGAAAACAGAGACAGGCGGGTCCCTAGGACCCACTTTACCACCAGTCTAGACAAATCAATGAGCTCCAGGCTCAGGGAGAGGCCCTGTCCCAAAAGGTGAGGTAGCCTCAACAAGAGATGGCTCAGTAGGCAAAGGGCTTGTCACAGTCTGAAAATCAGTATCCAGCTTCCCAAACCCACACAATGGACAGAGGGAACCAACTCCGAGTCATCGTTGGACATGTGCAATCGTGCCATCACACCCGGCAAATTTTTATTTATTTAATATATATGGGTGTTTTGTCTCCATGCATGTCTATGCATCCTGTGTGTGCTTGGTGCCGTGGAGACTAGAAGAGGGTATCAGATCCCTTGGGTTCCTGGAGCTTGTGTTATAGGCAGTTGTGGTCCTGGGAACAGAACTTGGGTCTTTGGCAAAGGTAGTATGTGTTCTTAACCACTGAGTAATCTCTCCAGACCTTAGCAAGCTTGTGTTTGTTTGTTTATGTTGCTGTTGTTTGGGTTTTTTGTTTGGGGGATTGGGCTTTTCTGGTTTTGTCATTTGATTTTTTGAGACAGGGTTTCTCTGTATAACAGTTCTGGCTATTCTGGAACTCACTTTGTAAACCAGGCTGCCCTGGAACTCATAGAGATCTATCTGCCTCTGCCTCCCAGATGCTGGGATTAAAGATGTGTGTCACCATACCTGGCTTCTTTATGTTTTTAAGTGTTTGTTTGTTGTTTGTTTTGGCTTATTTTATTTATTTTACGTGCCTGAGTCTTTTGCCTGCATGTATGGGTACCATGTGCATGCAGAGGTCAGAAAAGGACATCAGATCCCCTGGGACTGGAGTTGCAGATGGCTCTGAGCTATCATGTGGGCACAGAAATTGAACCTGGGTCCTCTGCAAGAGCATCAAGTGCTCTTAAACAGTGAGCAAACTCTCAGATCCTCAGCTTGCTTCTTTATACAGCCCAGGGCCACCTGCCCAGGGAACTGTTCTGCCCACAATAGGTTGAGTCTCTTAGGCCCATCTGATCTCTCTTCTCATTCTACTCTAGCAAGGCTGTATCAAATTGCCAATTAAAGCTAACTAGGATACTAAAGGAAAGGTACACTATACACTGAGCCACACCACTAAGCATCCAATGTCTGGAACTTCACTCCCATTTCAGGGACCCACACAGGTGGAAGTGGGGGGCCAGGCAGATGTCATGTCATGATGAAGGCTGTCACTGTAACAGTCCCAAGGTGTAATTCCCCTGCCATCTACCTCCTGTTTGTGGATTGGCATTCTGTTGACTGGAGTCCCTTAAAGACAGGCCTGGGGAAGCTAGGTATCATGGTGTACAGTGGTACCAGCAGAAGGGTACCACCTGGGGCAGAAGGATGATGAGTTCCAGGTCAGCCTGGCTGTTTGGTGAGACCCTCCTCAAAACACCAAAGAGAGGATGGGCTTGAGAAAGACCCTCTGGCCCTACTGTCACTAGCCTTGGTGATGAAGTGAAGGGACACATGGAGGATCCCCATACTGTTAATGAATCCTTCAAGTGGCAGGTCACTGTGCTCATGCCTCTGTCTTGAAGGACCACAACCCTGCGGTCCCAACCTGGAGCCCCACATGCATACACACACACACACACACACACACACACACACACACACACACACACACACACCATGAAAAAAAATTACAACATGGAAAAAGTAGGGGCTGGGAGACAGCTTAGTCAGTAAAACTTGCTTACAGTGAGGATCCCTTGAGTCCCCCAGAACCTGTGTAGAGCAGCAAACACTAATCCCAGCACTGGGCAGGTGAAGACAAATGAATCCCTGAGGCTCCACTTCATCCTAATGAGTGAGTTCCAGACCAGTGAGAAATCCTGTTTCAAAAACCAAGGAAGATGGCTCCGAGAAATGATAGCCAAGGCTTACCTCTTATCTCCACATGCATGCATACAAGTAAACATGGACATTCACATAACCATACATGTAAAATATTTATATACATATAACATTTATATGTCTCTAACCTGACTGATATACTTTCCTGGTCCCAACTATCAGCTGCCTCAATAACAGAACAAGGCTGTTGTTCCAGACATTTTTGGTTGGTTCTGTGGTATAGCTCTTACTTAGTGTATGCAGGGTCCTGGGTTCTATCCCCAGCACCCAAAGCAGCCCCCTCCCAAAACTCTGATGCCAACCAGTTCCTGGACTTGAACTCCAGCCTGGATCAAGGGGACAAAGCCTCAGCACTGTGGCAGTAATGGCCTGGAGGTGTGTCCCAAGATGGCACACACATGCACTGCTTGGATCAGCCAACAGCCAGGTAGGGCAAATGCCATGACTCATCCTGGTTTTTACCACTGGGGAAACTGAGGTATTAGGAGGTAGTCAACCCTAGCAACTCAGTTGATAAGTGGAAGCCAGGATGGTGATTCTGGCCCTTCCAGTGACTCTAGGCCAAACCTGTGGGTGCTGGCTGTAGACCATAGTGGCCCCAGACCCCAGTTCTGCATATCCTCAACCTCCTATCTCCCCACATTATAGGCGGAGCTGACAAGCAGCAAATGGATGCAGAGCTCCGAAAGGAGATGATGGCCATTTGGCCCAACCTATCCCAGAAGACCCTGGATCTGCTGGTCACACCTCACAAGTGTAAGAGCATACCCAGGAAGGGGCAGCGGAGGCTCGGAGAGGGGCATGGGTTATATGAGAGTTTGCCTGTCTTCCACAGCCACAGACCTGACGGTCGGTAAGATCTACGCAGCTATGATGATCATGGAGTACTACCGGCAGAGCAAGGCCAAGAAACTTCAGGCCATGCGAGAGGAGCAGGTAATCCCCCCCGTTGCTGGGGGTGCACGGGATGGGTTCTAGGTCTGTCTGTCTTTGTGGAAACCAATCAGAACAAGGGGAATGGTGAGGGTGGGCCATTTTGGAACACCTAACCTCGAAAAATATTCACCACCAACAGGTACTGAGTATCTGCCTGTGCAGGTCACTGTTTCAGGTCCTGGCCTGGATGCTTGCCCCAAGGTAGCTGAAAAGGCTGTTTTCATAGTGGCAAATAGTGCCTTGGGGGAAAGTAGAGCCAACCAAAGGGCATACAGTGCTACAGCAGCAAGGGTGTGTGGGTGAAATGAGCTGTCAAGGACACTCTCCCAGAGAAAGTGAGACCTGAATGAAGAGCCCAGGTGAAAAGGGAGGGCTGGAGACATGGCTCAGCACCTGAGGGCTAAGAGCCAGGGCTGCACAGAGACTGTTTAGCTCCCACCACCCACAATGTGTCTCACCACTACCTGGATCTCCAGTTCCAGGGGAATCTGAAGCCCTCTTCTGGCCTTTGTGCTCACCTGATCGTGTGTGGGATACAAATACACACTCAGGCCTACACACATACACGTAAAATGGGAAGATAATCATGGCGGCACACACCTTTAATCCCAGGACTTGGGAGGCAGAGGAAGGTAGATCTCTATGAGTTTGAGACCGGCTTGGTTTACAAAGGGAGTGTAGGCCACACTGAGACAACATAGATAGTATAGTGAGAACGAGTCTCAAACAAAAAGAGAGTAAGCGGTGGCGCACACCCTTGATCTCAGTGCTTGGAAGACAGAGGCAGGTGGATCTCTGTGAATCAAGGACAGCCTGGTCTACAGAGTGAGTTCCAGGGCAGGCTCCAAAGCTACACAGAGAAACCCCATCTTAAAAAACCAAAAGAGAGGGAGGGGGTGCCGGAGGGATGGCTCAGCAGTCAAGAGCACCGTCTGCTCTTCCAGAGGACCAGATTCAGTTCCCAGCACCCACATGGTGGCCTACTGTAACTCCAGTCCAAGATGTTCCTCAGGCATCAGGACACAGGTGGTGCAGACATACACGCAGGCAGGAGGTCATTCACATAAAATAATAAAGCATTTTTTTTAAATGAAGGAGGGGGTCAAGTACGGTGGCACATTACCTTTAATCCAACCACCAGGAAGACAGAGGCAAGCAGACCTCTTATGAGCTCAAGCTCAACCAGATAGAAATGAAGGAAGGGGTTTATTTCCAAGGTGGGACATTCGTTGTATGACAAGATTTTTCCAGAAGAGACCTAACACCCCAGATAGGGAGCCCACGACAGACCAAAGTTCATCTTGGAAAACATGGGTTTTATTGGGGTTACTTAAGAATCAGAAATAACTCAAAGATAGATCATCACCAAAACCCACTCCAGCGTGAGGACAGCCTGCAGGCGACACAGCTGATTGGAAAGATCTTTTAGTTTGTTTTTGTTTTTTGAGACAGGGTTTCTCTGTGTAGCCCCTTGGCTGTCCTGGAAATGTATCTGTAGCTCAGCCTGGCCTCAATCTAGAGATCCACATCCCTCTGTCTCCCAAGTTCTGGGGCTAAAGGCATGTGCCACCATCAATGGGCTTGAAAGTGTTCTTTCCCAGGGCTCAGTTGAATAAGCCTCTTCCAGGCAGCTTAGCTGGCTTCTGCTTCTTCTAGGCAGATTTTTTTTTTTAAAGCATGGGAAGTAGTTTTATTGGGGAAAGGGGAGAGAAAGGGGGGACAGAGAAAAGGGGACAGAGACCTGCCTCCTCAGAGAGATGGCAGAAAGAGCTAGGCAGGTGTTCTTATCTCAGGCTTTAGTGCAGTGCAGCCTCTCAGGGCGACTCTTGGCAGTCTTTCTTACTTCTTCAGGCAGGGAGGGGCCTAGTGAATCTGGTCACTTTCAGGGATTTCCTTAATTTTGAGTTGTTTGCCTCATGCCTTAAAGAACTTCACTGGAGGATGGATTGTTTCGGTATCAGAGGAAACTGTTAGACAACAGCATTCCAGGAAGAGACAGCAGCCTATGCAAGGCGCTAAGGCTGAACCTTGCCTGATGAGTTTAGGAAATATTGAAGAGGTAAGAACAGAGCAAGGCAGAACATGGGAGGGGACAAGGGCATGGGGAGTACAGGACCAAACCTTGGAGACTACAGGGTGGACTCTGGCTTTTATTCCAAATGGCATAGGAGAAGAGTTAGGGGTCTAAGTACTGGAGGGACTGTCTACTGGGTGCTTGCTGGCACCTCCTGGTGGCTGCCTACGGGAGAAATTCACAGAGAGGTATCTGAACTGACTGTGGAGGTGAGGATGAGGGTGCTGAACACGGTAAAGGGTAGGTAGGTGATAAACGGTTTAGTTCTGAATGAATTTGGGTGGAAGTCATATGTATAACTTGATTGCATGGGTCTCCAGCATGAGCTTTATGGATAACAACATTGTCACAATGTCAAAAGTTGGACAGGGTGTCAGGAAATAGCTGAGTGGGTAGAGGTTCATCTTTGAGGACCTGAGTTCCATTCTCACCAGCATGTGTACATGATCAAAAAGATAATTTATGTATACATAATATACAAAATAAATAATTTTAAGTAAAAGATAAAAAAAAAAAAAACTAACTAGAGCACTAGGGAGGCAGAAGCAAGGAGATCTCTGTGAGTTCAGGTTAGCCAGGAAAATCCCACCCTTAAAAAAAAAAAGTCTGGCAGTGGTGGTGCATGCCTTTAATCCCAGTACTTGGGAGGCATAGGCAGGGGCAGGTGGATCTCTTTAAGTCTGAGAGTTCGAGGCCAGCCTGGTCTACAGAGTGAGTTCCAGAACAGGCTCCAAAGCAACACAGAGAGACCGTATCTTGAAAAACAAAATAAAGAGAAGAAATGGGTAGACTAACAGAGTAGACTTGTGGGGGTGGGGATGTTGAGAAGGATGTTGATGTCTGGGAGCAGCTTGACACAAGGCCCTGGATTTAACCCAGCATCAGGGGCCCACTTTAGTTAGCTTCCATTTCCTGCATGCTCTCTCCAGCCCTGCTGGCAGACACTGTGCTATCTTGCCTTCCCAGAACCGGACACCACTCATGTTCCAGCGCATGGAGCCCCCGTCACCAACACAGGAGGGAGGGCCCAGCCAGAATGCCCTTCCCTCTACTCAGCGAGACCCAGGAGGAGGCCTGTGAGTAGCCAACTGGACAGTTATGGATGGGTATTGGGCCCCAGGTTCCTGAATCCCAGAGCACATAATGAATGTCCTTCGTGGCCTCTGTCCCCCGTGCAGGATGCCTCAAGAAAGCAGCATGAAAGAGAGCCCATCCTGGGTGACCCAGCGGGCCCAAGAGATGTTCCAGAAGACTGGCACATGGAGCCCAGAGCGAGGGCCTCCCAGTGACATGCCTAACAGCCAGCCCAACTCGCAGGTGCTGCTGCCCCCTTCCCCAGGCTGGGCGGTTCAGGCAGAAAGGGTCTCCCACACACATGGTCAGGCCTCAGACTTACCCAGACCCACCCACCCTCTGCCTAACAGTCTGTGGAGATGCGAGAAATGGGTACAGATGGCTACTCAGACAGCGAACACTACCTCCCCATGGAAGGCCAGGCCAGGGCCGCCTCCATGCCCCGCCTCCCAGCCGAGAACCAGGTGAGAGCTTGCAGGGTTCTGGGCCACACCCACACATGCTCCTAAGGACTGTGTGCCTTTATAGACACTGGCCTAGGAGGTCCCTCCTGCAGGTTCATGCAGGGGGGAGCCCTAACCTTTCCTGGCTCCTTCAGAGTACCCAGAGGGCCTGGCCCTCCTAATCACTCCCTACCAGAAGCTAGAGGGAGACTGGGTACCCGTCACTGCCAAGTGGCTTCCTTCTGCCCTGTTGGGAACACAAAGGGCAGGGTAATGAGCTTAGGAAGAGGTGGGTGCAGCTCTGGTGAGAGGTGCCATTGGAGATCCCATCTTCAACAGAGGTAGTGTCTCAAGCATCAGGAGGCTGAGGAGGAGGTCCAGCTTAGGCTACAGACCTGGACCATATATATCTCAAAACAAACAACATGGCTTACATCCATAATCTCAGCACTTAGAAGGTTGAGATGAAAAATCCAAGGCCAGACACTGCTATCTAGCTAGTTTGAGGCCAGCCTCAACTATGTGAGATCCTGTCTCAAAACATAAAAATCTTGACTGCTAAATGGAGAGGTAGCTCATCCAGTGAGCGCCTGCAACAGTCTCGCTGAAGGCCCGTCTGATTCCCAGCCCCCTGTAACTGGAGCGCTAGGGGACTAACACCCTTTTCTGGCCTTCTTGGACCTAACTCCCACACACATACACAAACAGTAAGCTATTTTTTAAAAGCAAAAGAGAATCCTAACTCTAAAGCTGGATGTAGAGCTCATGGTATTCCCCAGTGCTTAGCATGGGCAGACTGACCTTGCTCCCATCACAGCACAAAACAATGTCCCTCTACCCATGCACTTCACACACATTCCCTTACACATGTGCCTGTACATAGGTGCACATGCATGTGCACCTGTGTGCTCCCAGTGTAACAGGGATCTGTAGGCATCATGCCTCTTTGTGTGCATGCACAGAACCTGCTGCCTGAAGGCAGTCTGGGTGGGCCTGGATGGCTGGTGCATATATCCTGTCACGTGTCTGGGAGGGATGGGATAGTAGGGTGTGTAGCTGGTATGTGTGTCTCAGTGTGGCTGCTTCACTTAGCTATTTCAGCCCCTTGTAGGGAAGGCAAGATCCCCATGGGGATAGAGGAAACTAAAGCATGCCTGGCTACTGCGCAGTAAGAGATGGGAATAAAGCCCAGGCTGCCACTGAGGCACTCTTGAGGACAAGGAGAAAGGGCAGGAGGAGGGTGGCCGGCATGTCTTGCTGGGGGCAGCTTGCCCTGTGTTATGTAGCACATTTGCTGCGCCTGGCTGGGTCATCATGGCCCAAGGGCCTGGCCTCTGGCTGCTGTGACCTTGGGGTGCATGTGGCTGCCCCATCCCTTCTGTCAGGCCTGGCCTGCTGGCCCCAAAACAGAGATGAGCCAAGCTGGGCTGATGGCCACCTGGAAGCTTTGAGCTGAAGCTGGGGCGAGGTGGGGGAGGGGTGCTGGGCCGCAGTGCATCGCATGAAATGGGCCAGGAGCCTGTGGCCTTGCTGTCCCATCTGTCAGTCTCATGTCTCTGCCATCTGTCTGTTTGTCTCCTGTTTCTTCTGTGCCCATTGTGGGGGACAGCCAGCCAGGTCCTAGGGCACCCCCTCACTCAACATCGGAAATTTTAACCTCTCTCTATCCACTACCTCCTCCATGTAGCACCCACCACCTCACCATCCTTTTTGCCTTTTATATTTATTTCCTTCTTTCTGTTTTTTTCTGTGTGCGCCATCCTGTGGGGCTGGGACAGAGGAGAAGGGGCCGGCCACGTGGAAATAACCTCAGTGTATGTACCGCGCCCGGCCAGCTCGGCTCCAGCCCCCTCTCCCTCCCTGCCCTGTTTGTGCTAGTACCCACCATCTCCCCCTGCCCTTCACCCCACCCTTTCGTTGCAGACCCCACCCCTCCCCCATGGAGCCCCTTCCTTGTGTGTTGTGTCCTGTGTATGCAAGGGGCCACACTGCACCCCACTTCGTCTTCAGAGCCTCCAAGAGGACAACCTGTGCACCCTGCCCCTTTCTTGGAGGTCTGTTCCTCCAACTCCTGCAGTGACCACTAGCCTTCTGCCTCAGGTCCCTTTAGCTGGGCCCTGAACATCAGAGTTGGAGCAGGCCTGGTCCAGTGGGCCGTCCCTCTGCCTGCTACTGAGGACTGGAGACTGTCCATGGCAGAGCAAGACCAAGGACTATGGGACAGTAAATGCAGGTTCAGAATGATCTTTGGGTCCTCCACTGCTAGGGCAGCCCAAGCTGGGCCTGGGTGATAGGAACCAGACCTGGAGGGTGGGAATGAGGATCTGGAGAGTTGGACCTAGGAGAAGCAGAGCTTCCAGGCTTGCACCCTGCAAGTGAAGCATACTTCCTGCCAGCCAGACTTAACTCCAGAGGGGCAAGGGCTTAGCCTGGGCCTTCTGGCCAAAGTGCAGCATAGACCCTAAGAAGCAGCAACACTTCTATCAGTAGGACTTAAGTGTCCTTAAGGATCCACACTTGCAGCCAGCAAGCCAGACACTCAAACCACCACTGCAGCCCTGGACACAGTCCCTGGGTGGTCACATATACCCCAATTCTGTCACCCATCAGCTGTAGGGCTGGAAGGAGCAGGCCACAAAAGTGCTGGCTATTAACTCTGTCCATACCTCCCCCCCCCCCCAGACCATCTCTGATACCAGCCCCATGAAGCGTTCAGCCTCTGTGCTGGGACCCAAAGCCCGAAGACTAGATGACTACTCACTGGAGCGGGTACCACCTGAGGAGAATCAGCGGTACCACCAACGCCGCCGAGACCGTGGCCACCGCACCTCAGAGCGCTCTCTGGGCCGCTACACTGATGTGGACACAGGTAGGCTGCCTCAGGACCCAAGTGACACAAAGAGACAGAAGGCCAGGGAAGAGGAGGCTGCAGGGCAGAAGTAGGGACAGAGGACTGGACATCCACCACTAATGCCAGCATGAGAGACATATACATATTAGTATGTATATGTGTTTGTATGTGTGTGTTGGCAATGTAATCATGAATGCAGGTGCCCCAGAAGCCAGAAGAGGGTATTGGATCCCCTGGACCTAGAGTTACAGGCAGTTATGAGCTTCAGGACATGGGGACAAGAAACTAATTTAGGTCTTTTGTTTGTTTGTTTTTTTGAGACAGCGTTTCTCTGTGTAACACTAGTTGTCCTGGAACTAGCTCTGTAGACTAGGCTGGCTTCAAACTCATCAAGATCCACCTGTCTCTGCCTCCCCGAGTGCTGGGATTAAAGGCATGTGCCACCACTCTCTGGCCTAACTTAGATCTTATGCAAGAGTAGCAGACACGCTTAACCACTAACCCATGCTGAGTGGGATGTTGTCTGGGTGGTAGGTATGGCTAACATGTGCAGGGTCCTAAATTGGTCATACTCAACACTGAGAAATGGTAAGGGCCAAACAAGATAGATGGGTTAGCCTGTAAAGGCGTTTGCTACCAAGCCTGAAGAACAGAGTTTGATTCTTGGAATCCATAAGGTGGAAGGTCACACTTTCAGATGAGTACCACCACGGGAGGCTGTGCACGCTGAAAATGAATGTAAAAATAAAAGTGAGGGGTAGTTCCTGGGTAGAGAGGAAACCAGGGCCTAGAGACCCTCCGGGCCTGCCTCCCTTTCCTCGTGGGCCCTTCTTCCTCTCTCACCATCATCTCCCATTCAGGTCTGGGGACAGACCTGAGCATGACCACCCAATCCGGTGACCTGCCCTCCAAAGATCGGGACCAAGACCGGGGTCGACCCAAGGACAGGAAGCATCGGCAGCACCATCACCACCACCACCATCACCACCATCCCCCGGCCCCCGACCGGGAGCGCTACTCACAGGAGCGGTCCGACACCGGTCGGTCGCGGGCCCGGGAGCAGCGCTGGTCCCGCTCCCCCAGCGAGGGTCGGGAGCACGCACCACACAGACAGGTGCGTGTAACTGGCCCAGACTGAACCGACGGGACGGGAGGGGCGGGGCTTCAGAGGAAGGGGCGGGGCTTCAGGGGAAGGGGGCGGGGCGGGCGGGCCTGGGAGGCGCCCGGGGCAGGGCGAGGGTAGCCCGCCGCTCTTGCTTTCCCCTTGGCCCGGTTTCCCTGCGCCTCGTGTCCTGCGGACGCCTGTGAGTGACTTCGGAAACTTACGAAGCTCGTTTCTCGTTTCTCTCCTCACTGTTGTGTTGGTTTGCCTCCTCCCCCCCGCCCCCTGCCTCTCCGTCCCGCCGCCCGCCCGCCCTCCCGTCTGTGTGTCCCCGTGTGCTCCTGGTTGGTCCGTGGTATCTTTGCTTTTGATTTCCTTTGTTTCGATTTTCGTGTAGGGCAGTAGTTCCGTCAGTGGAAGCCCAGCCCCCTCTACGTCCGGCACCAGCACGCCGCGGCGCGGCCGCCGCCAGCTCCCCCAGACCCCCAGCACCCCGCGTCCGCTCGTGTCCTACTCACCCGCGCCGCGCAGGCCGGCGCCGCGCAGGCTCGCGGGTCCCGCCGCGCCCCCTGGCGGCTCGCCGAGGGGTTGCCGCCGCGCGCCTCGCTGGCCCGCGCATGCGCCCGAGGGCCCGCGGCCGCGCGGCGCCGACTACACGGAGCCCGACGGCCCGCGCGAGCAGCCAGGGGCCGCGCACGAGCCCGCACCGCGGTCTCCCAGGACTCCGCGCGCCGCGGGCTGCGCGTCACCGCGCCACGGCCGCAGGCTGCCCAACGGCTACTACGCGGGGCACGGTGCGCCGCGGCCGCGCACAGCCCGCAGGGGCGCGCACGACGCGTACAGCGAGAGCGAGGACGACTGGTGCTAAGCCGCCCCGCCTCCCCGCAGCGCCCGCATAGTGCGGGCGCACAGCAAATGATAAACAATAATGTTTTTAAAACAGAAAACCGGGGAGAAAAAAACAAAAATAGCTTCTATTGATGAGTTTTATCATCTCAATTGAATCTTTCGTTTTCCCGGTGAACGAAATGGAGGTGGCTGCGAGCCGGAGGGACGGCTGCAAGCCCCACACACTTCTCCGACCCACGGGAGTGCTTGCGGGCCACGCCAAACTTATTACTGCCTGCAGAGATCAACTACAAGAAAATAACACTAACAGTTTTTAAAAGGACAAAAAAAAAATTGAGAAAACGGTTTTTTTTTTCTGACATTTGGTCCTGCTTGAATTAACAAAAGAAAAAAAGAGAAAAATTTATCACCACCACCGATTCCTTGCTTCTTTTTTTTTTTTTCTTTATCTTTTTAAAAACTTTTTTCTTTTTTTCCTATCTTGTTTGAAAAAACGTGGGCTTGGGACTGTGAAATATTGCATGACATTAAAAAGAACAAAAAAAATAATAAAAACGAAAAAACTTGAATCCAAGGGCTTCTGAACTGGAGTGGTCTTTGTCCTTTGACCAAGATGCCATGCAAGTTACTCTTGGGAAATGGATGGACGAGGGGAGGGAGTTGTTAGCTCCCAGAGAAACAGCGCTAGGGATGTGGCTCAAAGGCAGATCCCACGGGTACCACGAACGACGGCCCTGGGTTCACTCCCAGCTAAGGGCAGCTGTGACTCCTTGAGAGGATAACCCCACAGAACGGAGACTCCTGGCTGTGCCCGGCCTCCAGTACCACCCATCTCTGTGTTAATGTTCTGCCCTGGCCTCTGGCTCCTTGAACCAATTTCGTAGAAAGTTCTCAACCCATGTCTGCCATGGAGAAATGCTGGTGAGGTCAAAAATCTGAACAGTCTGTGAAGAATTACGTCAGAGCAATGAGTGGGCCCGGGATTGTTTTTAAACTTTACTTATGTATATGTGGATTTGGGCATATGTTCAAGTGCCTTCCAAGTCAGCTGGAGTTACTGGCTGGGAGCCCTCTAACCCGGGTGCTGGGAACCGAGTTCAGGTCCTTTGGAAGAACAATAAATGCTCTTCAGAGCCATCCCCCACCCCACCCCTGCCAGGATTCTTAGGCTGACCCCTCACACACACCCTACATTCACCTACCTCATCCAACATACTGTCTACATAGCCACTCTCAAGCAACATACTGTCTACATAGTCACTGGCCCGCCACTCCACCCCTCCACCTTCCCCCACCCCCTATGCCGGCCTCCCAGGCCCTCCCTGCCTGTTTGGAAAGTACGTCTATGAATATGGCCTGTATCTGTAAAACTAAAGTAAGAATGGGAGAGGAAGCCTCACCTATTCATACAAAGGTCAGGTCAGGTCTCTGGCCTAATGGCAATTTCTGGTTACATGTCTGGGGTGCGTATGGTGTATGTGCATGTGCATACATACAGCGGTACATGTATATGAACTGTGTGAAAGCCATACAGGTTGATACCAGTTGTCTTTTATTGTTAGCCACCTTTTTGTTTTATTTTGTTGTTTGTGAGGCAGAGTCTGTGTAGCCCTGGCTGTCCTGGACTCCTTGTGTAGACCAGGCTGATCTCAAACTCTGCTTGTCTCTGCCTCCCAAGTGCTGGGATTAACCACAGCCAATCACACCTCAATTTTTAAAAATTTTTTTTTCTAATAAACCTTTTTTAAAAATTTATTTGTATTTTATGTCCATTAGTGTTTTGCCTGCATATATGTCTGTGTGAGGGTGTTGGATCCCCTGGAACAGGAGTAAAGACAGTTGTGAGCTGCTACTATGTGGTTGCTGGGAATTGAACCTGGGTCCTCTGGAAGAGTAGCCAGTGCTCTTAACTGCTGAGTCATCTCTCCAGCCTCCCACACCCCAGTGTTGAAAATAGTCATGAGACTGAGAGATTGTCATTATCACCTTTCCTCGACATCATACTCTTAAAACATCAATGGCTTTGTAACCTATATCATATTATCATATGATTTAACTGCTCCATTCCCATACTTTGATTTTGTAAAATGGAAGTAATAGAATTAGACACCGGTGCCTTCGTGTGTGCGTGTTATGGCATACAAAATGTGAGCTCTTGTGTTCCGATAAAACTTTTTATAAAAAGCAGCCAGTGTGAAGGGCTGTTTAGGTGATCAGATCACTGATGTCTGCTTTTCCAGAGGACCCAGGTTCCATTCCCAGCACCCACATGGCAGTTCACAACCTTCTGTAACTCCAGTCCCTAGGGACGGGGCGCCCTCTTCTGGCTTTTGCAGACACAACAGGCTTGTGATGTACCGACATAAATGAATCTTTTAAAATAAGCAAGTAAATGTAGGTCAGGAGCCTGTGCTAATGGAACATCCATGGTCTTAGTTACTCAGAGAGCTGAAGCAAGAAGAGCCTTTAAATTCAGGAGTTCAAGGAAAGCCTGGCCAGCACAGCAAAAGCCCATCTCAGAATGGCTCAGTAGGTAGAGTGCTTGCCGCCAAGCCCAAGGACCCGAGTTCATGCCTAGAGCCCACACGATAGAAGGAGAGAATTGAGTCCTACAAATTATCCTCTGGCTCCATACCTACAAGGTGGCATGCTCCCCGACATACATACAAACAAATTATTTTGTTGTTGTTGAGATAAAATCTTATTGTGTAGCCCTGACTAACCTGGAACTCACTCTGTAAACCAGGCTGGTCTCAAGCTCACAGAGATCCACTTGCCTCTACCTCCCATGTGCTAAAATGTAATTTTAAAAATCAAAATACATGTAAACATGATGCAGAGTTTTGAGGCTGCACCGGAGCTACCTTTTCTCAGAGCAAAGGAAGAAAGCCAGTGGCCACTTTGCCAGTTCCTGTCTTTGCATTTCACCCTTCCCTGGAGACTCAGGCAGCTGCTCAGCTCTGTAGATGTGAGCTCTGAGAGGAGCTGAAAGGCTGTGGCAGGGTCCTCTTGCTGTGCAACACTGAGACTGCACCAGACCTCGCCTTCAACTTGCTTGTAGTTGCTACACATGCATTGGGCCTCCCAGGCAGACCTAGGATAGAGCCTGAAGCAGGAGGATGACAGTTGGCTGCCTTGTCACAAGGGGCCCTTCAAATTACACTTGCATATCGGCAGCTGAGGTAGTCCAGAGTTGCCCAGCAAGCTACACCTCTGTGAGGACACCAGACCAGCACCACCATGATTTCACTGCCAGCTTCAAACAGTGCCTGCTATAGCTTGGTCTCCCCAGGGTCTGATTGTCTGTTAGAATGAAGGCTTGTGACCCTGGCTCACCCTGGCTCCTGCTCCTACCCTCCTGTACCAGACCACATAGCTGCACTTTGGCTCAGAAATCCACCTGCCTGAGCCAAGGTACCTGCTTCCAAGACTCTTCCTCCCCCATCTCAGACTGCACAGCTACAATGCACCCCCTAACCTGAAGCCTGAAGTATCCAGAGCCCCACATCCAGAGCCAGTCTATTGCCTGCTGCCCAGGAACTGATACTTTGCCCACTTGTGTGGCTGCATTTGGAGGTCATAGAACAGAAGCCAGTTTTACCCTCCACCATGTGGCCCTGGGGACTGAACTCAGGCAACCAGGCTTGGTGGCAAACTACTGTCCTTGCATCGTCACCCACCCCATTTCTTCTAACTTTGAAACAGTTTCCCTAAGTGAGCTTGGCCAGCTGTGAATTTAAGACTCTTCTATGCTTCATTCCCCAAAGTAGTGTAGGACAGTTTGTTTGCCCAATATGTGTTGATAGGCACATAGGCTGTTTCCACCTTGGCTGGTAAGCTTTGTTTTGGGGTAAGGGGAGTGGAGACAGGGTCTCTCATCTATCTCTGGCTAGCCTCAAACTGGTTATTTCCTGTCATCACAAATCAGTGCATTTCAAAGTCTGGCCAACTTGCCTTGTATTTTCAATGCTGGGTGGCTTTGCTGTGTGCCTGCCAGACTTTTGCCTTTTATCATTCCATTAAAACATTATAACCATCTTTTTCGTGTCATTTCACCCATGGTCCAAACCCTGGATGCTGCAGGGCCTCAGGAGCAACAGGAGAGGGGACTGGGCACACTCGTGCTCCTCACCCGCCTCTATTGTGCAGCACCACCTAGCTGCAGGCCAGCATTAGGACTCGCTGCAGGCGGGGCACCCACCCAGACCAACAGTTACTGCAGAGGTGGGAGTGGGGGGGTCACAAGGTCATGATCAGGCTGTGCCGAGTAGCGAGGTTATTGGCTCAGAAAGAGAAAAGTGCTGGGCATGGGGCTCTTAAAAAGAGAGAGAGGGAGGGAGGGAGGGAGGGAGGGAGGGAGGGAGGGAGGGAGGGAGGGAGGGAGGGAGGGAGGGAGGGAGGGAGGGAGGGAGGGAGGGAGGGAGAGGGAAAGAGAGAGGCTTGAGAAGGAGTCTGGTCAGAGAAGAAAAACAAATCCAGCTGGGAACACAGCTCCTGGGTGGTGCAACTGCCTACAAGCCTGAAAAATCTCCTCTCTTGGCAGGAGGATCAGAAGTTCAGTCACATCTGGCTTCCTAACAAATTTGAGGTCAGCCTAGGCTGGGATTAGTAAATGAGATGACAGGTGGTAACAATAGCAATAATAATAATAACCCTGGACAAGGCGCACTCAGTACCTGTGGCTCCTTCCAGCATGTCTCACTCCATCGCTTGCCTAACCCTCTCCAGCCCAGGGGCTAGGCTTTGCTTCCCCCAGCTTCTCTTTTCCACATAAACCAACCATTCTTTTCATGTGCTCTCTTGGTTCTTGACTTATTCTTGGCCTCTTGGCCCTTGACTCCTCCCTCCCTCTCTCTCTCTCTCTCTCTCTCTCTCTCTCTCTCTCTCTCTCTCTCTCTCCTCTTATGGCCTAGTTCAGTCTGGCCCCTCTCAGATGTCTCTGGCTGGTCTCTCCCTGGAGTCTCCTCTCTGGTCATATCACAGATTACTGTTTCTGATGAATTAGTCTTAGCATGAATACATGAAAACAGTCTCAATATGGCAAATGACATGATCTTTGCAGGCAACTGCTCGCCTCGCCAGCCAGATTCAGCCCCAGCTGGACAGAAAGTCATGGCCTTGTTAGGTAGGAAAGGGGCCTGGGCCTTTCCTCGATAATCTTAGGTGTGTGCATTGGAGCGGGCAGTGCACAGGCTCAACACTGTCAATAGCTCCCAACTGGAGGATACAGATGACATCAGTGGTTTGGGATGAAAAGACTTTCACACTTGTTTGCTACAGTTGACCAGTTTTCCTGTTACAGTCTCAAATGTTGCCCTCAAGCTAGTATTTTACCATTCTCTTGCAAAGAATCTCAGGGTTTAAAAACTCTTTTCAGCAGCATTAACTCCTAAGTGAATAGCCCCTAAATTTACCAGTGAATTAAAAATCATGGCCAACCTTCCAAGATGGGGCAAGGGGCTGACTCAGCCACACAGGCCCTGCTAGAACCTCCAGCATGTGTCATCCTAGTCCCCCCCACACACACACACACAGAGGGGTAGGGGGTTGTCAGAAAAATCCGCAGAGCACTGAAACAAAGAACAATGGACTGAAGAGACGCGGTTCTGAGGTTAAAAGCACTTGCTTTCCAGAGGACTTGAGTGTGGTTCTCAACAGCCACATCAGAAAGCTTGCAACTGCCTGTAACTCACTCAGGGGATCCAATGCCCCCCCCCCAGCCTCCAAGGGCAATCCACATGCACGGGCACAGGTTCACATACACACAAATAAAATTCATGTTGCTGGGCATAGCAACACAAGCTTTTAGACCCAGCACTTGGGATTCAGAGGCAGGTGGATCTCTCTGAGTTCAGGGACAGCCAGGAATACATAGTAAGGGCCCTTCTCAACAAAAGCAAAACAGGGCTGGAGAGATGGCTTAGCCTTTAAAGGTTAGACTCACAACTAAAAATACAAAACAAGCTGGGTGGGGACAGCATACACTTTTAGTCCTAGCACTTAGAAGGCAGAGACAAGCTGATTTCTTTGAATTCAAAGCCAGCCTCATTTACAGACTGAGTTCCAGGACAGCCCAGGCTACTCAGAGAAATCCTATTTCAAAGAAAACAAAAACCAAAAGGAGATGGCTCAGGGCAAACTGCCCTTTCAGAGAATTGGGCTGAGCGAGCTCCCGCGTCCATACTAGGAGGCCAGCCACCTGTCGATGAAAGGGCAGCACCTGCTCACGTGTACATACTACACATGTATGTGGGTGTCAGAGAAAAGGTGTGGCATCAACTCACTCCTTTTACTGTGTGGGTCCAGGTCAATTCATGGCTTTAGGGTTGGTGGTAAATGTTCCTGCTGAGTCATCTGGGGCCCTTGTTTCTTTTCTTCAGTACTGGGAATGGAACTCAAGCCTGAGCATGCTGGGAACATGCTCTCAACACAAGCACACCATGGTGTGTCCCTCCCCCCTACAAGTAAGTAAATGATTTGTTCAAATATTTTTGTTGTTGTTTGGTTTTTCAAGATAAGAGTTTCTCTGGCTGTCCTGGAACTCGTTCTGTAGACCAGGCTGGCCTTGAACTCAAAGAGATCCACCTGCTTCTGCCTCCTGAGTGCTAGGATTAAAGATGTGAACCATTACCACCCACCAACCCCCTCCCAGGCTAATAAAATTTTTTTAAAGAAAGAAGATGGTGGCAGTGGCACATGCCTTTCATCCTAGTACTCAAGAGGCAGAGGCAGGAAGACCTATGAGCTTGAGGCCAGCCTGGTCCACAGAGTGAGTTCCAGGACAGCAGGGCCACAAAGAGAAACCCTATCTCAAACAAACAAACAAAAGAGAAGGAAGGAGAGAGGGAGGGAGGGAGGGAGGGAGGGAGGGAGGGAGGGAGGGAGGGAGGGAGGGAAGGAGGGAGAAAAGAATGGAGGGAGGGAAGAAAGAATGGAGGAAGGGAAGGAGGGAGGGAGGAAGGGAAGGAGGGAGGGAGGAAGGGAAGGAGGGAGGGAAGGAAGAAAGAATGGAGGAAGGGAGGGAGGGAGGGAAGGGGAGAGGGAGGGAGGGAGGAAAGAATGGAGGGAGGGAGGGAGGAAAGAATGGAGGGAGGGAGGGAAGAAAGAATGGAGGAAGGGAGGGAGGGAGGGAAGAAAGAATGGAGGAAGGGAAGGAGGGAGGGAGGAAGGGAGGGAGGGAGGGAGGAAAGAATGGAGGGAGGGAAGAAAGAATGGAGGGAGGGAAGGAGGGAGGGAGGAAGGGAAGGAGGGAGGGAAGGAAGAAAGAATGGAGGAAGGGAGGGAGGGAGGGAAGGAAGGGGAGAGGGAGGGAGGGAGGAAAGAATGGAGGGAGGGAGGAAAGAATGGAGGGAGGGAAGGAGGGAGGGAGGGAGGAAAGAATGGATGGAGGGAAGGAGGGAGGGAGGAAGGGAAGGAGGGAGGGAGGGAAGGAGGGAGGGAGGGAGGGAGGAAGGGAAGGAGGGAGGGAGGAAGGGAAGGAGGGAGGGAAGGAGGGAGGGAGGGAGGGAGGGAGGGAGGGGAGGAGGGAGGGAGGGAGGGAGGGGGGAAGAGAGGAAGGGAGGAAAGGAGGGAGGGAGGGAGGGGAGGAGGGAGGGAGGGAGGGAGGGGGGAAGGGAGGAAGGGAGGAAAGGAGGGAGGGAGGGAGGGGAGGAGGGAGGGAGGGAGGGAGGGGGGAAGGGAGGAAGGGAGGAAAGGAGGGAGAGAGGGAGGAAAGGAGGGAGGGAGGGAGGGAGGGAGGGAGGGAGGGAGGGAGGGAGGGAGGAAAGAATGGAGGGAGGGAAGGAGGGCGGGCTGCCTGTTGTGACATTCACCTTTACTCCCAGCACCTGAAAGGAAGAGCCAGCTGGATCTCTTTTTGACTTTGGGGCCATCCCTGTTGAAGAAGAAGAAAAAGAAGAGAAGAGGGGGAAGGAGGAGAAGAACTTCAAGAAGAAAAAAAAGAAAAGAAGCAAAAGCCAGAAGCCAAACAGAGTCTGGCCAGTACATTGGGGCTGCCTGGTCATCCTCAAACTTGGGAGGCTCTGACAGGAAAAATCACAAATTGGAGGTCACCCTGTCTCAAAAAGAAAAATTGGAGCAGTGAATTGTATGCCAAGTAACCTAGTGTGGCAGAGGAACCTGTGTCCTCTAGAGCAGCCTGAGGGTGGGGTCCATTTTTCCCAGGCTCAGCGTCTTGAGGCATGTTGGGGCTGTGGGAGGTTGAGCCTGCCTGCCTGGTCTGACCAGAGGCTCAGGTCTGAGCTTAGGATTTAAGGTACAAGGGAGGAGCTGAGCGTTGGGCTCTCCAGCCACAGCTGCAGGGCTGCTTTAGAGGAGTCACAGCAGATAGGCAGGGTGTATACCCACCACCACCCAGGGGAACGAGGAAATGAAAGGGAGAAGCCTTCTTCAGGGTGTTACACATTTCCACTTCAAGAAGAAAAATTATCTTTTTTCCTTTCTTCTCCTTTTGTTCTGTTTTTGTTGTTTTGTTTCCTCTTTTTGAGACAGAGTTCCCTGGCTGACCTGGAACTCACTCTGTAGACCAGGCTGGCCTTGAACTCACAGAGATCCACCTGCCTCTGCCTCCCAAATGCTGGGATTAAAGTCATGGGCCACCACCACCTAATGTCAAGGTTTTATACTGTAGCCCAGGGTGGGCTTCAGAGTATATCCTCCTGCCTTGGTGCTGGGTTCACAGGCACAGGCATAGACAACAGAGAAGGGATAAGAGAGAGCTAATCTTCTAGTACTGGGTGCAGTGATACATATCTGTAACCCTAGAAGTTGGAAAAGAGAAGCAGGAGCATCACAAACTCAAAATCTTCTTGGCTCCATCATAAGTTCAAGGCCAGGTTGATCTGTGTGGTAGTTTGAATGTAATTAGTCCCCATAAGCCCAAAGGAAGCAGCACTTTTAGGAGGTGTGGTCTTGATGGGGGAAGTGTGTCACTGTGAAAGTGGGCTTTGAGGCCTCATGTATGCTCAAGATACCACCTGATGTCTCAGTCTACTTCCTGTTGCCTTCTGATCAAGATGTAGCCAGCACTATGTCTGCCTGCATACTGCCATGTTCCCCACCATGATGATAATGGACCAGACCTCTGAAACTATAAGCCACCACCTCAATTAAATGTTTTTCCTTTATAAGTGTTACCACGGATTTCTGTATCTGCTTCCATCTGTTTCTGGAAGAGGGTTCTAGCTTCTCTAGGGTTGTGGATTGTAAACTGGGTATCTTTTGCTTTATCTCTAGTATCTACTTATGAGTGAGTACATACTATATTTGTCTTTCTGGTTTTGGATTACCTCACTCAGGATCCTGCAAATTTTAGGATGCCATTGTTTTTTACTGCTAAATCTTCGTTGTATAAATATACCACATTTTCTTTATTCATTCTTTAGTTGAGGGGCATATAGGTTGTTTCCAAGATCTGGCTATTACAAATAATGTTGCTATGAACATAGTTGAGCAAATGTCCTTGTGTTGTGAATGTGTCTCCTTTGCATATGTACCCAACAGTGGTATTGCAGGGTCTTGAGGTAGGTTAATCCCTAATTTTCTGAGAAATCCACAACTAACCATTGGGCCAAGTTCCTGGAGTACAATCAAAGTGAGGGAGGAGCAATAATGTGAACAAAAGAGTCAAGACCATGATGGGGAAACCCATAGAATCAGCTGACCCAAGTTAGTGAGAGATCAGTGACTCAGGTCTGACAAATGGGGAACCTGCATAAGACCGAACTAGACTCCCTTAATATAGGTGACAATGGTGTGACTGGGACAATATATGAGGTCCAAGATCTTGGCTGTGGGTTCAAGATCTAACACTAATGCACAAATTCACTTAGTGAAGCCCATTCTATATGGAGAGATACCTTGCCCAGCCTAGACACAGGGGTGTGGGGAGTGGAGAGGTGCCTTGTTCCTGCCTCAACAAGATAATGAGACAGATTTAATAGACTTCCTAGGGAAGGCCTTACTCTCTCTGAGGAGCAGATGGGGGGGGGGCGAGAGGAGAGAAGGGAGAGGGAACTGGGATTGGAACATAAAAAAAATAAAAAAGTAAATAAATTTAAAAAAGGGTTACTGTGGCCAGGAGGTAGTGGCACATGCCTTTAATCCTGGCACTTTGGAGGCAGAGGCAGGTGGATCTCTGATGGGAGATGTGATTCTGTATATATGTTTCTCATACTGTTAATAAAGCCCTGTGGCCAATAGAAAACTAGATAGGTGGGGCTAGGAGACTAGGAGGAGGAAGAGGAAGTAGTAGGTGGAGTCAAGATGTAGCCCGGGGAAGAAGCAGGAAGCCTGCCGCGCAGCTCCCCGATAAGACGACCACGTGGAAATACTTAGATAAGTAGAAATGGGTTAATAATTAAGACAGAGCTAGCCCATAAACAGTAATGGTAATTGGCCAACAGGATTGTATCAAATACAGAGTCTCAGAGTGTTATTTGGGGCACACGTGGTTGCAGGACAATGGCGGCAGAACCAGCGGCAGCCGGCGGGGAAACCTGCTGTAACAGATCTCTCTGAGTTTGAGGCCAGCCTGGTCTACAGAGTGAGTTCTAGGACGGCCAGGACTATTTCACAGAGAAACCCTGTCTTGAAAAACCAAGAGTTGCCATGGTCATAGTGTCTCTACATAGCAATAGATACCCTAAGACAGGCTACATGAAACTACTAGATGAGTCCCACATCTAAAAAGCAAAAATAAAACATAAGTCAGGCATGGTATCTCACCTGTAATTCTAAGCACCAGGGATACAAAAGCTGTAAATTCAAACCCAGGTAAATCTACATGATCAGACCCTGTCTCAAAGAATAAGGGCCAGGCATTGGTGGTGCAGGCCTTTAATCCTAGTACTCAGGAGGCAGAGGCAGGTGGTGAGTTTGAGACCAGCCTGGTCTACAGAGCAAGACCAGTATAGCCAGGGCTACGCAGAAAGAACCTGTCTGCCTTAGACTTTATATTGTTGTGAAGACATACCATAACGCCAACAACTTCCAAAAGAATGCATATAACTAGAGCTGGCTTACAGTTGAGAGGTTTAGTCCATTGTCATCATGGCAGGAATCACGATGGCATGCTGGCAAACATGGTGCTGGAGAGGTAGCTGAGAGTTCTACATCAGGATCAGCAGACACCTGAGAGAGAGAGAATGCCACACTGGGCCTAGCTTCAGCATCTAAGACCTCAAAACCTAGCCCAAACACACACTTCCTCCAGCAACACCACACCTACTCCAACAATGCCTCTCCCTGTGGGCCCATTTTTATTCAAACAATCACACTGTCTCAAAACAAAAATCAAAGCAAGCAGAATAAGGGCTGGAGTGATTGTCAGTTAAGAGCACTTGTTGCTGTTGCAGAGGACCCCGGTTTAGTTCCAGCACAGGCATTGCAGCTGACAACCGGCTATATGTAACTCCAGTCCCAGGGAATTCAACTCCTTCTTCTGACTTCTGCGGTACTCATGCATGTGATTCAACACATACACGGAGGCAAAACATGCGCACATATAAAAACAAATAACCTTAAAAACAAACTGACAACCCCTCACACCGTTCTAGGCTTTCTTGTTGACATTAGGGGGAGGGGCTCTATTCTTTAAGTCTGTCAGAAAGAAGTTTCAGGTCCCAAAGAAAGAGGCCATCACTCCCATTAGTGTCTAGACAAGGTGAAACTTTGTTTCTGATCCAAAGGGGTCACCCCTCACAAACACAAAGAACAAGTTCACGGGGCAGCAAGTGCACATGGGTTTTATTCTAATGCCAGTGGTCTGAAGGAAAACCTAAGAACTCCAAAAGGGTAGGTCCACTGTCTAGATCCAAAATGACAGTCTTAGCTCAGCTCCCATTGAACTGTAGGGTTGGACATTTTCAGCCGTCCTCAGGGACCTATGAAAGAGTTTCTAGCAGCCAGCAAGAGCCACTTCCCTATTGCCTGCCTCTGGCAAATGAGGCGTCTGGCTCCCTGTTGACTTGTATCTACGGAGCATGCCAAAGTCAATGCCAGCCTCCAGACCCTTCCAATCTCTATTCTCATCCTCCTCTACCCTAAACTCCCAGGCTGTTCCAGTTCACAGGTCTCCCTCCCTGTGGCTGCTCAGCCTCCCTGTACCCTTTATGATTCCCCCACACCCACTTCCCTAGCACTGGCCATGTCCAGTCTGCCTCCTTTCCCTCCGCTCTGGATGTCTTCCCTAATAGATTTTCTGCCCCTCCTCCCCTAAGAGGTTTCTCCAACAACACAATAAGCCAAATTGAGCAAAACTGAAAACAGGTATATTGAACAAAGCAACTCCCGGGTGGGTTCTCCAATCCCAGAGATGGAGGTCAGAGAAATCACACCCCCTAAACTAAAACGGAGATTTTATAGGTTGTAGATGAGGGATGATGATGTGTCCATCACAAGCTGGGTTTCTGCCCAAGTATAACCCAAAGCTGAGTATTTAGGCAGGGACTCGGGCAGCTGGCAACTTCAGGGAAGGGAGCTGCAGTAGCCACCAAGTATATAGAACTGAGCTTTTGGCTGCTTTCCTTTGTTCAGAGACAGGTGGGGTTTGAGAGAGACAGGAATGGGGCTTCCTCACTCTTATTCACAATGAAAACCTTCCCCTAGTCAAGGAGGAGCCATCTTGATGGTTTATTTTGTACCCTTACTTACAGTGATTGTGTTGTTTCCCCATTCACTGAAGTCCAAACTCACAGTCTCTTGTGATTGGCCAGCTTTAAAAGATGAGCCAAAGGAAGTCTAGGAGTGAGCCCTTCAGTTACTTAAACACTGAGGAACAGACCTTTGGTAAACAAAAGCTTTACTGTGGGGAGATAAAAATATTTGTATAAACAGGGCAGTGGTGCCCCACACCTGTAACCACAGCATTTGGGAGGCAGAGGCAAAGGCAGGTGGATGAATCTCTGTGAGTTTGAGGCCAGCCTGGTCTACTGAGTGAGTTCCAGAACAGCTTCCAAAGCTGCGAAAAACAAACAAACAAAAAAAAAAAAAAGAAAGAAAGAAAAGAAAAATTGTATAAGGGTTTTACAAGTGACAAGATAAAAACTTTTAAATTCCTTATTTTAAAAGTTTTGCTGGTGGTTCACTCCTTTAATCACAGCATTCTGGAAGGCAGAGGCAGGAGGCTCTCTAAATTCAAGACCAACCTGATCTACAGAGTGTGTTCCAGGACAGCCAGGACTACACAGAGAAACCCTATCTTGGGAGTGGGGTGAAGGGTGGGGTGGGATTTTTATAATATTTGATAGAAAAGACTTATATTTAATATTTTAAAAATAATTTTATTTATTTTTATTTTATGTGCATTGGTGTTTTGCTTGCATGTATGCCTATGTGAGGCTGTTATATCTTGGAGTTACAGATAGTAGTGGGCTGCCATGTGGGTGCTGGGAATTGAACCTGGGTACTCTGGAAGAGCAATCAGTACCCTTAACTGCTGAGTCATCTCCAGCCCTACTTAATGTTTTTATAGGCCCTACTTTGAGAGTAATTAAGGGCCTATTAAAATCAGATAAACCTTAGTTCTAAGCCCTTCGATGTCCTTCAGTACAGAGATAAATGCCAAAGGTGCTATACTCTGGGTGGGTCTTATTAAGTCCCTTGTACAAGCAGAAAAACAAGGTGTCAGGGCAGACAAGATGACTCAGTGAATAAAAGCACTTGCCACAAAAGCCTAAAGTCCAGTTCAGTCCCTGAAACTCACATTAAAGGTGGGAGGGTAAGAGAGAATTCCTATAAAGAGGTGTCTGACAGGTGCTCAACTGATATTCTATGCAGAGTTTGGAATACTGAGGGAGCCTAATTACAGTTATCATGGGTGGTCTTTTGTCTACCAAACAGCTATTCTTACCCACCTCTGTGCTCTGTGTCAGATGAAACACTGGACAAACATAAAAACCTTTAGAATATATAACTAACAAATGCCTATTCTCTACAAAAGGACTACAATGTTACCAGGCAGCATCTGAGGCCTACAGCTGAGATTTCTCCACCTGTTGTAACTGCCTACTTAATGCTTCCACCAATTTTTTGTAGTCTCTCTCTCTCTCTCTCTCTCTCTCTCTCTCTCTCTCTCTCTCTCTCTCTCTCTCTCTCTCTCTCTCTCTCTCTCTCTCTCTCTCTCTCTCTCTCTCCCTCTGTTTTGTTTTTTGTTTCTCTGTGTAGCCTGAACTGTTTGTCCTGGAACTCACTCTGTAGATCAGTCTATCCTCAAACTCCGGCTGCTCCTGAATGCTGGGATTAATCACCCACCTTATCAATGTATCTTTTTAAATATATAATTTGCTTGTGTTTTATGTTCATTGGTATTTTGCCTTCATGTATGTCTGTGTGGGGGTATCAGAAGCCCTGGAACTGGAGTCATCAACAGGTATGAACTGCCATGTGGGTGCTGGGAATTAAATCAGGCTCCTCTGGAAGAGCAGCCATTGCTCTCGCCACGCTAGGCCCCTCTTCAGGCCCTCACCAGTGCATTTTGAAAGTGCCTTGATTGATAACTGTCTTTGTTTTATTACTATGAAAGCCCATGAAGTTACTTCCGTGCTCAAACATTCTGTTCGGGAAAAGCATAAATACATGTTTCTTGTCCATGATCACTTAAATTAGGTGCCAAAATAAACTATTTCTTATCCGCTTGAGGTGACAGCTGTAGGTTTTTGTTCTATTTGGTTTGGTTTATTTGTTTGTTTGTTTGTTTTGAGACAGGGTTTCTCTGTGTAGCCTTGACTGTCCTGAAACTTGCTCTGTAGACCAGTGAAAGCCTGGGTGTAAGGATTTCACTAGACCCAAGATAAATGAAAAAATGGGTGTTTATTGGGGAACACTTACACAGATAATAATAAAGGACCATGAGAGTGCTTCTCTGCTCTTCCTGTCAGATCTGCCGACCCAAGAGAGACTGCTCACTAGAGAGACCATGCCTCACACTCCCTCCTTTCTGCTTCCATCCACCTGAAGCCGAGCCCAAAGGGGTGTAGCCACCATTACAAGTTCACCAGCAAGACTCCACTGCAGACCAGGCTGACCTTGAGCTCAGAGATTTGTTGTTGGAGTTTCTTGTCCAGCCAGGTCCCACCACTTCAGCCCCAAATGAACACACAAAGACATATTAATTACAAAACTGTTGGCCAATGGCTAGGGCTTCTTATTGGCTAGCTCTCTCCTAGTTAGTAACCCATTTCTATCTATTAATTTAAGTATTTCCATGTGGTCTCACCTTACTGAAGAAGGGTCCTGACCTGTTACTCCTTCCTTGGCTACATGGTGTCACTCTGCCTACCTTTCCCAGAATTCTCCTGTCTCCTATCCCACCTATCTTCCTGCCTCTATTCATCAACCAATAAGAGAAACATATATACAGAAGGACATCCCCCATCAGATCCCCCAGAGTGCTGGGATTAAAGTTGTGGAGACCCTATAAGAGATGTGTGTGTGTGTGTGTGTGTGTGTGTGTGTGTGTGTGTGTGTGTGTGTGTGACCCCACAAAGCTGTCTTCTGGCCTCCACGGGTTCACACAAGGCTTGTACACACACCTCCCTCATGCCCCCACTCCCAATAATGTTTTTAAAGAAAGAGTCTTTCTATGTATCTCTGGCTGTCCTAGAACTCATTGTGTAGACCAGGCTGGCCTTGAACTCACAGTGCTTTCCTTGCTTTTGCCTCTTATGTGTTGGGATTAAAGGTATGTGCCACCACACCTGGCAATGTTTTTTTTTTTTTTTTTTTAAATGAAGTCTCATGCTGCCTTTGATAACGGAGGAAGTATGGAAACGAGAAGGCCTTGCTTAGCCACTCCCACAAAGTGTTTCACTTCAACAGCCAACAGCCATGTAGAGCGAGGTGCTCAGCGGTTGCATGGGCCAGGTGCTGGGTTATTGGGGCTAAATGAGATCCTAGCTCAAAAATGGAGCAAATGGGGCTGGAGAGATGGCTCAGTGGCTCGGCACACTGGCTGCACTGAAGGGCATGGCAGTTCACAGCAATCTGCATCTGTGACTCCAGCTTTAGGGGATCTGATGGCCTTTTCTCGCCTTCAAGGACACCAGGCACGCAAGTGATGCACAGACATACACTCAACAAAACATTTATACACAAAGAATGAAATTAAAATGAAAAACAAACAAGCCAGTTGGTAGCCTATAGTGTAGATTAATATATCCTCTTGGGAACTATTTTAGCAACTATTAGCTATAGACAACTTACATTGTTATGCTGTTATATGTTGTATATTGAAACTTATATGAAAAAAATTTTATATTCCTGCCTTAGATAATTTGTATATTGTTTCAAACTTGAAATTTTATCTGTCATACTGTATAGGCTCTTCTTTCTGTTTATGATGTTTTTGCGAACAAATATAAAACTATTTTTATCATAGTCTATGTATGTGTGTTTCTACATATGCTTAAGATATTTTGTATATTGATACAATTTAGGATTTTTTATCATGTTGCACTATACAGTTCTACCTCTGGTCAAGATATTTCAGTTCTACTTTTGATTTAGAGATTAAGTATATATGTATATAGTTACAAATTTGACATCATTGTTCTTATGCTGCACACTGGTTTAAAGATTGTTTAAATTATATTTGGGAAGCTTCAGTCACTGAGCAATTATGTTTCTGAGAATTACAGATTATAGTTACCCATGCCTCTTATACCTAATGTTAGTCAGGTTCTATGTGTACTCAGAGATGTACTCAACAGAGATATTTGATCTTCAGACACTTCAAAGACCTACAGAATATGACATTTAACTGTTTTAATAATTCAGAACTCCATTGCCATGAGACACAATTGCTTCTGGCAGCTTGAGCTATTCCTGAAAGTATGATGGGCACCTGTTACATTCTACTTGGAGTTCATTTTCTTTTTGGATATACTGGCCCATCTCTCTAGTCCTTTTTGTTTATTTGTTTTTTGAGGATGGGTCTAATGTGGCCCAGGCTGATCTGGGACTCACTAGGTAGCTGAATTTGATCTTGAAGACTTGAGCCTCCTGCCTACACCCCTCAGGTACCGAGAGCAGAGGCTTTCCTAACCACACAAGTTTTCAGCCCTTTCTCTCTTTCACTCTTTCTCCCTCTCTCTTTTTCCTTCCTGCCTTCCTTCTTTCTTTCTGTTTTTTTTTTAAAGGTTTATTTATTTTTATGTGCATTAGTATTTTGCCTGCATGTCTGTCTGTGTGAAGATGCCAGATCCCCTGGAACTGGAGGTACATATAGTTGAGCTGCTATGTAGTTGCTGGGAATTGAACCTGGATCCTCTGGAAGAACAGCCAGTGCTCTTAACCATTGAGCCATCTCTCCAGCCCGTTTTGTTTTTCAAGACAGGATTTTCTGTGTGTAACAGCCCTGAGTGTCCCGGAACTCACTTTGTAGACCAGGGTAGCCTCAAACTCTGCCTCCTTAGGGCTCAGTTTAAAAATGAGCACCACCACTGCTGTGCTCAGAGTCAGTGCTCTTAACCTTAACTGCTAAACCATCTCTCTAACTCCCTTTCATTTTTCCCTTTCTCTTTTCCTTTTTGGAAACAGGATCTATCTTTAGCCCAGGCTGTTCTGGAACTTCAAGTAATTCTGCCTCAGGCTCCTGAATGTTGCATCTCTGGTGTGAGCTCACACACACACACACACACACACACACACACACACACACACACACACACCACCACCACCACCACCACCACCACCACCACCACATGTTTATTTTGTTTCTTAAGGTTGTGCAGTGCTGGAAATTGGTTTTAGGACCTCACAGATGCTAGCAAAGCTATATTGCCAGGCTTGGTTTGCTGTTTTTGAAGGAGGGTCCATGTAGCCCAGGCTGGCCTTGAAGGGGAGAATCTCCTGTGTGCATCCCCATCGAGTGCTGGGATGCTGCAACCTTTATTTTCTTTTCTTTAATTTTGTCTCTTTGTGGTGCTGCTGCTCTCAACCATGTCAGTTTGGTTTTACTCAAATAGCAATCACTCAACAAATAACTTTGTCCTCTTTGGGCCTGTGGGCTGTGTGTGCACAAATTGGCCTCGTGGGAGGTTTTTCCCTGTGGACACTAAGGCACCCATGGAAAGAATCTAAGCAAGGAAGTAGAAAGTGAGAGGAAGGAAGTGGAGGCGTCCTGCAGTGCAAAAACACTTTCCTGACCTGAAGCCCTGAAGTGAAGCTGAAGAGCCTTAGAGAGAGCAAAGGAGATGGCAGCAGTGCACGGGTCAGAGCCAAGCACCCAACTTCAACCCTGAATCTAAGAGGGTGAAGAATTAATAGGTTTTGCTGATCTGGTGCTTACCACCATACACCTAGAAAATGGGGCTAAGTGTGATGGGGGCTCATAGCCCTTGGGAGGCTAAGGTAAAAGGAATGTTGGAATTCTAGGTATGGGCTATAGTGTGAGACCCTGTCTCAAAAACACAGAAAGAACTGTCCTATGTTCAGTGATATAGGTGTGTTGTGGGTGGGACGGGGAGGGGCGCGGAGAGACAGTGTTTTTTGTTTTGTTTTTACTTTTTTGGATTTATTTTATTTCGTGTGTATAAATGTTTTGCTTGCATGCATGTATGTGGACCACATGCATGACTGGTGTCCTCAGAGTCAGAAGAGGGCATTGGAGCTCCTGGAACTGCAGCTGTGGAGGGTGGTGAGCCTCCCTGCAGTCGCTGAGACTTGAACCCTCTCTGCAAGAACAGCAAATACTCTAAAGCACTGAGCCACCTCTCCAGACCCTGGGGGCTTGGGTTTGATGTTGTTTTTGTTTTGTTTTGTTTTGTTTTGTTTTGTTTGATGTTTTGGTTTTTCAAGACAGGGTTTCTCTATGTAGCTTTGGAGCCTGTCCTGGCACTCAATCTGTAGACCAGGCTGGCCTTGAACTCACAGAGATTCACCTGCCACCACCACCCCAGCTGGGGATTGTTTTGAGCCAGAGAGAGGCACACCTGGTCTACAAAGCAAGTGCCAGGCTAGCCAGGGCTCCTGAGTACTAGCATTAAAATGTTCGGCGTCACATGTGGCTAGTGGTAGAGAGACTCTCCCCCAGCACTAGGACAAGAAAAGAAAAGAACTGCATTTTCTGAGAGATAAGTTGTTACTGTTGTTGGCAGGATCTCATTCTGTAGCTGTTAGAAATATTACGGTCCCTTTTCAGCATGAAGCATGATTAGAGTTCATCGGAGTTACAGATAAGCAGGCAATGCTGGCTTCTTCTCCAGCTGGCAGCTACTGGTCTCAGGACTCTGAGTCAGACAGTTATAGGGGTGTGCTATGTTTCTGAGACCTAAATTATTCACCGTTTGAGGCTTTGTGTCCTACAGTGAGTGAGATGGGTAATTTGGCAGGGTACAGGTTGGACTGTAGAAGCAGACAGGAATCTGGAAACTAAACTATGTTTTTAAAGGTCTTTTTTTTTTTTTTTTTTTGAGATAGGGTCTTACTATGTAGCCTTGGTTGGCTTGGAACTGGCTATGTAGATTAGGCTGACCTAAAATTCAGAGATCCACCTATTTCTGTCTCCAGAGTGCTGGGACGAAAGGTTTCACCACTGTGCACAGCCAGTGACCAGAGGATTTTGGGTCTCTCTATTATGAGATTGTAACTTTGACTGTCCTAGAACTTGATATGTAGATCAGGCTGGCCTCAAACTCAAGAGAGATCTGCTGTGCTGGGATTTTCCATTTGTATAAGTGTGTAGGTTTCTGCATGAGGCTGACCTAACACTATTACAGGCATGTGAATACTGTAACCCTAACTTGGGTTCTCTCAAAAAGATTTATTTATTCTGTATATACTGTTCTGTCTGTATGTATGCCTTCAGGCCAGAAGAGGGCACCAGATCTCAGATAGTTGTGAGCCATCTATGTGGTTGCTGGGAATTGAACTCAGGACAGGACCTCTGGAAGAGAAGCCAGTGCTCTTAATCTCTGAGCCATCTCTCTAGCTCCAATTTAGCTTCTCTATAAAAGCAGTGGGTGCTGGGAGGTAGTAGCACTTGCTTTTAATCCCAGCATTCACTGGGGAGACAGAGGCAAGGGATGTCTGTAAGTTCAAGGCCAGCCTGGTCTACAAAGCAAGGTTCAGGACAGGCTCCAAAGCTACACAGAGAAACTCTATCTTGAAAACCAAAAAAAAAAAAAAAAAAAAAAAAAAGCAGTGGGTGTCCCTTGCCGAACTGTCTTTGAAGCCCATTTTTCTTGCCCCCTGCCCCAATTTTTCTTGTATTTAAACCTAAAATTTGCTGGGCCTGGTGCCTCATGTCTTTATTAATTTAGGGTTCCTGAACCCTCCATTTGCTCTTTTCAGTGAGGTAATTAAATCTTTTCTCCATGTGTGGTCTATGTGCAAACCATGCATAGATCAGAGGAGTCTATAATCTTATTTTCTTGAAACGGTTTCTCAAGAACCTGTAGCTAGACTAGCGACCAGCCACCCCGGGATCTCCCCTTTTCACTCCTCACAGTGCTGCAGATTTCCAGCTTTTTATTGCCCTGTTTTTTACATTGTGCTGGGATTTGAACTCGGGTCCATATGCTTACATCCTAAGACCGCTAGGCCATTTCCACAACCCCTACTCGTTACTTTAATTAGCATGTTGAGACAGGTGGCTGAGCCTGGCCACTTGGGGTTGCAAGGTCCCAACTTTTGCGCTAAAACTCAAGCTACAAACCCAGCCCAGTGCAGACACTCTCGCGGCTTGCATTCCCGTCGGAAACTACGAAGGGAATCCAGCTAACCGCGGCACCTTTGTTCTGATCATTTTCATAAGCGAGATGTGGAAGGGGCCCCCTCTCCAAAGAGGCCAGGCCTTGGAGGGACGCCCCCAAAGCCTTCTTCAGAGGCAAGGGTTAACCGGATGCGACTGGCATTCCACCGGCCAGCCACAGAGACCTTATTGTTCTCCAGTCTGTCCCCTCCCCCTCTTCCTGGAAGACCCTCCCAGGAGCCCAAGGGGCCCCGCGCTCTCTCCAGGCCAGCCCTTGGGGAGGGCAAACAGGAAAAGGAAACTCAGCAGCCAGGCGCGGGCCGGGGTGGTGGGGGCACAGCTGTCCCTGTTTGGTCCCGGGGAGCTGATGAGTTGGAGGTGCCCTCCCTCCCCCCAGTTTCCATCTGGAAGCCATTAGGCTTAGGTCTGTGTCTTTCAGGTACCCAGGAGAACCTGCCTTCTCCCTTCCCCCACAATGCATCTGTGAGTCCGAAAGCTTTGCACCTCCTCTTAGGTCCGACTTCAGATCTCTACTCCAGAGATCTGGAAGTTTTTTTTGGATCCGCTGACCCGGTGGGGTGGCCTAGGCTCGTGGGTGGGCCCAGGGAAAGAACGGTGAACGTCTCTGAGAACCCCCAGAGACCCACAGAGCTAGGGCTAGCAGCTGGAGGCCAGATGTGAGTGGACCGGCTGGGGAGGAAATTAATTGGTGCCAGTTGGGTGTCGGTGGCGGGCTGGAAAGGCAGGGCCCTGGGGGAGGGGTCGCTGAGTGCCCAGATTCTTAGCTGGGAGGAGGGGTGGCCTTGGGGCCCACAGGCCAGGAAACTGAAGGCTGTAGGAAGACGAGGCGCAGGATCAGGAAAGCAGAACGTATAAGGCCTTAGCTTCCCTGGACCCGATTTTGATAAGCTCAGCTTATCAGGCGTCTGGGTAAATTGTCGTAGGGGAGTGCAAGCTCAGCCTTTCCAGGATACAGGTGTGACGTTCTGGATTCCTCCAGACACATAGTCAGGAGCGTTAGCAGCCCTCAAAGCAACATGGGGCACCTGAGCCTCACGTTCTCGCAACCTTATCGGTTTCCTCCTTGGCCGCCCTGGGTCTCCAGACCTTTCTGCCCGAGCTGCAAGAGCCCACGCTCGCGACCTTGTGGCGCGCTAGGGAGTGGGGAATCCCCGTGGCACCGCGGGAACTGCTCGTGAAGAGGGACCAGGAATTCCCAAAAGGCGCAGGTTACTGCTCGCAAGGATGAAGCTCGCACGTCCCACCCGGTCGGCAGCTACTGGGCTCCGGAACTCCGCCCCTGACTTGTTTCCTCGCGGAGTCAAGTCCTGGCTCCACCCTGCAAACTGCTAGGCCAGGTTCTGCCGCCTCCCCACCTCATGCCAGTAGGTCTCACCTGAGTTCAAGAGCTCTGGAAACCGGTCTGGACACTTCCTCCTTCAGACTAGTCACGACCTGTGGTCTGACCCATCCCAGACTGCAGAAGCTGACCTGGATGCCATCTATTCATTGAACAGGGAGACTGTCTAGTACCATGCTTTCTTGCAAGGAGGTCTTCCCTCAGTTTCCTCATCTACTTAAAAAAAAAAAAAAAGGGGGGGGTCATCAATGTGCAGAGAGACAGGAGCGAGGTGTGGTGGCGCACACCTTTAACCCCAGCATTTAATTCCAGCAGAAGCAGGTGGATTTCCTTGAGTTCAAGGCCAGCCTGGTCTACAGAGCGTAGTTCCAGGACAGCCAGACTATACAGAGAGAAACCCTGTCTTGAACCGCCCCCTCCCGGAAAAAAGCAAGGCACTTTCTTGGTAAGGATGAGTTCATCTCACAACGTCTGTAATTTCAGTTCAGGGGATCCAATGCCTCTTCTGACTTCTGAGAGAGCATCTACAAACATGCAGTGCACATACATACACTCAGGCACACTTATACACATGAGCAATAATAATTCAAATGAGTATCAGACCGCTGTGATGGCTTGGCGACTGCATACCAGTAATCCCAGCTAGTGGGAAAGCTGAGACAGAAGGGACCAGGGTTCAAGTCCTGTCTATGCTACGATGAATAATTTAGTAAGCCAACATTGCAAAAAATAAAGGAGGGAGGCTTTATTGGGGGGCTAGGGATATAGCAGAGTTGTGGATCCATTACCTAGAATGTGGGAAGCCTTGAGTTCTATCTCTGAGAGAGTACCAGATGTGAATCTCAGGAGGTAACGGGCTTGCCCAGTATGCTTGAGTCTTGGTCACACCTATGATCCTAGTTCATTGGAAATGGAGACAGGAGCATAAGTTGAAGTTCATCTCGGCTTCATAGTGAATTTGATGCCACTCGGGGCCACATGAGACCTTGTTTCAAATATAAAACAAGCAAAAAAGACCCCAGAGTTGACAGTAGTAGCCCCCACTTAAAATCTGCCAAGATAGGTGGATTTTTGCAAGTTCAAGGCCACCTTGAACTAGATAAGGAATTCCAGGTCAGCTGGGGTTACATAGATCTTGTTTCAAAGAACAGCCACCACAATAAGCTGAGTGTGGTGGCCCATGCCTTCAACCTCAGTGGTCAAAAGTCAGTCCCGCTGATCTCTGTGACTTATAGCTCGAGACCTGTCTACAAAAAAAAAAAAGAAAGAAAGAAAGAAAGAAAGAAACACAGAAAGGAACACATTAAAATGACAAATCTCAAAGGAAGTTACATGTGAATTGTTAATTCACCAAAAGCAACTTTGCATTCTGAGATGAGCAGGTAGTTCATTTTTTAAAAAGATTTACTATTTTTATTATGTGTAAGTTTGTGTGCATGCGTGTGTATATGTGTGTGTGTGTGTGTGTGTGTGTGTGTGTGTGCATTCCTGCTGACATGTGTGTTCCTGTGAGTGCAGGTGCCTGCATAGGCCAGAGGCATTGAACCCTCGAAACAGGAGTTAAAAATGGCTGTGAGATGGCCAGACATTGGTGGCTCACACCTTTAGTCCCAGCACTCAGGAGGCAGAGGCAGAGGGAGCTCTGTGAGTTCAAGGCCAGCCTGGTCTACAGAGTGAGATCCAGGACAGGCTCCAAAGCTACATAGAGAAACCCTGTCTCAAAAAAAACAAAAAACAAACAAAAAAACTGGCTGTGAGCTGCCTTACAGGGGTGGGGATGTGGATGCTGGGAACTAAAGTTGGGTCCTCTGGAAGAGTCTTAACTGCTGAACCATCTCTCCAGTCCCCAGTAATGATCATTAGTAAAGATTGTGTTTAATTTGCTCTTAATCACTTCCTGAGCATTTGTGCCAGCACAGGAGCAGAAATAGAATTCCTGCCTAGGATCACTCCCAGTGAGGAGATCCTGTGAGGCTGGAAGACCAGAAGTTCAAAGTCCTTCTTGGCTACATTGTCAGTTTTCAGCCTGGGCTATGTGAGATACTGTTGTAAAAAAAAAAAAAAAAAAAAGAACCCCCCCCCAAAAAAAATAAAAGAAAGCCGGGTGGTGGCATGCTCCTTTAATCTCAGCACTTGGAGGCAGAGGCAGGTGGATTTCTGTGAGTTTGAGACCAGCCACATCTACAGAGCTAGTTCCAGAACAACCTCCAAAGCCACAGAGAAACCCTGTCTTGAAAAACCAAAAATAAATAAGTGAAAACAGGTCTAGCTAGGCAGGTGGTTAAGGCCTTTTTTGCTTTTTGACAAACCTAGATTCAGGGAGTTCAGTGCTGGGCAGGCAGGGCAGTGGTAGCTAATGCCTTTAGTCCAGCGCTCAGGAGGCAGAAGCAAATGAATCTCTATGAGTTTGAGGCCAGCCTGCTCTATAGAATGAATTTCAGGACAGCCAGGGCTACACAGAGAAACCCTGTCTCAGAGGGGGAAAAAAAAAGACAAGAGTTCCATCCCCAGAGCCCACATTGTGGGAGGGAGAACTGGCCCCCATAAGTTATCCTCTGAACTCAGAATCCTCACTGCTACGCCCCTAATAATTCGTTTATATGTATATTTGTATTGTGAGCTCATGTGGAGATTAGAAGACGGCTTTCCTTTTACTCTCCCTCCACTTCCTGGGGATGGAACTAAGGCACTCAGGCTTGCTGGCTAGCCTTACCCTGTGAGCCATCCTACTAGCCCTGTAAAACAAACACTTGTGACGCAGAGTTCTAGGCCAGCATGATCTACTGAGCAAGTTCCAGGACAGCAATGGCTATACAGAGAAACCCTGTCTGGACACCACCACCCCACCCCCTCATCCCACCACACACATACACAAAATCCTTAAAAGCAGGGGCTGGAGAGATGGCTCAATAGTTAAGAGCATTGGCTGCGCTTACAGAGGACCAGAGTTTGATTCCCAGAACTAACATGGATGCTTGCAACCATCTATAACTTCACTTACAGGAGATCTGAGGCTTTCTTCTGGCCTCTGAGGATACCAGGTACCCAGGTGATGGTATTTGTACATACATGCAGGCAATACTCATACAAAGAAAATAAATCTTAAAAACTCTTTTAAAGCTCATAAACGAAATCTCTAAAAGGATAGAAGCAGACATTTTTGCACACATTTTCATAGCACATTCACAACTAGTAGAGATGACCTATATATCCACAGCAGGTAGATGGGTGACAATTGTAAATCTACACACAGGAATATTATGAAGCTATAAAAGAGCAAAGTGGTTCTTCTGTGTGTGCTAAACACTGATAAACCCAGAAGACATGATGAGGCCAGTTAGAAGCCTAACTTAAATAGAAGGCTATTTTGTGAACGAGTCCCCACAAAGCAGACTCTAGGTGGCTGGAGGCCGGGGATAAGCTGGAAGATTCTGAAAATGGTAAGGGTAATGGTTGTATCCCTATGGAATTGTATGATTTGGATCTGAGTTGAGACCGGTCAGGACACAGGGTGCTTGCACCTAAGCAAGAGGGTTTCAGTTCCATTCCCAGAAGGCGCATTTTAATTCCAACACCTGGGTGGAGGAAGGAGGCCAAGCTCAGGGTCACCCCTTGAGTTCCAAGACAGCCTAGGGCACAAGGAACAGTCTCTCTCTCTGCCTCTCTCTCTCTTTGGTTTTAGAGACAGCATTTCTCTGGATTGCTTTGGAGCCCTGTCCTGGAACTTGATCTGAAGACAAGGCTAGCCTTGAACTCAGAGAGATCCCCCTGCCTCTGCCTCCCAAGTGCTGGGACTAAAGGCATGTGCCACCAATGCCAGGCAGACATTAACTCTTAAAATAACGTAATGTGCACATACACTTCTACAAAAAATAGTTAAATACAAAGGCCCTGTACTGAAACAAAAGGGCCGATTCCAGACCTTGTGCACAGTCTTGTATTTTTTGTAAGGGTGGGGAAGGATGCTGGGGTTGGAACTTCCCTCAGCAGCAAGGCTGGCTTCAGATTCAGGGGTGTTTATGATTCGAAATGACCATCTCAGACTCTGTAAACTGGCATTTTTTTTCTCAAAGTAAGAATACCCATCCAGCATTTCCTCAGTCATCACACGGCTTTAAGTGTCTTAGAACTTCTGGGGCCACCACATTCACCCTGTTTAATACGGTTTTATTATGAGACAGCCTCATTGTGTAGCTCAGGCTAGGCTTGAACTCAGTAACCCTCCAGCTTCATGTTCTTATATGTTGGGAGTACAGGCTTTGATTGTGACAATTTCTCATGTAGCTCGTTCCTTAAGAGAATGTGCATGTAGGGAACTTTATTTTAGTCCCCACCCTATAGTGGCTGCAGCACCGGAAGCCAGAGTTCGGGTGGGGGTCAGACAAACCACTTCCCATGGAAGGGCCCTGTGGTTCCTGGGACAGGATGTGCACCGAGGGCCCCTCCCTAGCCACCAGGGACTTTCCAGGCCTGGCCATGTGCCCAAGATACCCAAAGAACTCAAGGGTCTAGACACTGGGCCAGGCTAGGGTTACTTCAGGTGTTCAATTTAAGGAATCAGGATTTCTGGGAGGTGGTCTCGGCTGGGTCTCCTGGGAACGCTTTTACCCTTAATCCCAGGAAGGAGAAGGAGAAGCTGGGGGCTGGGATGCTCCAGGGAGCTGGCAGTCAGCTTGCCACTCCAAAGCAATCCCCTCCTTCTAGGAGTCAGGAGAGCCCAAGGGGGTGGGGCCAGATGTCGGGCGGGCGGGGCACTAGCCTTCCTTGGGCTTCCCGCACCTGCGGTTCCTTTGTCCTTAGGGTCTCGAGCTCCTACCCTACACCCCGGCACCTAGGTTATGCCTAAAGCCTGTCAGAAATCAAAGTGTAATTGTTTCCTAAGGATTTGTTGGATAGTCCGAATGCAGTTGGATAAAAGCAAGGCTAACTTCAGTTTGTGTGGACTTGGAATTAACTACGGACACTAGGCTGGCCTCTAACTCAGAGATCAGCCTGCCTCTGCCTTGCTTTTCTTAGATTAAAGGTGCACCACGCTGCCCGGCTTTAAACAAAACACAAAGTTTTAGGGACTTGCTGTTTTTTGGGCTGGTCTTTGCACTAACTTTCGATTGGATGAGCATTAAGGCTTACAGACCCACTTTTCTTTTAAACGAGACATCGTTTCTCTAATAGCCATGGCTGTCCTGGAACTCGTTTGTAGATCAGGCTGGCCCTGGCTTCCCTAGTGCTGAAATTCAAATGTGCCATAACGCCTGGCCTAGGCTCAATTTAGATACGTAACAAGCTAGCACTCGCTTATCTGCCTGAGCCACAAAGCTAAAGAAATCGGAAAGAGCATGTTCAAAGTTCAGTCTCCGCCACTCCACGTGCGGGGGTCCTACACAACCGTTCCAGTCGAGAAGAGGGCACGAGAGAAACGCCAGCTCCTTTTAAAACACTGCACCGATATCCTTTAAACGCTGTAAACTTTCTATACTCGCTGACCACCAGAGTTATGTTAATTTCTAAGGAACCCCCAAATCACAGGGTTATTTCAAGGAACAGCCTGTAAATTTAGAGCAAAGTAGTGGGCACCCGGTCAAGCCAGTTCTCGAGGCTTAGGGAGCGGCGGCCAGTCCTGACCCTTTAACCCCGCCCCTCCCCCCTCCATGGAAGCAAGCCAGACAGTAGCGATCTTTACTCCGACGGTCTTTATTTTCCTAGCTGACACTGTAAAACGCAAGTAGATGGGAGTTAAATGCAACCCACCATAGGAAAGGTAAACAGACTTCATAAACATGCTGGCCAAAAAGTTCCTTTTTTGCCCGAAGGGACCGGGTCTACGACAGCAACTGCGACCAGCCTCCCAGCCTTTCCACCGTGGCCCACGCCAAGCGAACAGTCTAGGCTGACCGTTCCAGGGGTCTCCAGACGCTCCACCGATCCAAGAAAGATTGATCGGTCCAGTACCGGCTCTTAGCTGAGGGCCGGCTCAACCATACCAGCCTGTGGGGGCGAGGTGACTCAAATCACTTCCCAGTACCTAGGGCGGGTCCACACCCTGGCCTCCTCCCAGGCCCCACACCCACGCAAGGCAACAGGAAGCACCCGCGTCTGCCCCATGACGCAACTGTGATCGCTTGCACAAGCGTGCCACTTGTAGGGGCCAAAACGCGTGTGCTAGTGAAACGGCCTTGCAAGGGCAGCCAGGCCAAGAAAATCTGACCCTGAGATTGAAGATTCTGGTGTCCTTTCTCCCAGACAGGGAGGGGACAGTCCTTTAACAGCACCTGTGGACGCACGTCTAGGAGAAGGCGCCCGCGCCCCCAGCTCCTCAGTCCTTCCCCGGGCCTCTAGCAGCTCGGGCCGCGGCTCTCCTTCACGGGCCCCGCCGACTTCCCCAGCCGGCCCTAGCCTCGGGTGTGTGTTTTCGGCTCCGGTGACGCTGATCGGAATCCTCAGAAGGCCACCACCGCTCGCACCAGCACATTAAGCATGTTGTCGGCCGGGCGGCAGGCTGGCTTGGCCTCGCAAGTGGGGGGCGTCGGCGGGGGCACTGAGGGTCCACAGTTCAGTAGACTAGAGAAGCGCCTTTGAAGGACGCGGGCAAGATTAGGAAAGGCACCTTCGGTTTGTGCGGGAGGAAGCTGCAGGCGATCGGCGACCTCCGATGTCTCCTCCCTTTCCACCTCTTCTAGGCGGGCCTTCTTGCTTGGTGCCAGTCCAACATCATCGCCGTCGCTCAGGTTGCTGCTGCTCCGGCGCTTGCGGCTGACCCTGGCGGGGGCCGGGTCACAAAGCGCAGGGGTCTCTTGCGTGTCCATGGGCTCCGGGGGCTGCTCGGCGTCGGGGGGCGCCGCTCTCACTGTAGCTTCGGTTCCCCGCGGTGGGTGCAGGCGGGGGTCAAGAGTACGGCCAGATGGCGGGAACTCGGGCTGGTCGGTCTCTACCTTGGCTGAAAGGTAGAGTTCCCGAGCGTTACGCATGATGAGGGACAGCTGTAGACTACGGTGAAGACGCAAACCACCTCGTTGCATGCGAGAGTGGTACATCTTCCACACCGACAGGGTCATGATGCGCTGCGCTTCTTTCTGCGCTTCCATGCTTGCCCGACGAGAAGGTAGAGGAAAGACGGGAATGGATTAAGACAGGCGGTGCTGCCCAGACAACAAACTTACACTGGCAGATACACTGCTAGAAGTTCCGGCCGGGGAAGCGTGCCGGAGCCCTTTTAATATAGTCAGGATGACGTCACGGAAACGCCACGCCCAATCAGAAGACCTCATCCGGGCTTTCCACAGTGGCCAGAGACTCCTTAAAGCAATAGAGATAAATTTACTCCTCGGAGGACTTGGGACTTAGATCCTGGCAAGGAAGAACTTACTCCACTGCGCCTTGAGACTCCAGAGTGGTCTGGGTTCTCAGACTCACTGGCGGGGCAGCCGGTGAGGCCCACCCACTTTCCAATCGGTGGTGGGTGGTAATCTTCCAATTGCAGTGGGGAAGACCCGGAAAGGAGTGCGTTCCCCGAGGGCACTGTTTATCGCGCCTACCAGCCAGCTAGTTAATGTTTTCTGAACAGTAAAAACGTTGCTACTTATTAAACACGCCAGGGATGTTCGCTTTCTCTTTATTCAATGTCTCTGATCGCTCATCTCCACTCCTCAGAAGGCACAGTTAGTAGTCTACTTTTTCCAGGTGAGAAACCTGAGGCGATCACCTGTCCAATATTTACTAAACGAATGACTATACCAGGGCGAAAGTGGCAACTGAAGCTTCCAGTCCTTCTATCTCTATCCTCCCGGGCGCGGACGACGCTGGCTGACCCCGGAGGGAGCTACCTCACAGCAGCCTACATTCACGTAGCAACCGCTGCGCTCACGCTCAGCGTTAAACATCTCCCATTTTTCCGCAACCCAGTGCCAGGAAGCACCAATGAACATAGCTCCCACCCTTTCCCGCGGACAGTGCAGGTTCTGCCTTCGCACCCCGGGAAGTGAATTACCCCCAAGAAAGGTATCTGGGCCAACGAGACGGCTCAATGGGTAGAATCACTGGCTGCCAAGCCTGACGACCTGAGTTCGAGTTCCACGCGCGTGCGTGCTCGCAAGCACACACGCAGACATGCACAAAGAAAATAAGACGTCGGTTCCACCCTGCGCCACTCGCCAAAGAAAACCTGATTCTAGATGCAAAGGGGTAAAAAAGTTCTAATATTGCCTTTCGCTTGCTGTGCTTGCCCTTTAAGGAACACCCCCACACCAACGCGTAGACTTCCCGCCACTGCAGCGGGCCGACTTCCCTGGCTAAATTTGGATGTAGTGACGTAGGGTGGTGCCGCGAACTACTTCCGGATGTCCATATTAGGATAAGGGCTGACCGTCTTGGCCCGAGCAAATGGACTTCCGGGGCGGAACCTCCATCGCAGACCACACCCCCTCATTTCTGGCACTTCCCGCCCTAGCGCTGTCGCGGTTGCTTCTGTGGTTGGTACAGTCGTCCTCTGGGCGGTCACCTTAAGAGTCCCAACGTCTCTCCTCTGGGCCAGTGATTATATTTTCCTTTTCTTATGCCATGCGCACGCTGCGGCATCGTTATGCGGGATGAGTCCGCGTGGAGGGATCCTGTGGGGTTTTCGGAATAAACGGCTTCGAAACCCTCCTGCATTCGCAGGTGTAATGGTCAAAGTACTGTGTACGGCTCTGTCCCCTCCTCCCATCTTTCAGGGGAAGCTACCCGAATACTCAGGCTTGGTAGTAGTACGTGTCCTTTACCCGCTGAAACACCTCGCCGGCCTTCTAATTTTTGATATTCTGAAATAGGATCTTACTTGTATAGCCACAGCTGTCCTGGAACTCATGAAGATCCGACTCTCCCCCCCCTCTCTCTCTCTTTCTCTCTCTCTCTCTCTCTCTCTCTGTCTCTGTCTCTGTCTCTCTCTCTCTCTCTCTCTCTCTCTCTCTCTCTCTCTCTCTCTCTCTCTCTCTCTCTCTCTCTCTCTCTCTCTCTCTCTCTCTCTCTGCCTCTCCCTCCCTCCCTCCCTCTCTCTGTTTTAAGTATGCTTGCATGCCAGTGCACCATATGCTTGTAGTGACAGCGAAGGCCAGAAGGGGGCGTCAAATCGCCGGGCACTAGAGCTGTTATGTAGGTGCTGGAAACCGAACCTGTGTGCTTTTTTCTTTTTTCTGGGGAGGTTTGAGGTTCATCGCTCGCTAGCAGTGAACGGGCTCCTGCACCCGCCGAGTTAGAGGAGGGGGTTGATATGTCTCTCCAGGACTCTTTCTTTGTAGTCCGAGGGTTAGTGACAGTGGCGGGAAGGGAACAGTTTCTTGGCTATCCAGCGCTAATGTGCAGGCCAGCGTGCCAGGCAGTTCGGGTACAGCCGTCCTGGTGCACGGATCTCCTGTGATGGAGTGGAAGGAAATTTGGAGGGTCACTACATAGCTCTAGCTGTCCTGAAACTCATTCTTATAGCAGGCTGGCCTCGCACTCACAGAGATCCGCCTGCCTCCACCTCCAAAGTGCTGGACTATGCCAGGCTACAGTAAATGTTCTTAACTGCTGAGCTAACTTTAATGCAGGGATTGAATGAGATCCTTACCCCGCTGTGATCCCATAAACTAGGATTATTAATGTTGGCTTAAAAGGAAACTGAAGTTCCACAACACTAGTCTGAGTGAGGTTCGACCCAGTGCTGTAGGATTTAGGGCATGAGAGGTGAAGCTTGTTCACTGGACACCCGCGACCAAGATGGCCGAGCTGCAGGCGGAAGTCCACAGGCTTTGACCTTCTAGGGCCGCTCTTTCTCTTGGCGGCTAGCTCTCGATGGTGGTCTCCCAGGCGAGTGGGTGGCCCCATGTTCCTTCCCTTCCACAACAGTGAACAAGCTCCTGCACACCGCCGAGTGGATGGGGGTTGATATGTCTCTTCAGGACCCTTTCTTTGTAGTCCTAGGGTTAGTGGCGGGAAAGGGATTTAAGGGAACAGTCTCGTTGCTAGCCAGTGCCAAGGTGTAGACCAGCTAGTGCCAGGCAGTTTGGGTATAGCGGTCTCAGTGCACGGGTCTCCCTGTGATGGAGTGGAGGGAAATTTGGAGGGCTGTTAGGGTGTCTGAACTTTGGTTTGCTTGGGGGCGGGTCCAAGGACCCCTGTCCCGAGTCAGTCGTGCTCGATGTGTACACGCAGCGTGGTGGTGGTGTAGAAAGTGGTGAATACGGCCAGGCTTGTGGGCTGCACCAGCGCTGGTGTGAGCTCCTGCAGGGAAGTGCTTTAGCGGCCCGGAAGAGCTTGACTGGACCGCCAGTGAGCTTCGGAATGGCCTGTGAAGGAAGAAGCATCGAGGACCTGGAAGAAACAATCTATGGATATCCTGGAACTTAAAGGTGGTATGACTGAGCCTCTGGCTACAGTAGGGGGCGGTGGGAGCCAGCCCCCTAAGTAAGCTGGACAGCTAGGAAGTGTTAAAGGCTGGAAGAATGGGGGTACACTGAGGGTATTTAAATGTCTCTAGCTTTAACCCTTGACTCAGCTCGCGCATAGTGGAGGCCAATTCAGGCATGTTTAAGCTCCCAGCAAGTCAGGTAAAGTCCTAGTGGGGTCTGTTGGGAGATTAGTGTGTTGTTTTGTTTTTGTAGACAGGGTTTCTCTGTATTGCTTTGGAGCATGTCCTCAACTAGCTATGTATACCAGGCTGGACTCAAACTCTGTTTTGTCTTTAAGACAAGGTTTCACTGTAACCTGGCAGGCCTCATGAGTGCTGGAATTAAATCGGACACCATATTTAATTTGTTAGAGTGTCTAGACTCTGTTATCTAACCCAACAGCCCTGGCCTTCATAGAAAGGAATCATAAAGAAGTAATGGATTCATCCAGCCCAAGTATTACAAGGTGTTACTTTCTGCCAGCCTGACCCTGTGTGTTTTGTATTCTGTATGTATGAACCTGCCCTCCTGTGTCAACTTCCAGCTTCTGTGCATTCTTTGGTTATCTACTTGCTTCTTTATAAATAACATAATCTAAGGTCTCATTACCTAAAAATGTTTGGAAGTAAATGATGTCTGTACTTAGATACAACCTGCTGTCCTCAGTGCTCTTTGAAACACATTGGGGGTGGGGAGAGATCTAGAGATAAGGAGTCTATGGTGAGTTGGGCATGGTGGTTTATACCTCTAATTTCAGCACCCAGGAGGACTGCACAAGTTCAAGGCTACTGTGGTCTACGTAGCAAGTTCCAGGCCAGCCAGGGCTATATACAGAAACCCCATCTCAAGCAAAACATTCATGGTAAGCTTGGAGAGATGCTCATGCCTCCTCACCATCCAGGAACTCAGGAGGCTGAGGCAGGGAGGGAGCTCAGCAGCTCTAGGCCAATCAGGCCTGGGTAGAGGTCTCTAATTTTTACATTTACTTCTTTCTATATTTATTGTGAGTGTACGTGTTTGGAGGACAGAAGGGAACTTAGAAGAGTTGGTGTTCTACCAGAGATTCCAGGGATCAATGTTAGGTCATCAGGCTTGGCATCACGTGTCCTTACTCTTGGAGCCATAACTAAGCCCCAGTCCTTGTCTTCTGGTTTTTGAGACTGTCTTTTTTTTTTTTTTCTCCTCAAGATTTACACCATCTCTCCAGCCCCAAGATTGTCTATTTCTTAAAAAAAAATTATTAACTTATATGTGTGTGTCTCTTGTGTGTATGTACACATGTATATAGGTTCCCATGGAGGGCCTTAGGCATCTGGTCCCCTGGAGTTGGGAGTTCTATGAGCTTGTAAGCTGCCTGACATGGGTGCTGGAAAGAGAACTCAGGTCCTCTGTAAAAACAGTAAGCCCTCTTAATCATTGAGATTTTTTTCAGCCCCCAGGATTTCACTTTTTTATTCTCTTAATTTTTTTTTCCTTTAATTGTTGTACACTGGGTCAAATGATGTAGTCCTGGCTTCCTTGAATGTTCTAGACCACTGGGATTAAAGATGTCCAACCAGTAAGACCCCCTTTTACTGTGTGCACATACACATTTCTCCTTAGTCCTTTTAAACATGTCTGGGGGTTGAAAAGAGCTAGGCCTAGTGGTACATGCCTTTCTATGAGTTCAAGGCCAGCCTGATCTACAGATCAAGTTCTAAGACAGGGATACAAAGAGAAACCCTGTCTCAAAAAAAAAAAAAAAAAAAAAAAACCAAACCAACCCCCCCCCAAAAAAAACCCAAAATCAAGCTGGGTGGTGGTGGTAGCACACAACTTTAATCCCAGTACATAAGAGGCAAAGGTAGGAGTCTCTGAGTTCAAGGCTACCCTGGTCTATACAGAGCAAGTTCCAGGACAGCCAGGGCTACACAAAGAAACCCTATCTCAAAGAAAGGAAAACAAAGCAAAAACAAACAAACAGCCCTTCCACATCTTGCCCTCCCTCAACTCACTATCTGTGAAGTTGCACCATGAAACACCCTCCACCCCACCCATTACACTATCCATCCTCTCACAGCCCTGCTGACTAAATGAACAAAACAATGTAGTAAGGTCTATAGACATACTAACAACCTAGCCTAAAGACAATTTAGTCATCCAACCATCTAGTTGGCCTCCTAGTCCATAAAGACCTCCTCCTGCAGCAAATCTGTGTGCAAGGCTCCAGGATATATGTCTTGATCCAGGCCATGAATCCAGCAATCCTCTTGCCCTAGGCTCCTAAATGCAGTTTACCACCAGTCCTGGCTCAGCAGGTAGAGTGCTTGCTTAGCATGTTTTAAGCTATAGGTTAATTCCCTAGCACTTCATAAATAGGGCATGGTGACCCACACTTGCAGTTCTAGCACTTACCGGGAGAAGGCAGGAGGATCAGAAGTTCAAGGTCATCTTCAGGTACTCAAGGAGTTTGGGGACACAAGACAACATCTTAAAATCTCAAAACCCAAATAAAGCGTGGGTTTGCACACAGGACACATACACGGAATTAAAAACAAAAAATAGGCTAGGTGGTAGACACCTGTAATCCTGGGGACTTTTGAGACTAAGGTAAAGAAGTATTTAAGTTGAAGGCCTGCCTAGACTACAGTGCAAATAACAAGGTTGGTGCCACAGAACTGAGTGAAGTGCTCAGTGTGTGATGTATACATACACACAAGTAAATATGGGTTACAAAGATGAAGAGAAGCCAAGGTGTATTAGCATTTCCTGTTGTTGAGTCCTAAGTTTTTTGTTGTTGTTTTTGGTTTTTCAAGACAGGGTTTCCTCTGTGTAGCTTTGGAGCCTGTTCTGGATCTCCCTCTGTAGACCAGACAGGTCTCGAACTCACACCTGCCTGCCTCTGTCCTCTGAGTGCTGGGACTAAAGGTGTGCGCCACCACTGCCCGGCTGTTTTTCAAGGGCTTCTCTGCCCTTCTGGCTGGCCTTGAACTCAAGAGATCCACCAGCCTATGCCTTCTGAGTGCAGTGATCACCACTACCTAGCTTTATGTATTATTTATGAATTTAATGATCTGTATTTCAATCTTGGGGAATAAGGACTGTAGCTCTCTTAAACTGGGTAGCACTTGCTTTTTGGAAGCAGAGGTAGAGCTCCAAGCCAGCTAGAGCTATATATTGAGACCCTATCTCAAAACAAAATCAGCAATGAGGAAACTGAGGCATGTCAAGTGGCATGGCTTTAGGGCCCTCCTTGTTAGTAAGTGAAAGTCTGGAGAGGCAGCCCACCCAGTCTGTGTTGTCACTCATTCTATAAATCTGCTACAAACACAGCTGCCCGAGTCCCTGCTTTGGGTCAGTATCCTGCTCTGACTCTGCCAGCAGCCCTCTCCACAGCAAGCTACCCAGCAGGTTTGTGGGGGTTGGGGAGGTATGGCAAGGTGAGGCTGTGGAACCCTCAGGTTTTCTAGCAGCTGCTCCTTTTCGCTCAGCAGTTGGATAGACCACTAGGATCTATCAGCTCGAAGTGGTGTCTGGGAGCATCCAGGATGTGAAACTTGTAGGGGACTTGGATGAGTGAGCATGTAAGGCCAGGGACTGGGGGACATGCCTCTGGCTTCTCTCGTGCACAGAAGCTGATTCTACCAGGGTATCGGCAGCATACTAGATGTCTTTATTCAGGAACTAGATCAGGTCTTCAGAAGGATGGCTAAAGTGTCCCACATGAGTGGCAAGTGGTCTTTGGTAGGGTAGTTCAAGCCTGGAATGAGTGTAGGTGGGAAGTAGCTAGTGCCCTAGCCTTGATGTCTGCCACTTGTCTTCAGACAGTGGTATGCCATTGCGGTGCTCATGGGTGTCATTTCCTGGTCCTGTTTCTACTCCTTTTTCCAATTTGGAATGTGCCTGTCTACTGGAAAGTGAGTGAACCTGGAGATCCTATCCAAGGATCTTTTACGCTAGTAGTGCCTTTGGGCCTTGGGTCAGTACTTAAGCTTCTGCTACTAGTCCCAATTTAAGTGCTTTATAGGGTGATTTGGGAAGATCTTACACAAACTCTGCCCCCAATGCCTTCTAATCACACCAATAGACATAAAACCCAGCACTAAAAAAAATGTTTTTATGATATGGCATTGATTCAAGCTTTGTCTAACTCATTTTGGATGGCTTGCCTAAGATTCCTGCTTACCCTCTCAGGGCTCAGGTGTCTGTGTACATTAGGAACTCAACCGCCAATATTTGATACAAAAAAAACCAAACTGTTCCATGGGACATGTGGAGGTCAGGTAACCTTGTGAAGTGAATTCTCTTACCTTTACATGGGTTCTGGGGACCCAAGACAGGCACTATGCTTATACATAAGTACCTTTTTCTGACGAGCCACCTCACTTGCCTCAAACCCTATTTTCTGAGCTCTGAGTATGGGCTTTCTTTTCATCACACCAAAGTATGAGCTCCTAGTCTCAGTGAAACATGGGATTGGAAAATGGGGGCAAAAGGGTCACAAGTCACAGACCAACCTAAGCTGTGTTAGGGAGCTGTTTCATAAACCACAAACCAAATCAACCACCCAATCCCAGATAGTCCTGGGAATTAAGATTTTAATTTTCATTATTCTCACAAGGATGTTACCTCTACAGACTCCTCAGAGAGGGGTGGGCTTGGGCTTGTCTGAAGGCACAGTGACCTGATGAGACCTGAGCACTAAACTATCACCTTCCTATTGTGATACTTATGTAGCCTAGGCTACTCTCAGACTTGCACTATAACTAAACTCCCAAATGGTCTTTCAGTCCCCCTGGGTATGGGCCACCACCACTTTCCCATGCTTTGTTCTTTTGACCTTTCTTGGGGCCCTGGGACTCAGTGCCTTCTGCATGCTCCTCTGCTTTGGAGCTATGGCCTGTTTTCCAGCTGCACTTGTAATCTCAGGTGAGCTATAGTTTGATACAACACAAGGACTCCAACACATAGCACACTGTCAGAAGGCAGGTGTGCACCTGGATGGGTGGCCAGCACGTCCCTCTTCAGTGAGCAGAGCACATCAGGGCTGTTACAAAGGCGTCTTGTTTATTCTTATCAGCATCACTGACTCTCAGGGTTCACATTTCCCAACACCGCTCCTCTCCATACAGTAGTTAATGTGCAATCTCACTTGTGGGCCTGGGAGGGATGGGGGCTTGGCTCTGGGTGGGGAGGGCATTGGCACTTCACATGGGCCAGTGGGTGATGGCCTGTCCCCATGAGAGGCATGGATGGGTGGGAGGGTGGCCACTGGGTTTGCCCCTTGTCGTCTTTCCTGCTAGGTGGGTTACTTTTTCATTCTCCTGGATGCTTGGGGTGGGGAGCATGCAGCTCTCAGGAGGGCAGGGCAAGCAGCTGACTGCCAGAGGAGGGGCGCAGGGGTGGCTCCTGAGGTAAGGCACAACCCTGTCTTTGGCTCTCCTAGTGAGTAGTTTTCTCCCCTGCACCCCTGGCTTTATACTTCCCCCACCCCAAGCCCCGGGAGTCAGGGCCACCTCCTGAGGTGCTTGGAACCAATGGGCTCTGCTGCCCATTCTACCACAAGACCTTTTAGTTCCATGGAGCTGCCTCCTTACTAAGCCTGGGTAGGGAGCACAGCCTGTCCTCACCATGGCCAGGCTCAGCTGCTTGCCAGGACATTGTGCTTTGGGATCTTTGCTGGGGGAGATGGGACAACAGGCCAGGGCAAGGGTGGAGGGAGGGGATATGACTAAGGTGCTTGTGCTTTAGCTAGGGGTGTCAACTCCCCTCCACTTGGCCACCCAGGGCTAAGGTACTTGGGGGGGGTCAAGTCAGACCCAACACCCCACCCTCACCATCAGATGTTAAGAGGGACCCTGGCAGATTATTGGGTGCTGCTGGCCTGGAGGCAAGTCTCCAGATCTGACTCAAAAGGCTCCATCCCACCTTCCCAATCCTGCAATCCCCTGCCTCTTCAGAGGCAGCTAGAACACAGCGTTGGGGAGAGGGAGGGAGGTCAGGGCTAGAACAGAACCAGTGAGATGGTGAAATGATATTAATGCAGGGGAGTAACAGAAACCCTGTGCTCACATATTAAACTCAGAAACCAAGAGCTTGCTCCTGGAGAGTTAGAGTGGAAAGGAACGGCCAGAGAAAGCTCCACAAACCACCAACAATGGATGTAGACCCTGCCCTGCCTTATCCCCCAGGAGTGGGCTCAGCCAACTGGGACCTGTGAACACCCTTAAACTGTAGTCCTGGGGGAGAGGAAGCTGGTTGGATCCACAGGAGCCCTGGGGCACTGGGACTGGGTCCCTGTGGAAACATGCACCCACATTCCACACACACACACACATTCAGTTTTCCCTGCATCCTGCCTTCCACAGCCCAGGGACCCAGGGGACCTCAGACACATTCCCATTGATTTGAAAAATAAAAGGAAATCTTATACTTCAATATTTCATTCGCTAAAAAAATGTTTCAAAAAGTTATGTACAGGGGGTTGGGGCTGGGAGCCCTGCCCAGGGCCGGATGGGAGAAGGGCAGCAGCCTCCCAGCCTGCTCCCTGGTTCCGACCCTGGTCTTGCTGCCTCTTGATCTTCATGTTTTTAAAAGCAAACACTCTACGCAGGCACGCACGCACACACGCACGCACACCCACAAATTCTGCCAGACTGGAAACCTGTCCTGAGACTCTCGCCTGCCCACAGGAGCACTGCTCTTTTAGAACCAACCTCTTGGGCTGCGGGACCCATAGAGGCAGAGCAGGGTGGGATATAGAGGGGTATGAGGGAGGCTGCCACAGAGGGTCAGTTCTAGAATTTCTCTAGGCCTCCTGGGCTTGTTTCCTTAGCTATAAAGTAGACAGTCCCTCTTGGCCTCACCTACCCCAGCCCCAAGGTGCAGGGACAGACGAGAGGGACAGGAAGGCGCTTTTGGAGACATGGAAGCACTGGGGGGTGGTGGGAGGGCCCCTGAGAGCCCCTGGGCCCATGGAGTCCCAAGCAGCCACAGTGAGGGGCAGGCTCTTCTTGAGCTCTGCCCATCCCCTAGCCGGGCCTGGTGCTGGGAAATGCCTAAGAAGAGTTAGGGGAACCAGGGCTCCCCATGAGTGTTGAGGAAGGTCACAGATCCCACCTGATGCCTGTCCTCTTCTGACCCAGCCCAGCTTGCTTTGGGGAAAAGGTGTGGGATGACAGGAAGGCAGAGAGGCTGGGAGCATGCAGCACCCCCTGCAGGTTCCAGGGAGGGACAGACAGTAGCTCGTGACTAAGGTGGTGGGGGTATGTGAGTGACAGGAGGGGGAGTGTGACATCCATGGGAGGGTCCTAGGCGGTTACTGCAGGACCTCCTCTGAGGGGTCTGTCTTGTCTGTCTGGAAGCTGTAGTCTATGCCCATCATGTTCAGTTCTTTCTCACTGTCACTGAGAAAGCTGCTGTAGGTGCTGTCCTCTGCTAGATGCAGTGGCTTGGCTTTGGTCAGCCAGCTCTTGCATCCTGAAAGAGGGCATGGAGTGCCCCCCTCACAGGTCCTGGGGAGGGACAGACAGTAGATCGTGACCAGGTGATAGGTAGGGGTGTGTGATAGGAAGGGGAGTGTGACGTCTTGTAAGGGAGGGTTGTCACACATATGTTACTGGAGAACCTCAGCTGAAGGGCCGGCCTCGCCATCGTGGCTGGCTGTCTCGAAGCTGTGTTCCATGCTCATCATGTCCGGCTCAATCTTGCCAGTGTCGCTGATGAAGCTGCTGTAGCTATCACCCTCTACCAGGTGCAGTGGCTTGGTCTTGGGCAGCCAGCTTTTACGTACCACTCGGCGGGCATTGGTGCACATGTCGGCTGCAATGGCATTCATCTCACTCTCCTTGAAGTTGGGGGCGAAGTTCTGGCAGTAGTCTGTGGGGGCAGAGTAGGCAGCTTGGGCCTAGACTCCTCCTATTGAGTCTCCCAACTTCTATGAATGTCCAGTAGATACCATTAACTATACCAAACTGTGCTACCCAGCTGGGCTCCCACCCACTTAGGGATATGCTGTAGGTAGGATTCAGAGCCTGGGAGTCTGCCAATACAAACCTAGGCCTCCTCTGACAAGTGGCTGCCACTGCCACAGACCTGCCCTTTGACAGGTCTGGCCACTTAAATCTTCTCTCGACTACCCTGGACTTGAGATTCTCTTCCATGCAAAGGCACTCAGGTCCCTTCCATACTGTATGCCAAATGTGAAGAATTCCCTAATAATTAGTAGCCTCTTTCCCAATAAGCCACAAGAGAACCTCGAAACCACTCCCCCCACCCCCGCAACGAAGCTATGGCTGACTCTTGCTGCTTCTGTTCCAGCCTCTTGAGTGCTGGTCAGAAACCTTTTTAGTTTGTTTTTAGATGGTTTCTCTGTGCAGTCCTGGCTGTCCTAAACTCATTCTAGACCAGGCTGGCCTCAAACTCACTGAGATCCACCTGCCTCTTCCTCCTGAGTGCTGGGATTAAAAGCATTCACCAAAACCCTTTTCAAGCTTTAAAATTTGTTATTTGGAATATGGCAGTCAGAGAACAACTTACAGAAGGGATGCAGGGGATCAAAACAGGTTGTTCAGCTGCTGAACCAGCTCAATGGCCCCAGACCCTTTTTCAGACAGGGTCTCTCTACATAGCCCTGGTTGTCCTAAAACTCATAAGAGATTCACCTTCCTCTGTCTCCTGTGTATATGCCACCATGTCTGGACATAGAACCCTTTTAAATTGGTTAGGCTGGCCGGCCAGTGAGCTCTAAGGATCTTCCTGTCTTATTTCTCCAGGATTTTAGACATCCAGCTTTTGTTGTGAATGTTAAGGATCTGAACCCAGGTCCTCATGCTTATGAGGCAAGCACTTTATCCACTGAGCCATCTCAAAACTCAACTCCTAGTCCTATATGCTGGTACAGGCTTTTAAATCCCAACACTTGGGAGTTCAAGGCCAGTCTGATCTACATAATTAGTTCCAAGCCAGCCAGGAACCTCTCTCTCTCAAAAAAAAAAAAAAAAAAAACCCAAAGCCAACCAACCAACCAAACCCAACTCCACCCATCTATAATGTCAAACACTGAAGGAAAAGACAAAAGTCCTCTGAGCAGTGGTGGCCTTTAACCCCAGCACTTGGAAGGCAGAGGCAGGCGGATCTGAGTTGGAGGTCAGCCTAATCTACAGAGCAAGTTCCATGACAGCCAGGACTACACAGAGAAACCCTGTCTCAAAAAACCACAAAAACCAAACATAAGTTATCTGCTAACCCCAGGCCCCAGAAGAACACTCACACTTGACAGCATGGAGGACGCGACTGTCCAGCGGCTTGCGTCTGGGGTCATTGGTGGAAGAACGGATGCCAGTGCCACAGCTATTGGCCAGTGTGTTCCTGGAGGTGGGGCAGAGGTATGGAGGGCATTAGAGTTCCTGGTAGAGGTGTATAGGGTGTTCCCCAGCCCTGGGGCTCTGGGGTGCACCTCACCGGTCGAAGAAGGAAGCCAGGAGCCGCCGAAGCAGGACCTTGTGCCTTGTGCCTGCACTGACGTGGCAGTTCATGAGCTGTGCTCTTGTGATGTACACATTGGTGCCTAGTAAGAGAAGTCACATGATCTGGACACAAACCTCAACTCACCTGGAGTCTGAACACCCAAGTGTGCCATAGGCACTCTGAATACACACCCAGGTAGTTACAAACAAGATGGCAGAGGCCCTAAAAGACTAGTACCCCTAGGCCCCTATGGTGGTGAAGTCCAACCTTCTGTCCCAGTCATATTACCCATCAACCACTAGCTCCTATGGTCCAGAAACCTACAGACTGACCTTTGATAAGAAGCAAATCAGTTTATCTCCTCCCAACCCCCGTTCTTTTCTTTTTGGTTGAGATAGCGTTTTGCTATATAGCCCATGCTTGCTTCAAACTCTGAATCTAGATCCCAGATGTGTTCCACTTCACCTAAAGATTGCTTGGTACCACTCTCCCCATCCACCTCCCTTTTGGGATCTAGCCCAGAATGCTGGTACACATCTTTAGTCCCAACATCCAGGAGGCAGAGACAGGCAAATCTCTGAGTTCAAGGTCAGCCTAGTCTATAGAATGACAGCCAAGGTTACACAGAGAGACCCTGTCTCAAAATACCAAACCAAAAACAACAACAAAACTTTGGGATTTCTCTAGCATGCTGGTACTCTACACTGAATCAGATCCCAGTCTTACATTCTTACATTCATCTTTTTTTTTTTTTTTGAGACAAGGTCTCATGTATCCCAGACTAGCCTCAAACTTGTGAAAAGCCAGGACTGACCACGATTTTTGACCATTCTGCCTCCACCTGCTGTGTGCTGAAATTATAGATGTGTATCACCACGCCTAGTTCATGCAGGACTTGGTATGGAATCTAGGGCTTTATGCTAGGTAAGGAGTCCCCAGCCCAAACTCATCTAATTCAATACCTCTCTTGTCAGGACAGCTGCTACCAACAGCTGTCCAAATGGGAACCGAGGAGAGTATCCATTACCCTGGGACACATAAGTAGGGCACTAGTTTATAATAACGGTGAAATGGGACCAGAGGTTGCAGAACACGGGAATTGGGGACTAAAGCACAGCCAGCACACCTGTCACGAGCTCCAGCTTCTCAGAGGGGTCACCTTCATCATAGAGCTTTGGGTGGCAGCGGTTGCCAATCTGGTTGATAAGTTCAGCTGGGAGAGATGCCAGGTCTTGTCGCACCCGGATGCGACTTCGGGACTCGAGGACTACCTGCTCAGGGAGGGCCTCTACCTTCTCAGCTGTAGGAATAGGGGCAAGTATATTCACGTTACACAACGCACGCACGCACGTACATGCACACACCCATGAGGGAGGGGTGTCACTCACCTGTCTGGCCAACGTTCAACATACTATACATGGTGTACATATTGCAGATCTGCCGGTACTGTTCATCTGTACCTTCCTCACCCGCATCTTCTTCTTCGTCCTCCTCATTGTGATAGGAGCCAGGGCTGTCACTGGTGTAAGCACTGGAGGTACCTGGGCTGGTCCGCTCTGACATGCTGGGTCCACTCACACATCCCCCCACTGCAACCACAGCCACTGCTGCTGTAGCGGTGGCCACTGAGACTGGCTGGGGCATCCTGTTAGTGGCCAGGTCTGGTGTGGAGAACTTGGCCATCTTGCGGTTGCCATTGTTGCTACCACTGCCTCCAGCCTCCTTCTGGCTGCTATCCCACAGCCTCTTGGCCATTGGTGTGCACTGCACGGAGTCCAACTCCTGTTCTGTCTTGACCCGTGACACAAGGGGCAGTGGTGTGCTACAGGCTGGCCAGCCTAGTGTCTGCGCTACAGGACTCTGAGGCTCTGAGGATGGGGCCTCCTCCGGATGCAGGCCCTGGGAGTCACAACTTGGAGAGCTAACTTTGAGGAAGAACTCAGTGCCCTTCTCCATGATCTCCTGGATCTGCAGGAAGCCAGCGGTGTAGATGAGCAGGAACTGGTCCCCCATGTTCATGCTCAGCCGGCCTGTATAGCAAAATGTGAGGATCTGCTGGAATGACTGTGGTTGCACAGCGGCTGGCAGTTCTACCACAGCACTGCGGCTGCTGTTGAATAGGTCCCGGAAGTAGGAGCTGCTGGCGGCCAGCACAGCACGGTGGGCCTTGAAGGCATGGCCCTTAACCACCACTGACACATCACAGTATAGTCCCTGCAGCCGCTGCTCATTGAGGCACTCAAGGATGCTGTTGCCAAAGTTTGGAATCTCCATCTGCAGGGTCTGCGCCATGGCAGCAGCTGCATGAGGACAGGAGATAAGATACTGGACAGGTCAGGTGGCAGAAACCAACATAGGCCCTGCCCTGCCTCAGCAACCCCACCTCCTGGGAACCATAACATCCACATGGTGAAATCTGTGTTACATCTAAAAATGGCAGTGCCACCTCTACTTCCTGTCCCTATACAGCCCTGCCTTTATGACATGCTGTCCTGTGGACATCTGAAGGGTACTGGTTCAGGGACACTATAGATATTGGAATCTACAGCCACTCAAGCCCCTTTGCTTTCCTGTGGTGCTAGGGATGGAACCCAGGATCTTTTAGTGTGCTAGGCAAGTGCTCTATGACTAAGCTTTAGGCTTCATGTTATTCCAAGCTAGCCTCAGAGTCTTGGTCCTTCTGCCTCCACCTCTAGAGTTACTGATGTGGCTTCATATATTTTAAATCATCTCTAGAGGACTTGTAACTCTAAAATAATCTTTTAAAATGTTCTGGACAGTGCTGAGGATGGAACCCAGGGTTTTACATAAGCTAGATACATGCTCTACCACTGAGTTTCACCATCAGAGGAACTCTTTGTGGATCTATGGTTGGTTGAATATGAGGAAGCGGGACCTGCAGACTCTGAGAGCAGATGGCCAAGAACAGTCCTTTGTACACAAGACAACACAGGCATACTACACCAACATTCTTACACTCTATGTAAGAATAGCTATTGGAGTGTCAATACCACTGTCTGCAGCCCAGAATATGACCCTTGGCACTCACTGATCATGCTGCAAGTCACCATGGAAGCATATATTCAAACATAATGCAAAACAGGTATCATCTCATACTGTAGGCTTGAAAGCAGGAAAAAAGCTAGGGTGTGTGAACAAGGCTCTAAGTTTAGGCACTCCTGTCCTCACTGTCAAATATAGCAGGCAGTACCAAAACTGACAACTTTGAACTCTTACACACTCTGGCAAGAACATAATATGGGAAAAGTACTTGGGAAAAGTCTCAAGATTCTTCATATAATAGGAAAAAGCCAGCTTAGGAGGATCACATGACATATGATTCCATTTATATGAAATATCCAAAACAGGCAAATCCATTAAAACATAAAACAGATAGTTTCAAGGAGCTGGGAAAGAAGAAATGGGTTTGCTTAGGGCAAAGGGGTGTGTGCTTATTCTTGGTGTAATGAATGAACTATCACTCAAAGTTAACAATGATCAGGACTGGATGGCTCAGTAATTGAGAGCACTGGCTGCTCTTTCAGAGGACCCCAGTTTAATTCCCAACACCCACATGGCAACTCACAACTGTTTGTAACTACAAGATCTGACACTCTCACAGTCATAGATGCAGGCAAAAAACCAATACATATAAAAATAACTAACTTTAAAAAAGTTAACAATGATTGATCATTAATAGAATGTTTCCTAACGTTGAAGATATGCAAGACTACTACAAAGACAGGTGTTGTAGTCATAGGAACTCTGGAGGACAGAGAAGGGGAGGAGTCATTGAGCCTAAAGACAGAGGTTAGCTTGGGCAATATAGATCTTCATCTCAAAAATAAGTAACTATTACAGTTTAAAGGGGTAGATTGCATAGTATATCTCAACAAAACTGCTGAACAAAAATAAACAAATAGGGCTGGAATATTAGCACTTGTCTACACAAAGCCACCGTTCTGCCCTGCCAAATCCCCCACCCACTCCTATACAGAAAAGGAGACTGCAACTGGTTTCCTCTGCACAGAACTGGGAAGCTCACCACTGTCCCTTGGCCATAGGACTGGACCAGGCATGGTAGCATTTGCATGTAGTTCCAGCTACTTAGGAGGCTGAGGTGAAAGGATAGCCTGAACACAGGAGTCCAAGATCAGCTTGGCCCACATAAACCAGATCTCAACTGTTTCTAACCCTAGTTCCTGGGATTCAGGTGCCCTTTTCTGGTTTCCCTGTGCATGGCATGCCCACAGTACATACACATGTAGAGAAAATACCCATATACATAAAATATACCCTTCCCCAACAGTATTGTTTAAAAAGATTCAATCATCATTCCCATTGCTTCAGATCTAATTCCATGTCTAAAAGAAGAGTGGGGGCTCTGAGGCATTATCTTAGCCTCCTCTGGCAGTTGACCTCAGGACAGCCAGAAGTTAGAATCAAACTTGGGAACTATGTCACTGAGCTTCAGACTGTCAAACTGCTGTCGACTGTCTGTGGGAAGGGGACTGACAGGGTGTTTCCTGAGAGAGACCACTGGTTTGGGGAAGAGAACCTTGGACAACACAAAAACAAGCAAATAAACAAATCAGCTTAGTATGATGGTGCATACCAGTAAACCCAGCACTGGGTAGATGAGGTAGGCAACAGTGCTGGCATGAGCCTTAGAGAGACAGTTCCAAAACAATAAATCAAAACACCAAAAAAGGAAAAGAAAACAAAAGAAGAAGAAGAAGAAGAAGAAGAAGAAGAAGAAGAAGAAGAAGAAGAAGAAGAAGAAGAAGAAGAAGAAGAAGAAGACGACGAGGAGGAGGAGGAGGAGGAGGAGGAGACTAATTTGTATATCAAAATCTATTTCTAATGCAATAGTTATGCAGGACTTTGGCAGGCACAAGGTATTCTCTTGCCAAGTGGAGTCAAAACGTAAGTTTGAAGCTGGGATTGGAGAGATGGCTCAGCAGTTAAGAGCACTGTGGTTGCTCTTCCATGGGGACCCTAGTTTGATTCCCAGAACCCACATGGCAGCTCCTGTCTGCAATTCTAGTTCTAGGGGGTCTGATGCCCTCTTCTGGATTCTTCAGGTACTGCACGCACATACTGCAGACATACAAGCAGGTCAAAAAAGAACATTTCCAAAAACTGGGAGGGTAGGAACAGGCCTTTGGGAAGTAATTAGTTCATGATGGTTCTCCACCTTCATAAAATACCCAAGGAAGTCTGTTCATCCCTCCCACAGCTGCCCTCTATGGCCCTCAGCAAACCTTGAAGACTGAGCCTGCAGTACCTTCACCTTGAATTTCCAGCCTCCAGAGCAATACATTTCTGCTGGGTTAGTTCAGTGTCAAAGTCTCTGGTTCCAACCTCAGTAGCAATATATTCCCACTCAGACAGAATGAAGAAAAAGTAAACATTCTGATAGTAAAGAGAAAAGTAGTCTACTTGTATGGATCCTATACTTGGCTTTTTGCTGTTATTTTTGGGGCAGACTTCAAGTTGCCCAGGCTGGACTCTGCCTTGAATAGGTAGCTAGCAAAGGATGAAACTGAATTTCCACCCTAGCCTCCCAAGTATGTGTATCACACCACAATCAGCTAGCATCTGTTTCTGTGTTTTTTTGTTTTTGATACAGTCTTACTCTGTAGACCAGGCTGGCCTTGAACTCACCAAGATCTGTCTCCCTTTGCCTCCCAAGTCCCAAGTGCTGGGGCACACCCCCCCCACACACACATACAAGGATATTTCCTGAGATGAAATGAGCCTTCTTAACATCTGATTCAGGAGAACAAACCAGAGAGGCAAAAACAGTGGCCTGGATCATACAAAGACAGGGTTAAATAAGTTTGTTCCTGAATCCTGTCCATGAAACAGACAATGCTGAGGCAGTCACAATTGGAAATGCTAGTACTAAGACTAGCCACAATTGGCACAGGCAGGAGATGGAAATGGGCCAAGCTTCACCATCCAGAAAAGGAGTCTGCTGGCTACCTGAAATCCCATATCACGGAGCCTCCAAAGATCAGTCTGATCTGGTTTTCCTTCTTGCCCATGCCCCTCCATCTTCTTCCTCCATCAGCATCTCCAGGAATAAGCATCTCTATCTGCTACCTCTTCCTCCTTGCTCTAAGGTCCCTGTACCCTAGCTTCTGCCTACAGCAGCTCCAGATCCTTACAGAGCCCAGCACTGTTGTGCCTGTCTTTGTAGAACCCTGGCCTGGGTACTACCACCAACTCAGAACTTCAGCCTCTTCTTCTAAGACACAGTCTTCTCTGAGTGCCTACAGACCCAAAAAGGCAGAGCAGAGGGAACAAAGATCAAGTGCAAAGTCCCTAAGGTGACAGGTGGAGCTGAGGGAGGATGGTTCCACTATAGATGAGCCTTGCAGAGATACATGGGAGGCCATGCAGGACCATAGTACCAGCAAAGGGACACATGTTAAACAAGACAATGTATCAACTTGTTTGAGAGTCTTTGTACATGTAGGTAGTCCAGTCTGGCCCTGGATCCTGGCTGAGAACACCTGCAGATCAAGTATTAATGACCGTTTCTATTTATCAATTAAGAAAACTGAGACTTAGTCCTAGCTACCTGGGAGGCTAAGGCAGGAGGACCACTTAAGCTAGTACAAGGCTACATAGCAAGGCTATGACAAAACAATCTAAGCGACAAAACAAAGACCTGCATAGAGAATCACATCTCTTAAGACATAGAAGCCCAATACCCTTATAGGACTGGCATAGTAGTACACAGAATGTGAATACATTCTCTGGTAGACTTTTTTTCCTTTTTGATGGTGCTGGGGATAGAACCTACAACCTTTGCATACCAGACTAGCACTCTTCGCTCAGCTACACCTCCAGTGCTTCTAGACCTTAAATCTCTAGATGGCTTCTAAAACCAAATCTAATAAAAATGCTACATAAGAGATGTCAGAAGCCAGTTAGATGCAAGGCCAATGAGATGTCTCACTAGGTAAAGCTTTCCTCCAGAATAGTGACTTGAGTTTGAGCCCTAGGATCCACAGGGTAGAAGAGAAACGACTCCCCAAAGTTGAGATCCTCTGATCTCAATGCCCTGCCAAATAAATAGATTAAAATATAATAAAAGTAAATTCATAAATCAAATAGGCTAATTATATTCCCTACTAATCCCAGCATTTGGGAGGCTGAGGCAGGAAGATCATTAGAACATTGGACTAGACTATGTATGTGTAGTTAGATCCTGCCTCAAAGCGCTGTTGATTAGGGGATAAAGAGAAGAAACAAAAGTCTGTTCAGGGCAGGGGGTGCAGCTCAGTGGTAGAATGCTTACCCAGCAGGCACAAACACTGGATTCCATCCTTAAAACCACAAAAACAAAGTAAGTGAAGTGTGTACATGTCTAATGTAGACACATCACTGTTTCTGAATAGTTTTCAATTTACAGTTAAGTATGAAGATGTGGAACCTGCAAACAGAGGTATCTATAATCCACCAGGCTTAAATCTCTTACAATGCTTGCCACTGGTGATGCAGAATACTCCTGGCTTGGTATCAGTCTATAAAATGGATTAACATATGGACTGGTGACATAGCTCAGTGGGTAAAGACACCAGCTGCTAAGCCTAGCAACCTGAATTTGGTCTCCAGAATCCACAAGGTGGAAAGAACCAACTCCCAGAAGTTACTGCCCTACAAACAGATATTTTAAGAAAAAAAAAAAAAAAGACTAACAACTTAACTGACATTAATACCACCAGCTATTGGTACCATCTCTTGAGTACTTTCCTGTCTGTAAATGCTGTCATCTATGCCTTTATCTCCAGAAACTTGTACTTTTGTAGGGTTTACCTATCAGTCCATACGGGTTCCCCAGTGCTTTCACAGCCTCACCCCCCCCACACACACAAACCAAACTCCAGGTATTATTGGAGTACCAAATCCACTTATACCAGGTTATTCTTTTGTTGTTGACATGGTCTCACTATGCTGCCCTGGCTGGCCTGGACTCTGTCTCTGCCACCTAGTACTAGAAATAAAGGTGCTATCACCACGTCTGGTCATCAGCTCAGTTCTTTGTGGGGGAGCTATCCTACAAACTGTGTTGGGCTAGGCTAATAAGTAACTCTGGCCTCCTAGAAGCCAGGAGTGAGTGCCTCTACTCCCACCCATGACAATCTAAATAGGTATATGTCCTTATTTATCAGATAGGCAAATCAAGGTCTAAGCCAGGGTCTCAGGACTGAGTAGGGTGGCCCAACAGTGCCATCTGACTCTGTTCCATCATAAATAGTCTTTCATCCTCATCTCTTCTGCTCTACTTAGAAAACACCAGGCACAATACATAAGGCCCACAAGTTCTAACTTTTGCACCTCTGCTGAGGCAGCATAGAAGAAAGCAGGATAGGATGACAAGCATAATCCTTGGAGCACCAACTGTAACATGTTACTTCTGACCTGCCTGATTCTTCCTCCCAAGTCTACCTGTCCACAGACAGAGTCAATGCACTTCAGAGAAGACACCATTAGCAAACAGGCCACCACTGCAAGTGTCAGAGAAAAGGATTATATTGAAGAAAGGACTGCTTCAGCTTTATCATGTTGCCAGATGGTGATGAAAACATGCAGGGCTGTCTAGTCATGGGCTTGAATAAGGTCAAACACAGAGAACTGCGCAGTATAACCCAGGAGTAGAAGCCTGAGTATGGAGGGGAAGGAATTCACAAGGGGACACAATGCCAAGCTCTGCTCAGGTGTGCAGCTGGGCCAGGCAGGTGCTGTTTCACTGGCTGTGGCAATGAACCCTTGGTTGGGTCAGAGCTCATCAGCCAGCCTTCTAATTGGCTCTATACAGTCCAAACAGATTTCCAGAAAGCCTAGTTCACGAACTTGAGGTGGGTAGTGGTGGACAGATTTAAGAGACTCTGAATGGTCAGGACTTGCAAGGCAGAGGTGGATCTCAGTGAACTTGAGGCCAGCCTGGTCTATAGAGTTCCAGGACAGCCAGAGCTACAGAGAAATCTTGTCTTGAAAAACAAAAACAAATAATAATAATAATAATAATAATAATAATAATAATAATAATAATGGGTCAGGATGGGCCTGGACTCTGGATATAAGTCAAGGGATCTGAACTTTGCCTGGGGTGCTAGGGAGACTCATGAAATCCTCTGAGTTCTTCTTTCTCGTGGACAGCATGAAGGATCTCTGCCCCACACCAGAGTCATCCCTCACTCTACTCTCACAAAGACAAACATTCTGGTAGCTCAGCAGGAGCCTGGCAAACACTCAATAAAGCTTTGAAAGTGTTGTTCTCACCCAGAACACCATCTCCAACTTAACTTCCTTCTTATTCAGATCATGGTCTTTCTTTAACTACCCAATGGAAATCTCTCTGCCCACCTCCTTGCCTTGCCTAGCTTGTGTATCTCAGGAGACCATTGCCTTGTCTAAGTTTGGTCACTATCTGAACAGGAATTGCCAGAGCCAACTCCTGCTCAATGTGTTACTCACAGCTGCTTCTTCAGCTCGCAGCAAGGGAATGGGTACAGAGTACTGAAATCAAACTGTCCACTTTAGCCTGTCTGCTTGTTGTGCTTGCCTCAGGCTCTCACTGAAAAGCAGATATGACCAGTTCACCTTCTGTTCTAGTTTCAGGTGGAGATGTCTGACCATTTCTGCTTCCATACTGCAAGGCCAACTAACTCCTACCAGTTCTGCATTCCAGCTGTGACTAGTTGACACCATCTGTTCTCAATACCCAAACCAGCTGAGGCCTGGGAGCAGCCAGTCTATGCCCCAGAAGCTTCCCTTGGCTCAATAGTCCCTCAACAGCCAAGACTGCAGCAGCAACCGGTGGTGGGAATAAAGGCAACTGTAAAGGTTCTGAGGTGATACCAGTCCAATTAACAGCGATAGCTAGTGAGGCGGGGGTGGGGGGAGTTAGGAGGTGTGTACTGGGAACAGGGCTTTAAGGAGAGCAGCAGAGTGAAGAGAACAATGCAACTACCAAGTTCTTTACTTAGGCTGCTGGTCCAGTCCCCACCCCCAAGAGAACCAAGAGATGAGGGAGAAAAGTCATCTTTAAACGTAGGACTGGCTGGCATCAGTCACCCAGAAGTTTGCGGTCCCTGCCTCTGGTGCTGAGGGACCAAAGTCACCAGGGCAGCCTGTATTTGGTGGCTCATGCCTATGTAACCTCGGTATCAGGACGCCTAGGCAAGAAGGCCATAGTTCAATGCTAGCCTAGGCCACATAGTAAGTTCAAGGTCAGTGTGAGCTCCTCCCTAACCCAAGAGCAACCAAAAAACAAAAAAAAACAAAAAACAAAAATAAAACAAAAAACAAACAAACAAAAAAAAAACAAACCTAACCCTACCACCACCACACACAGCCCAGGAATACATTGTCAACCTTGCAATCAGTCCAGAGCTGAACAGTCTGATTAGAAACCAAAGTAGGGAGAACAAAGCCTAGACAAGCAAAACAAAACGCCCAAACCACTAAGGCCCACTTTTATAACCACCTCCTATAGACTATGCCCCTGCCTCTCAGATGTGGAATGGCCCCACACACTGTTCCTTGAACTGCAGAGAAACTTGATCCTTCTGCAAGGGGATGGATTCATTAAGCCGCTCCAGGGAGCCCAGAAAAGCCAGGTCCATCAACAGGGAATCAGAAAAGCAGGAATTTCTATGCTGGTGCCCCAGGAGGGCCAACTCGATTTACTAGGCATAGGCCACGGTCTAGTCATATGACCAGGGACAAGCCCCGCCCTGAACCTCAGCTTCTCTCTCTGAAAAGAGAAAGCCTAAGACCCAGCGGTGGTGAGCAATCAATGAGCTTCCTCGCTGAACAGATTAACATACTACCTGGCCTAGAAGGAGCATCAAAGAGGGAGATGGGTCCTTGTCTCAGGAACTCCTAAGGCAAAAGTCAGGATGTGTAGATGTCTGTTTGGTCTCAAAAATACAACACAGCTTCAGGGGACATAGAATTAAGGCCCAAGCAGCAGGTTGGGCCTGGAAAGCTAGAAAACATAGACAGGCTGTGAGGTCTCGTCTCTTAAGACTTGAGCCCTCAGGTTCCGGCGCCAGAAGGCTGAGAACGAACACAGGACTCTAAAACACTCAGGTAAAGTCGCTGGGCCGTCTCCATGCAGGGTGGGCGGGGTGGGGGTGGGGTGAACAGGGGCCATCCATTCGGAAAACACGATGTTTGAGCTAGGAATCCGGTGCAGCCCCCGCAAACTCCCACCCACCCGCCGGCCGGTCCCTGCTAAGCTTTGGCCCAGGCTTCAGAGAAGAGGCGTGGGAAAGAGAAAAGCCCCAGGTTCTGACTCTGAGCAAACACTTGGGGAATGGGGGGGGGCGGATCCTTAGGTCACACTAGTTTTTCGTCACCTGCCCGCACATCCCCACCAGCCTAGCCCATAGGCCCTGCACCTCCTCCAAACTCCCAACACTCCGTCGTAGTCCCCAGCCTTACCTGGTGACCCCCCGGATGTCGCTTACCCCCTCATCTCTGAGTCCTGACCTCGCGTGACCCCCTGCAAACATCCCCGGGATCTCCGATCCGCCCCCACTCGAACAGGCTCCGCCCACACCCACCGAGTCCTACTTCCCGGGCTTTTCCTCGCTGCCCCCCAAGGCCTGTAACCTGACCCGCATACTCCCTCCCCTGTGCTCCCAACCTGCAGGCTCCGGCAGTCCCCGTCCCCTCCAGGCCCTTCCCCTCAGGCAGCACAACCCCCCCCTCTCCCGCCCTGGACAGCCTGAGGCCTCCCCTCCCCCTCCGACCTCGCCCGCCGCCTCTTCACAATTACCCCCTCCGGCCCTGCGACTTCCAGGAGCCCTCGACCAGCGCCTCCCCGGGGCCGCCCTCAAGCCCCGCGGGCCAGGCCCGGGGCTGGACGCTGTAGGCCGCCAGCTGAGGCCCGGCCACCTCAACGTCGCCCTCCCGCCGCTGTCAGCATCGCGGACTCGGCTTCTCGCTCCCAGCCGGGCGCCCCGGGGCCTCCCCTCTCGGCCCTCGGCCGGAACCTCGGATGTCCTCGGGCCGCCCCGGCGGGAGGAGGCCGGAATTGGGCCTGGGGCGGGCCATCTCACCTGCGCTGTGGCCGCGCTCCGGGGCCTCCCGGCGGGCTCCGCAGCGGCAGCTGGGGCCGGGCCTGGGCCCGGGGCGCGCCCCCCTGCGCCTCGGCCTCGGCCTCCGCCTCTGCGGCCTCCGCGGCCTCCGCCTCAGCAGCAGTGGTAGCCGCGGCGGCCATTCATTGTGGGCCAGGCCGCCCCAGCCGAGCGCCGAGGAAGCGCACGGCGCAGCCGGCAGGGAGGAAACGACCTCGGCCCCGCCCCTTAGGCAAGCTTAGCTGCGCTCCGAGCGCTTTAGTTCTCACCGGCTTTTTCCTTGAGGGTCTCTGTTCTGTAGACTGTCTAGTTAGTTGCGTGACTATGGGACAGGCTGCTCTGTTTCCTGTAAAATGAAAACAATAACGACTGTTGTTCCAGACAGTTTTAAACTCTTTATGGAAATGAGATTTCAGTGGAACTGAGGAAACGCGCTCAAGATCATACAGAGGGAAGCGACTGAATGCCAAGATTTTAAATGTAGGCTCAAAAGGTCAATAAAGCTAAGATTTAGGGTGCTTACGCGATGTCAAGTTGTATTAGCATTTTGTACTAACTCGGATAATTATGTTTTATAACGTTAAAGCAGTCTGACTATTTTTCAGATGGGGAAGCAGAGTCAAGTACAGATAGTTTGAACTGGATAGAATACTCAGCGAATAAGAGTGTGTACTGCCCTTGCAGTATAGAGTTAAGTTCCCAGCACCCATGTCAGGTAGCTCACAACTTTTGCCTTTAACTGCAGTTCTAGAGGACCCATCACCTCTTTCTTCTTTGGGGAATTGCACACAAGCGCAAATACCACACACATACACAGAGATAAGGATAAAATCTAAAGCAAAACAAGTACTGCCGGGACTGGTAGTTACTGTCTGTAATCTCAGCATTTGGGAGACTGAGGTAGGGAAATTTCACAAGAGTCCGTAGCTGCCCTGGGCTACATAGTGAGTTCCAGCATTAACTCAGTTCCGGAACTAAAAGTACCTTCTACACCCCATTGAGAGAGAGAGAGAACTTGCAAGGCGAGCGGAGACAACTCAACATCACATTTCCCTGCCTTCATATATTAGGCCAAAACTCAGAGGGCTTACTGTCTAAGTCACTCCTCTGCACACTTCCAAGGCATTCGGTTTTTTTAATCGTTGCTCTTTCTTGGAAGCTAAGATTCTTGTTTACAGGTAAGGGAAATGAGAGCCCCCAGAGTATGTAGTGGGACAGAGATTCAAAGCCAGTGAATCCTATTCCAGAGCCTTAGTTGACCTGTAAGGTGCACACACAAGGAAACAGCTAAAGATGTTAAGTTTCTCCGTCTTTTTGTTCTGAAATAAACAGCATTAAAACTCTCTTGTAGGAGAATTGCACTTTTGAAAACTTCCCCTGTAGCATACTCCGCGCACTTCCTTTCCTGTTAGAATATTGATCCTGGTCGCTCACCGTGAGTAGTCTCACTAATTGGCCAGTTATTGTCATGTGACGGCCCGCCCTCCTTGCCAACATGGCCGCTCCCAGGTCCTAATGCGAGAAGCGTGCATCGCGACTTGTTGGGTCCTGTGAGCAGAGAGGTGAAGCGTGTCCGGGTATGTGTGGGTGGTGGCTGGTGGGGTGGATCTGCGCCGCTGGCCTCAGGCTCTGCTGGGTCCAGTGCCTTTGGAAACACAGGCCTTATCGAGGCCACGGGGTTTTAGTTACTAATTTATAGATGTGTAGTGCACCCCCACCCCAGAATGAAGCACTCTGACCTCCCTGCGCCTTTCCCCTTCTCTCGAAAACGGCAGGATGATTCAGGCGCCCGTGGATGTTCCACGCGAGGACGGTTCTGTGGCTAAGCTGCCCCCTCCGTCTGGCCCGCATTCTCTGTAGGGCTCAGTTCATGAAACAGAAGGCCCAGAGGCCGCCCTGTCTGCCAGCGATGGAGAACGGCACACAGCCCTGTGAAGAGCGCCCCCCGGCGGCGACTGTCACCGAGGGCGCCGCCAAGATCGTCTTCCCCAACGCCAACGAGGTTTTCTACAATCCCGTGCAGGAGTTCAACCGGGACCTGACGTGAGCAAGGGTCAGGGGTCAGCTTGGCCAAGGAGAGTGGGTCAGTGAGGTAGAAGATATTCCGAGAATATCTTCTCGTCACATGACAATAAGCGCGCTACTCAAAGGCCAATATTGGGAGAGGAGTTGTTAGGGAGGAGTCAGCTTTAACCAAAGGCCCACATCTTGAAAGATGAAGGGGAGAGGGAGGGGGTGGCGGTATTGTTAAGAGACAGGGTTATACATGCTAGTGTTCTTGGCCGTTCAAGGCCTGTGTCTCCCCCTTTCCCTCCTTACAACTCCGTGGTGGACTTGGACTTCCTGTAATTGTATTAACAAACCTTGTTACTTTTCTGCAAGTCAGATTTCACACCAATTAAGATCTGAGGACCAACTTTGCACAGGTCACCATCAGCTTTTCTGGGCTGAACAATATAAAGACAGAACAATTAACATCTTAGCCCTTGAGGTGGATTTCTCTTTATTTAAAATTTGGTGCAACAGGGAGAGGACTTTATGGACTAGGAAGGGACAACAACCTCTTAAGAATGTTAAAGGACAGACCAGACCTGGCCACGGCTAAGGAGCTGGCATAGAAGAGTCTGCAAGCTGACCCCCCACTCACCCATCCCCTTCTCCAGATGCGCTGTGATCACTGAGTTTGCTCGAATTCATCTCAAAACAAAGGGAATCCAGAGTAAGTGGAGGTTTGGCCTGGGGGTGGGGGGTTAGCACATAAAGTCCCATTCCCACCTCACTCATGTCTTTTTTTGGAGTTCTGAAAGGCTCTAGGCTCCCTCTGCCTTTCTCCTGGGGTTTGGGGAAAGACTATTATGTGTATGTATTGTCAGGGTCTTGACAATTTGAAAGTTAAGGTGAAATTTCTTAAAAGGAGCATTGACAGCCTCTGGTTTTTGCCTGGGTGACTGCAGTCAAGGTACCAGGAGAGAAGGACCTGCAGAAAGTGTCTGAGAACTTGTCTGAGCAAGAAAAGGAAACGGCTGAACAGAAAGAGCTTGAAAACCTGACCCCAGGAGACCAGACTCGGACAGCTGCAGTTGGTGAGATCTGTGAGGTAGGGCTGAGTAAGAGGGGGCAGCTTGGGGGTCTGGGTGATAGGAAGGAGTGAGGAGCTATGGGGGGTAGTTGTGGAAGATCCACCTGGGCCCAGAAGAAAGACGGAGACCTGAGCGAGTGTCAGCCAGCAAGATGGCTCCCCCGTAGAGCACAAGCCAAGAAAGCCTTGAGACCATGGTGGAAGGAGAGAACTGACCCAGTAAAGACAAGTGAGACATATTTGCTTACTTCTGACAGGAAGGTCTCCGGGTGCTGGAAGGCCTGGCAGCCTCCGGTCTACGCTCCATCCGATTTGCCCTAGAGGTTCCTGGCCTCCAGTCTGTGGTTGCCAATGACGCCTCTGCCCGGGCTGTAGAGCTTATAGACCGAAATGTGCAGCTGAATGGTGTGGCGCATCTTGTACAGCCCAACCAGGCAGATGCCCGGTAGGTTGATTGGCCATTGTTGTCATTGGTTGGGTGGTGCTGGAGATGGGCTTCACTCATGCTAAACGTAGCTCCCAGTAGGTTCTAGTCAGGCCTGCCCAGAGCCTGCAACTTACACCTGGAATAGGGCTCCCTGGGGACAACCCTTAGCCCTGTTTATCCTCTAAGTATGACCTTGGGTGGGTTACCCTCTTTGAACTCCCTTTCTTTGTTTCTAAAAGAACAGTGATTTTTTTTTAGGGGTTATACATTCTATTTTTTTAATTTTTATTTTATTTGTCTGTGTTTGAGAAAGCACCAGTAGGTTCTCAGGCTTGTGTTGGAAATGCTTGTACCCACCCAGCCAGCATCTGGATAACTGTCTTCTGACAGTCCAGAACTGGCTTTGTAACTGAGGGTGACCTTGAACTTTTTATAATTTTAAAAAAGATGTACTTCATTTTATGTGTATGAGTGTTTAGCCTATGCATGTGTGCTGGTGCCCTCTGAGGTCAGAAGAGGGTGTCAGACACCCTGGAAGGGGAATTAGTTGTGAACTGTGTGGGTGCTGGGAAATGAATTCAGGCCCTCTGCAAGATCAACAGGTGCTCTTAACCAGTGAGCCAATTCTCTGGCCCTTTGCACATTTTTAAATTACATTTATTTATTTATCTATTTGTTTAGTTGTGTGTGTGTGTGTGTGTGTGTGTGTGTGTATGTGTGTACAATTTACAGGAGTCATTTCTATCTTTCCATATGTGGGTCCGGGGATAAAACTGGTTCTAGATGGCCCTGACCTTATGTATCCTGACTGATCTGAAACTCTGCAGTCTGCCTCCCAATGCTGGGATTACTACCACTCCTGGCTCTTGACTGCATTTCTGATATTTGAGTCTTTACTATAGTTCTAGGATTACAGGTGCGCATTGCCACACTTGGTTTATTTAGTGATGGGGATTAGATGGAGCCTAGAGCCAGGTAAGCACTGCCAACAGAACTGCATCCCTAGCACCCAAAAAGCCCTATGGTGAGGTCATGTAGTTCCAGCTGGCCTCTAATTAACTGTGTAGTTGTGACCTTCAGCTACTGATCTCCTACCTCCACCTTTGTGCTAGGATTACAGGCTTGATTTGCAGGATTCTTGTTTTTTTGAATTAGGGTCTCACTTTGTAGCCCTAATGGCTAAAAATCATAGAGATCCAGTTGCTTCTGCCTTCCTAGTGCTGGGGTTAAAGGTGTGAGTTACCACACAGGCCCATAGCAGGATTCTTACAATAGAAGTGTGTTGCCCAAGGGTGTATTGTACAAGGGTGTTGTTTAGTGGTGAAAACTGTGTCTGTCGGAAGGACTTGGTCATTTTTGACACATGATCTGACCAATTTGGACTCGTGGTTTTCTTCAGTCTTCCAAGTAGCTGAGATTATAGGTGTATACTACCAGGCTCGAGAAATCACTTTCTTTTCTAACATCTTAACCTTGTAGTTACACGCCAACCTCTCTCACGTCAGCCTCGGGCTGACTTTCTGGAACTTGCTCCCACTGTGTTGCCAAATGCCTGCCCTTTATCTTGTTTTTAAACTTTAAATATTGTATGTGTATAATTATTTTGTCAGTATATATCCATGTACATGAGATGAATGTCTGAGAAGGTCAGAAGAGGACGTTGGTTCTCCTGGAACTGGAGTCATGAGCTGGGAACCGAATGTGGGTCCCTCTACATGAGCAACAAATGTCCTTAATCACCAAGCCATCTCTCCAGCTATATTACTTTTGTTTTTGTTTTGATTTTTGGATAAGGTATCACTGTATTGCCCTGACTAGCCTGAAGGTAACTGTGTAGACCCAGATAGCCAGAACTGACAGAGATTTGCCTGCCTCTACCTCCCAAGTGCCAGGATTAAAGGTGTGCACCACCAGTGCCTGGATGCACACCTAGCTTTTAAAAACTTTCTGTGACTATAATGCTATTTGAACAATGATATCATTTGTGTTTTGAATTCCTTGTTTGAAAGTCTGCTTTTTACATGTATTTATTTGTAGAGGGTACACTGCCACAGCTCATATGTAGAGGTCAGGGGACAGTGTGAGATAGTTGGTTCTCTTTTCACCATGTGTGTCCCAGAAATTCAGGTTGTCAGTTTTGGTGTCGAGAGACTTTACCTGCTGAGTCATGTCTCTACACCCTCTCAATTTATTTTAAATTTTTTTTATTTGTGTGTTTTGTTTGTGTGTGTGTGTGTGTGTGTAACTTTGTACAGGTGTGTGTGTGTGTGTGTGTGTGTGAGTGAATGTATGTAACTTTGTACAGGTACCCACAGAGGCCAGAAGAGGGTGTCAGATCCTTCGGTACAAGTTAGAGGCAGTTATAAGCCATCCATCTATTTTGTGTGCTGTGGACCAAACTTATATTCTCTGGAAGAACAGGAAGTGCCCTTCTGAGCCAGCTCCCCATTCTTCCCTCCCCCTGCCTCTCCCCCCCCCTTTTTTTTTTTGTAAGGCAGGGCCTTACTATGTAGCAAAGGAAGTCACAAACTCATGACAGTCTCTTACCTCAGCTTTACAGCTGTAGGTATTACAGCTGTGTGGTGTGATGCTTGCATATGTATGTTAGTTAGCCTTGGGTTCAGTTGGGGAACTGATGACTGTAGATTGCTTTAACAGTACAGGTGTGGCCAGGTGGTGGTGACGCACACCTTTAGTCCCAGCATTCAGGAGGCAGAGGCAGGGGGATCTCTGTGAGTTTGAGGTCAGCCTGGTCTACAGAGGGAGTTCCAGGACAGGCTCCAAAGCCATACTGAGAAACCCTGTCTCGAAAAACCAGAACCTAAACAAACAAAAAACAGTACTGGTGTGTACCACCATTTTGGACTTCATTATTTACTTTTGTCATGAGAGCACTGTGAGTACACTCACAAGATAGGACTGGGAAGAGAACTCAGCTGTTAGAAGCACTGCCTGTCATCCAGAGCACCTGGGTTCTGTTCCCAGCAATATCAAGGCAGCCCCAGAGCTCTAACTCCCCTCTCTGTCCTCCAAGAGCACCAGACATGTAAATGATACACAGATATTCATGCAGATAAAGCACCTGTACATATTAAATAAATGATTTTTTTTTTTATGTCACCTGGTAAGAGAAACTAATTGTTGTTGGTTGATCTGACTTTCAGTTCCTGGACTTTCAGGTATATGTGTCACTGAACTGGTTCTATTCAATAGAATTTTTGCTGCTGTTGGTTTGCATGAGATATCCCAGGCCGACCTTGAACTTGCAATTTTCCTGCCTCAGCCTCACAGTTATGGCTACACTAGCAGGCCTGTCACAGACCCAAGTTCTTGCTACTCTCATTCATTCATTCATTCATTCATTCATTCATTCATTCATTCATTATTTAGTATGTGTGTGGTTGTATGTATATTACAGCAGGCAAGTAGTGGTCAGAGGACAACTTGTAGGAGTCAGTTCTTTTCCACATCCTGGGATCTGGTGATCAAACTTGGTTTTTTCAACTTGGTGATAGGTGTCTTTGTCCACTGAGCCGTCTATATTTTTGGTGTGTGTGTGTGTGTGTGTGTGTGTGTGTGTGTGTGAGAGAGAGAGAGAGAGAGAGAGAGAGAGAGAGAGAGAGAGAGAGAGAGAGAGAGAGAGAGAGAGAGAGAGACCATGAGCACAGGTACCTGAAGGGGTCAGGACAGGGTGTCCATGGTCTTCATGCTAAGTCTTCTCAGCATTGGGTGCTGAGAACAAGCTAGAGTCTTCTATAAAAGCATTTTTCTTTCTTAGCCACTGAGCCACATCACCAGCCCCTACAGTGTGGTTCTTTATGGCTACAGGAGCCAAGGGACTGTATTTTATATTGGCTGTTATTTGTCAGGATTATAGGTGGCGAGACTGAGACCTGTGTAAAACAAAAAAATATTTTGGTTAACAAATGGCCAAAGGAAGCCAGGTGTAGTTTCAAATGCTTTTAATCCTAGCATTAAAGGGAAGGAAAGGCAGGTGGATCTCTGTGAGTTTGAGGCTAGCCTGGTTTATATAGTGAGTTCCAGGACAGCCAGAGCTACATAGTGAGATCCTGTGGTGATGTAGTTTAGCTCAGCATTAGAACACTTGCCTAGCATGCATGAGACTCTGGGTTCCATCCCTGTGGCTAAAAAGTATAAAGAAAACCCCAAATGACTAATCTGGCCTCAAATTGAAGACCAAATCACTGTGCCATAGGGGGTGGGGCAGGGGCTTGGTTTAAGAGGCTGAGAACCTGGATCCCTCATATCTAGGATGCTGATGTACCAACACCAAAAGGCATCTGAGCGATTTGATGTCATTGACCTGGACCCCTATGGCAGCCCCGCCCCCTTCTTGGATGCAGCAGTGCAGGCTGTGAATGATGGAGGTGAGGCTAGCCCATAGCATCTAGAATGCCCAAACAGCTGTTGGGTCAGGGTGTTTGAGAGTCATCACTGCCCCTCTCCTCCTCCCCTCCCCATAGGACTTCTGTGTATCACCTGCACGGACATGGCAGTATTGGCAGGGAACAGTGGAGAGACGTGCTACAGCAAGTATGGGGCCATGGCCCTCAAGAGCCGGGCCTGCCATGAAATGGTGAGAGTCCCCCCAAGCCATCCTGGGGGTTGGGTTAGGAAACAGGCTGTGAGCATTCCTACCCTGTTCCTCCCAGCATACCTTCCTATATTGATGATCTGCTCAGTGCCCTGGAATGGCCAGGACTGGTCTATCCCAAGCTGTGACATGACCGGCAAGCAGATCCTTAACAGCCCTTTTCAGTGGGCAGGAGTGGTTAGGCATTTTTTCCTCCTCACATTCTATACTATAACCTTAAAAATATTTTTGTTAGGTATGGTAGTGTATGCCAGTATTTGAGAGGCAGAGACATGTAGATCTTTTGTGAGACCAGCCTGCTCTAAATAGAAAGTTCCAGGACAGTCTAGGCCACATGGTAAAACCTTGTCTCAAAAAATAAAAAGTTATATAATATGTATTACAACTTCACACACATACTTTTTTGTGTGTTGGGGGTCTTGTGTGCCGCGGTGAACACATGGAAGTCAGGATAGCGTCCTGAAGTCCATTATTTCCTTCCACCATTTGGGTCCTATATCAGTCTCGGTGGCAGGTGCTTTACCCACTGAGCCATCTTGCCATCCCAATATGAGGGCACTGAGTATCCCAAGCAGGAATCCTCCTGCAGCTACCTCTTAGGTGCTGAATTACAGGCATAGCACTCTGAATGAAACTAGGTTTTCACGTGCCTGGGAATGGACCTTGTGCATGCAAGGTGCTCTGCCACTGAGCCACACCCCCAATACAAGAAGCTGTGGTGTTGGAGGTCTGAAACAGGCTCTCTTCTAGCCTAAATTGGCCTTGAACTTGCTATGTAGCTGAAGATAACCTTAAACTTTAGATCCTCCCACCTCCACCTATCAAGTGTTGGGACAAAGAAAAACAAAACACAAAAACTTAAAGGACGATTTTTCAAGGTATGAGTTCTATTCCTGGCTTAGTGACTTCACTTTTCTGGGCCTCAGTTTTGCATCTGCAGAACAGGTGTGGTCATAGCACCCACCTGTGTCGTTACTATGGGAGAGTGAATGGTGGGGGAGGCAAAGGTGATATCCTGTCCTTGTTCTATTGTGAGCCTGGACAGTGCCACCACCTTTTTCATGTCAGAGGCTCGAAGCTGCCCCTGATAATACTTATTGTCTATAGTGAAGGCATACTCTGAGCTGTGCAGGCTGCAGCCATGTAGTGCCTGCTACCAGCCACACAAACTATGGAGGAACTGAGGAAAACACTGGCAGCCTCACACAGCCAGGAAACATGGGCTTAAGCTCAACTTGCATTTCCAAGCTTGTTCTTCCTAGTGCTGACGCTCACCCCTACCACCAGGCCCTAAGGATTGTGCTGCATAGCCTGGACCTGCATGCCAACTGCTACCAGCGCTACGTGGTGCCACTGCTCAGCATCAGTGCCGACTTCTATGTAAGGGTTTTTGTGCGCGTTTTCACAGGCCAGGCCAAGGTTAAGTCCTCAGCCAGGTAAGCCCATAGAGGGGACCTGATGAGTTGAAGGAGGAGCTAAGTCTTGCCCCAGGGGACCTTGGTGTCTGAAAAGGCACTGCATTGTTTGAGGGAAGAGTTGAGGTGTAGTGACCACATCAGGAACTCACGGCCTCTCCCGTTCTACAGCAAGCAGGCCCTGGTGTTCCAGTGTGTGGGTTGTGGAGCCTTCTACCTGCAACGCCTTGGCAAAGCGACGGGAGACCCTGGCGGCAGGTGAACAAGGGCGTTTTGGATTGGAAGGATGTCCTAGGTCCCCACCCCTCCAGCAGCTTCCTCAAACGGCCTCTCCTTGCAGGATCAAGTTCTCTGCGGCCTGTGGTCCTCCAGTGAGCCCTGAGTGTGAGCACTGTGGACAGCGGCATCAGGTGGGCCCAGGTCAGAGAAAGGCAGTGAGCCCAGGGCCCCAGCATTCATGCATTTATTCCCCTTGCTCATCTGTGTCCCGTGTGTCCACAGCTTGGAGGCCCCATGTGGGCAGACCCCATCCATGACCTGGACTTTGTGGGCCGAGTTCTTGAGGCAGTGACCACCAATCCTGGCCGCTTCCACACCTCCAAGCGGATTCAAGGTGTCCTGAGTGTTGTTACTGAGGTATGAACTGGACATACACAGGGAGCATACCCTTCTGTGCCCTCCTTCATGCCAGCACTCCATGCTAGTTTATCCTCACTTCTCAGGAACTTCCCGACGTCCCGCTTTACTACACACTGGACCACCTGAGCAGCACCATCCACTGCAACACACCCAGCCTTCTGCAGCTTCGGTAAGGGCCTCGGGGCAGCTTGGACCGCCAGAGTCTAGTGTGTGCCTAGGGCAGAGCTGAGAGGACACGAGGCCTCCGGCAGGTGCTTTGTCTTAGTTTTTAACCGGTGTGAGTTTTGTATACACGGGTATAAGTACACCATGTGCACGCAGTGCCTAAGCAGGCCAGAAGAAGGTGTCAGATTCCCCAGGACTGGAGTTACAGAGGGCTGTGATGTGGATACTGGGCTTCAAACCCAGGGTCCTCTGCAAGAGCTGCAAGTGCTCTTGACCACTGAGACATCTCTCCAGCCTCCAGCAGGTGGTTTTGATGTCACAGTCAGTGACATGTTTTTTTGTGAAAAAAAAAAAAAAAAAAAAAAAAAACCAGACATGCCATTCCACATGACCTACTTTACGGTCTAGCCTCCCCTTGTGTGTCTCTGTTCACCCAGGTCAGCTCTCCTCCATGCTGGCTTCCGAGTCTCTCTCTCCCATGCTTGTAAGAATGCAGTGAAGACAGATGCTCCCCCGCTAGCCCTCTGGGACATCATGCGTTGCTGGGTGAGGGCAAGTTGACCCCTTGATTCAAGGCAGGAGGGCAAGGAAGGTATGGTGGCATGGGCACACCTCGGGTCTAGCATCTCCTCAACCTCTGTCCCCAGGAGAAGGAGTGTCCAGTGAAACGGGAACGGCTGTCAGAAAGCAGCCCAGCATTCCGAATTTTGGCAGTGGAGCCCAGGTATGGACATACATGACTGGGGGACAGGCACAGCAGGCACATGTGAACATCACAGAAGACAGACACTGTTCTACCTTCTATCTTCATTCTGTGCCCTTCCCACTCTATGTGTACTGTCTGTTCAGCCATACATACCTGTGAGTATCTGGGTCAGAAGACGGAACATAGAACCTTCATGGCTGGCTCTTTCCTCTTAGCCCCTGAACCCAGCACATAGTCTGTCCCACCTGGGGCCCTTTGCCCAGGCCACTACAGAGAAGTCTTGTAGACTGGACCACCCTGCCAAACATTGCGTCCTGACTTAGAGCTTTTACCAAAACAATTACTGAGTGGCATGTTGTGACACAGTATGATTTTACTGTTTTTATTTCTTTGTGGTGCTAGGGATGAAACCTAGAACCTTATGCATGCTGGGCAAGTTCTCTACCTGGGTCATACCCCGAGCCCTACTTACTTCTGATTTGTCTTGTTTGTCTCTGATGCTGTGAAACCAGCTTCACGGGACAGATCCAGGCCACTTTTGTCAGAAACTCGCTATGAAATTCAGGTGTTCCTGACAAATGGAACAACTCTGAGCCTGGTAGACCTGTGGTGTTGCCTCAGGGTGGCAGGTTCTGGGGCTGTCTGTATTCACCCTGTATGCTACCTCCTGTCTCCACCCATTTGTGCAGGCTGAAGGCCAACTTCAACATCCGGGAAGATGCCAACCCCAGCTCCCGCCAACAAGGACTCAAGCGCTTCCAGGCCAATCCAGAAGCCAACTGGGGTCCCCGGCCCCGAGCCCGGCCAGGGTAAGTGGTAATGTTGCAGAGGTGGGGCTTGGCTAGGACCGGGTTGGACAGAGACAAAATAGGGTGCCAGCCCCTGTCTCTGCACAGGGGCAAGGCAGCAGGTAAAGACCCAGAGGAGAGGCGGAGGCTGCTACAAAATAAACGGAAGGAGCCAGCTGAGGACCCAGCCCAGAGGGCAGCTCGCCTCAAGACATTTCCTTGCAAACGATTCAAAGAGGTAATTCTCTTCTCCCACCCTCCCTGTCACCGAGTCAAGGGACAGGCTGACTGGCACAGCTAGGGCCAGGGACTAAGGAAAGAAACCCAGCCATGTGCTCACAGCCTGGTGCTTTACACCCTCCATTTCCCCTCTAGGGTATTTGTCAGCGAGGGGACCAGTGCTGTTACTCACACAGCCCTGCAGCACCTGTGTCTTCTGCTGATACTCCCCTCACAGACTGTCCAGATACCATCACCAAGATCTCCACCGAACCAGAGGCTGCTGGTGGAGGCGCTGCTGGGCCAGGTGTGGACTGAGACAATAAAGAGATATCACTTCCTGCTGGTTGTCATTTTGAGTGGGGAGGCTGTCTGTTTGAGGACTGCCTATCTGGGGGTGGTTGTTCCTGACTGACTGCAGTTTTGTCTGTCTGACGTGGAAACCGAACTGTCAGTTCATCAGATGGCCACAGGGCGGCAGCTGCAAGCATACTTTGTCGGTCACCCGACTGCCTCCCCTCTGACTATCCAGGCATTTCCCCCACCTCCCCAGCACCACACAAGTCCCTCTGCAATCTCTTATTGCCTGGTGTCTTGGGCCCAGCTCTCTAGTTGGTGTGGTGGCGGAAACCAAACCGGAAGCAGGCACTCTGTGCATCCGCTCCAGACCAGGTGCTTCCTGCCCTGCCTGCTCCTCAATAAGGGTTTGCTTGCTGAGAATACAGGCAGAACAGACAGTTGCCGGGATACCCAAAGAAGGAACTCTATCCCCCTCCCCTAGAATAGAAGGTTAGTAATGCTGAAGCAGTCCTGGAGGCACATGCCTCACCACCAGCTATAAAGTGAGGCCCCTTATAACAAGCTCCTCTGGAGGAAGTGACTTTAGCACTTTAATGAGGCTGGATGCCTCTGAGTACCTCCCTGAGTGCCTACAGTAACCAGATACATTACATAGGACCTAACCCAGCCTATTGTACCACCTGGAGTTCAGCATCTCTTGGAAGCTTTTTTTTTTTTTTTAACCCCAGAGACTGGGTTTCTCGATGTAGCCCCAGCTGTCCTAGAACCAGGCTGGCCTCAAATTCAAAGATCTGCCTACCTCTGCCTCCCAAGTGCTGGGATTAAAGGTGTATACTGCCATGCCTGGGCCTCTTGGGAGCTTTCATCAGGCTTCCAGGATTTTTTAAAAGACTTGTGTACATGGTTTTTCCCTGCCTTTTATGTATGTGCACCATGTGCTTCTCCAGTACCCTCTGCATTGAGAGGGCATAGAGCTAGGATGATGATTGTGACCAATACGTGGGTCCTGGTAACGGACCCTGAGCCCTCTGCAAGAGCAACACATACTCTTATCCACTGAGCGGACTCCAGTTCCCAGGTTTCCAGAATTCAGAGTTTTATTCTAGAGTACCTGCCAGCAAGGGACACTGCCCAGTGTGGCCTAGTGGCCTAGCATCTTGGGGAGCCTTGAAGCAGCTTCTGGGAAACTCCGACATGGCTCTGACATTCTTGAACCCACCCCTTGGGTTTGGAAATGTCACCTTGGAAGTGTCACAGGGCTCATCACACCTGTGCAGCAGTGTCAGGACACAATAAGGCCACATTGCCAGAACAGTTTTCTTCTGGAGCCCTATTCCTGGGGGGAGGGGGGAGGGGTAGCCTGCAGGGTATGTGTAAAAAAGAGGAACCAGGCTGGAGGCTGGGGCCCTTGGGTCATGGGGCCTCGGACCGGAAAGGGGGCCCCTTCCACCCCCATCAGCACAGACACTGAGCAAGGGTGGGGTTCAAAGCCAGAATAACCGCAGAGGACACCAGCGGCAGCTTTGCCTCATTTCCTCTTTGCATGAGTTTGCTTCCAGGGTCTCCTGAGGGCTAGGGTCTTCCAGTGCCTGGGGGAGTAGTAAGCCCTGAGGGGTGGCAGCCGTTCTGGCCAGGGTGGGCGGGGAGGTGCGCTCTCTGTGATCCGTGCCTGCTGGTTTCCTCCGGGGTCAGCGTAGCTCCTTATCAGGCGTGGCCAGGCAGTCAGACCCTTATCTGCACAGGCCCAGCATCCTCTGGCCTCTGCGCCAGGGGGTAAGAGGGAGGAAGCCAGGCTGTCCCGGGGGCGGGGGAGGGCGGGGCGGTCCAGGAGGTGCTCACTTTCTCTTGGGGTGACCCACCACGACGACGCCTCCTAGACTGCTTAGGCCCTCCGGAGCCCGGGAGGTGGCGCAGCCCAGCTCTGAGGCCCAACCAGACCACCTGGGACACACTAGCCGGACTGGACAGTGGAAACCACCTCCTGACCTGGATTGACAGACCTGACCACACAGCACTCCAGGCTTCAGGAACTGCTACAGGGTAAGGAAGACGCTTTGAAAGTTAGGAGGGAGAGTCTGTGCTTGCATTGCACGCATTAGCTCATTTATTCATTCATCAACTGGGCCACACTAAGAGCTTCTCCAGCTGGGGAAGACAGGCAGAGAGGTGGGGAGTCACACATTGGCAGGACACCCAAGGCCCTGGATCCCAGCAAACATGTTAAGTAGGGTGCAAAAATCTGGGTGCTGATGGGTTAGGGTTAGTTAGAGGAACCTTCAGCAAGGGTAGAGGCTCCTGGAAAGGTGGCAAAGGATGGATTTTGGAGTTTCAGGGGAGCTCAGCTAGTTAGGGGATCCCTGCTGTACCCCCAGCTGCAGGCGGGAGAGATTCTGAAAGATGGGAAATTGGCCCAGAGGCAAGGTGCCTTTTCAAACAACCCCGAGCAGGCAGACACTCACAGGGTTGATGCTGCCTAGTACCTCGTAGACACCCCTTGTGTGGAGGTGGCCCTTCTTCACACCCTTGCGGTTGCTAGGTCCACTCATCTGCCTTTTGCTACTGAAGTCCCAGTCCCTTTTGTCCATCAAGGTGCTCTCATACTGGAGAGCTCAGTTAGGTTAAACACATGTGGGAGAAAGATGGGCGCCTTCCCAGTAACTCTGCTCCCTCCCACAGGTTAGCATTCCATCCTTGGGGTTCATGTGCCCACCCCAGGCCCAGGCAGAGGTGGGTTCCGCCATGACTGAGAAAGTTGAGATGATTCGTGCCTCCAACCCAGAGCCTACTCCTCTGCCAAAGCCAGCCTCACCTGGGCTCCCCCCTGCAGAGGTGGATCACCGAAACACGTGCAGCCCCTGGTTGCCTCCAGGGGTGCCAGTAATAAACCTGGGTCATAGCAGGCCTACAGGGGCAGCCATGCCCACCACAGAGCTGAGTGCCCTTCGGCCCTCCTTCCTGCAGTTAGCTGCCTTGGGAACAGCTCCACCCACCCTGGCCCTGCATTACCACCCACACCCCTTCCTCAACAGGTGAGTAAGGAGCTGGGGTTGTGGGCAATGCTAAGGGTGGGTAGTTGGGGTCTTTGTCTACCAAGATGTTCATGGCACACAACCCCTTACAGCGTCTACATTGGGCCAGCAGGGCCCTTCAGCATCTTCCCTAACAGCCGGCTGAAGCGAAGGCCGAGCCATGCTGACCTGGACTTGGCTGAGGGTGAGTGTGTGTCAATGTGTATGTACTTGCGGGTGTCTGCAGCCCATGCCTGCTTGACCTGTACTTTACCACAGGGAGAGGTGGCTTACCCCTGTAATCCAGACTGAGGCCCGAGAATAAGTTCAGAAGCCAACCTGGGCTATGTAATGGGTTCCCAAAGCCAAGCATTATAGGTAGTCATGGTCACAATAGGACATAGCAGCCACAAGTTTCCACAACCCAAAAACATAGTCATGAAAGAGACAACCTTGGACTAGGATCACACAGAGTTATGAGACCACAGTCAACCTCAGAACCTCAGCCACACACACAACAGCCACAACCGCATGGCATGATCCCACACAACCACAGCCATCAGATAGGCCACCAGTCAGCCACAGGCTCACAGCAGGCAAGAAGAGAACCTCTGAAAATCCAGGAACGCGCTCCCTTGGAATGAGGCCACAGGATCGACTTCTTAAGGGACCAACCACATCGTCATCAAGGAGTCTCAGCAACCCTTGGGTTCAAGACCCCAAGTGGGCACTGGTGGCGTTCAGTGAGGACAGCAGTGGGTGCCCTATGGTCTATGCTGATGCTATTCCTCGGGTCCTCAGGGCACCAACCCCAGAAGGTGGCTCGTCGCGTGTTCACCAACAGCCGAGAGCGCTGGCGGCAGCAGCATGTTAACGGCGCCTTCGCGGAGCTCAGGAAGCTGCTGCCCACCCACCCGCCCGACCGGAAGCTGAGCAAGAACGAGGTGCTGCGCCTGGCCATGAAGTACATCGGCTTCCTGGTGCGGCTGCTGCGAGACCAGGCGGCTGTGCTGGCCTCGGGCCCCAGCGCTCCTGGGCCCCGTAAGCCGCCTGCGCACCGGGGAATGGAGGGTGGTGCACGCTGTGGAACCCGACACAGGGTAGAGTCTGCATGCTCGCAGCCCGTGCTTCCTGAGGACTGCGATGGTGACCCTAGTCGGTTGGTGCGACCCATCAAGATGGAGCAGACAGCTCTGAGTCCTGAGGTGCGGTGACCCCAAGTGGTGCCTTGCCTGCTGCGCAGTAAACTACCTGTAAAAGGGACTGAGGTTGCCCAGATCAGAAAACGCCCTGCGGCTCTGGAAGGGTGATAGGCGACTCAGGGTCCCCTCAGACCTTTAAGAAAAAATTTCCACAGGCTTCTTGAGGTGGCCTTACCAGTGTCCTCTTCCCTGGGCCGAGGCTAGAGAACCGACAAAGCGAAGTGACTATGGGATCTTTAGGGGTGCTTAGAGAGGTAGAGAAGGGTCTGAAAGCCTCATCGGCGCCCCCTGCTGGAGGAGGAACGCCCCTGGGCAGTGTGGGGAAGACCCACCCCATCGAGCCCAACTGGTTGCACTTGATCCATGATCCTGTTAACCGCGTTAACGAAGACTCAGGCACTCTTGCATTTGTTTTTCTTTATTTCTTTATTTCACATACACATTAGCCATTCAATGGAGAAGCCGGAGAGAGTCAGGCAAAGATGGTATAACAGAAGCGCAGTGACGGGGGTGGGGTGGGGCGGGGCGGGCAAAGAGGGGACAGACGGGCTGGCTGCCTACTTGCATTCCGCTAGGACACTGAAAACCCAGAAAACAAAACAGACAGTAAACTACCCTTGTTTCTTATGTATCTCAGTGCAGAGACGGGGGAGAGGGTTGGAGGGCCGAGAAGGGAGACCAGGCTGAAAGAGGAGCAGAGGGAAGGGGACGCTAAGGGGGAAGCACACCAAATCCATTAGTACTATATATAGAGATACTCGTATATACTGCGTTTCTTAGCCTAAGAAGAAACTTGTTTGACGGGACGGGCGGCCTTTGCGGTCCGCGATGCTGGTGCTGGTGGGGCGCACGGATCTCCCAAGAGGGGCCAAGCAGAGGGCTGGCCCCCGGCTGGCTTGCGGGGGGGGTCGCCCCGAGGGTGGATGGGGTGAGGGGAGCAGAGGTGGGGCCGGGGTGCCCCTAGGGCTCTCGATTGGGGGACAAAAGTTCTTATAACTTTATTGCTCCTTTATTTTTCTCTCGTGGGGGGGTCCGTTCAGCACGGTCGGGGTGGGGAAACGGTGGGTCGTCTGAGCCACCCGGCCCCTCTGGGACCCAGAGCGCGGCGTCCGCTCCGCCAGCACGGGGGTGAGAACAAGGCACTAGGTCGGCCGGCCAGCGCGGGGGCGGGTGTGTAAGGCAGTCGACAGGGCTGGTTGCGGGGTGGGGTGGGGATGTGTGCCGGGCTGTGTGCGTGCGTGCGTGCGGGCGCGGGCCTGGGCAAATCGACCTGTCAGCGTGGCTGGACCTGTCCTGGAGCATCGAGCCTCCCGGAGGGAGGGGAAGAGTGGTGTTCTCTGGGAAGAGGTTGGGGAGGAAACTACCAACTTGCTGAGCGCGCTCCTGATTAATGCTGGTGAGGGTCAAGTTGGCATCTGGCTCAAAGAAGGGCGCTCTGAGTGGGGAGGAAGGGAAAAGGGACGTTTGTTCGTTGACATTGACCTCTGCGGAGGAGGGGGCCGGGGGACCCCCACCGCGCCCCAGTGCCCGAAGGGGAAGGGGGCGAGAAAGGGGAAAGGGGCACCCAGGGAGACCCGCGGCCAGAGCAGCCCAGCTGCGGGGCGCACGCCGCTGTCCCGTTCCGTTAAACTCAACAAAGAAGGGATATGCGTGTTCCTAACAAGTGCAGAATATTTAATTGATTCATAAACGTATGTATAATAGTTTGTGGGTTTTTTTTAAAAACGTACTTTATAATGTAATAAGCACCAGGGTTTTTATGTTTAATTATCTTAAAAATAATTTTCTCTCGTCCTTTTCCTTTTGATTTTGTTGGTTTTTTTTTAACGTCGAGGTGTTTTTTAAAATATAAAATGTGAACGTTTTCTTCAGCCCTCCCACCGAAATCGAACGACAAAACAAATTAAAACCCCAGATTATCTTCGTCAACGCAGGAAAACGGCAAAAAACAAAAAACAAAACAAAACAAAAAAAACCAACCAATCAACCAACCAACCAACAACCAACCAAACAAACAAAAACCCAGAGAACTATCAAAAAAAGAAAAAGAAAAAAAGAAAAGAAAAAACACTCAGCTTTCATCCCCGCTAAGGGCAGGCCCAGTTCTTTTAGCGTCCCCAGAGCCGCGAGGACATCACAACAAAAATAGAATTTTTTTTCTTAATCTCTTAACATACAAAGATAGGAAAACTCTCTGATGCATTGCACTTGGTTCAATGAAAACAAAAAAGTTAATTTCCCCTATATTTTTTTTTTTTTTTGTGGGTTGTTTCCTCTCTTAACATGTCCCCACATCTGTCGCCCTCATCGTCCCTCATCTGCCCCTCACAACACCACTTGGGAAAGGAGCACACCCCCACCCCAACCCGGTCCTCCCCGGGGTACTTCGCCCGGCACCTTGGGCCCCCGGCCCAGCTGGCCTGCAGCTTCTGACCTTGTCCGGGGCGTGTGCCTTGCAAACCCACAGCGCCGGCAGCCCGACTGTCTTCGACCAACCGAAGAGGCGCACGCGGCCGGGCAGGGACCCTCTCTCGATAGCTCTTAGCTCTGACCCTGTTTAGCCAACCGAACTGAAAAAATCATTGCACTTTGACCGCGCGTCACGCCCGGCCCGCCCGGCCCCCCACCCTGGGACTCCCTCCCTTCGCACAGGGAGGCTCCCCGCGGGATCTCCACCCGGGCCCTGGACGCCACAGGGGAAGGCTTCACTCAACTTGCACACAGCGCACCAGCCTAGACAGCCGGCTCTCAGCCCCGAGCTCCCTGCACGCGGCCATTCGCCTGCTCAGGGCCGCAGCCTCACCAACTAGATTCTCAATAAATAAAGCCCACAGCCCACCCCCACGTGGTGCAATGTTGGACCGACGACTTTTCGGAGGATCCTGACCTGTGCTTTGTGTTTTCATACCGGAGAGGAGAGGCGCAAGGCCTTGAGAATGGGCCTGGGAGGGGAGATGCAGGGAAGGAGGACTAAGGCACAGAAAGACAAGCCAGAGGGGCCCAGTCACCCTGGAGGGGGGCTGGTGTGCTCGCGTTCCCCTCCCTCCCAGGGGGCTTCTCAAGACCCTCTGGACAAGCCTCCACCATCATCCCTTGCAAGAGGAGGGGGCTGGGAGGAGAGCTGCTTCCTGTGGTGTGTTACGAAATTGTTCCCAAGTTGCTCAAACAGAGGAGGAGTTCCCAACTGCAACAGCGAAAGACCCGAACAATGACTGCCCCACCCCTAAATAAAGAGGAAAGACGTTACAGCTAAAATCTAGGGAGAAGTGGCCATGGGTGTGGTGGGAAGGGAAGGGGACCAGAAAGCTCCAGAACACTCTTTTAAAACGATGATACCCCCCCACCCTTCACAGGAACTTAAAAGTCTTGAGAGCAGGACGCCTACCTAGCACAGGTGGAGGCTGCCTTGTCCTCGCTCGGCTCCAGGGCCCTTTCTGCTCCACTCTCAGCCGGCCCCTGGAGGGCTGTTCGCAGCAAGGGCAGGGGCAGGGCAGAGGGGCGGAGCGAGGGCACCTGCATGCAGGGCTGGGGTGCGGGGCGACCTGGGGCCGACTCCCTTCACTAGGGGCGTGGCAGAGGGCAGCTCTCACGGCCTGCGGGGATGATAGAGGGTGCCTACGCCGGGCTGAGCGTCCAGTCTAGAGCATTCTGACTTGTTCCTGTGTGCTATACAGAGGGGGTCCAGCCCGAGAACTGCCCGTGCGGTTCAGAGTGGGGTGGCAGAACACCCTCCATTCTGGCCTCAATGCTGAATTCAGCTAGCATCAAGGAACATCCCCTGCCCACCCGGGGCCATCCTCGCCTGGTCCAGAGCAGCTGGGGACAGAAGCCTGAACAGAGGCTCCCAGGAAGGGCAAGAGGGAGAGGAGGGAGGGGCGAAGTCCGGAGGTGAGCTCGAATGTCTACTCCACCATCTTTACGAGCTGTTCCTCTGGGCTCCTAGGGAAGCTTAAGTCCAGCGGAGGGTGGGAAGAAGGCAGTCTTGATGCATCCTTTCTGTTTGTCCTTTGCTTAGCAGAGTCCGCTTAGCATGCTTCTTTCTGCTTGGCTGCTGGTGTACAGCTCCGCTGAGACCCCTTCCGAGGGCTCCCAGAACTGGGCTGCTTTGGACTGCAGGGGTACCCGGGCTGGAGAAGGGAAGGGCTGAGTGGCTGACGACGTCTAAGTTTTGCTTTTCGGTGGGGCTGGGCTGGGGGATATTTCCATGTCTCAAAATTTCTTCTCCCCCCCTTTTGAGGAACCTCTTTCTTTTCTTTTCTTTTCTTTCTTTCTTTCTTTTTTTTTTTTTTTTTTTAAATTTTGTTGTTTCTTTGTTGATCTTAATCAGAGGAACCAGGACTGAAACGGGACCAGGAGGAAAAGGAAAAAAAAAAAAAAAAGAAAGAAAGAAAAAAAATGAAAAAGGAAAAAAAAATCGACAATGAGAACAGCTGGGGCAAGTCCCAACACCCATCTCACCCCCACCTAGCCATATGATCCCCAACCTCTACAGTGAACTCATGAGGAGGATCTAGGGTGCTGTGCAGCTGACCCCAACAGAAGAAGGCAGTGCATTCTCCCTCCCCACCCTCTGAGGGAATCCCCCCCCAGACCCAATCCCCAGTGCAAGAGTCCAGCTGGCCTTCCCGTGGGCACTGTGCCCAGCGGGTGGGACCCCCATGGCTGGCACTGGCAAAGACCTGGGATCTGGCCATGTTTGCAATTGTTTAGGTTTTGTGTGGGACCTGGAAGGTGGGGAGGATGCCAGGCTGGGGCTTTTGTACCCACAGGGGTTGGGGGAGTAGGGTGGGGATGGCCCAGCTTGAGTTCTTGCTGAGTTTTCTTTCTGTCTCTTTGGATTAAAAGCAGAAATTCACGTCTGTACATCCCAGCCAATGTCCTGTCCCTCAGGCTGAAAGGCTGGGGGCAGGGAACCACATGGCTTCAGTTCCTACCGGGGCCAGGCCTGGGGGAGGGGCCAGAGCCCACCCACCCAGCAGAATCCTGGGCCTTCAGGGGACCAGGCTGGGGAAAGAAGAGCCTGCAGCTCCCTGCGGTGGGCATTGCTTCCCCCAGGAAGCCAGCAGGGGGCGCTGCTTTCCCGTGTATAAGGCCCTCCTAGCAGAGAACACTCAGTACACACAGGGTGGACCCCTGGGGCTGGCTGCTTGGCAACGCCCTCCATCAAAGGCTCCACTCTGATTTCCTGGCGAAGGGGGAGTGGAGGACTCTTCTCCGGACCTGTTCATTTGCTTGGGTATACCTGGCAATACCTCTACAACAAAATGAGAATCCCTGATGTCATAACTGGGGGCATCTTGGAGCTCTGTGTCACAGACTTGTGTCTACAGGACCAGACAGTGCCAACACATATCATATACACCTGATCCTGCCTCATTCTATCCTTGTCCCAAGCCCACACTGATGCCAATTACACACAGGATGGTGACGACCTTGACTTGCTTGAGGTCATAACCCTCAGATGACTCAATGGAACTCTGATTCACAAGAGCTGGTGCCCCTCTTTATTGCATGTGCAGCAATCATGAGGAGGCAGGGCTGGCTGGGAATGCCTGTGCTCTGCATAGAGTCAGCCTACTAGGTTAGGACGAAAGCACCAAGCAGCTAGAGTGGCTAGCTTTTCAAAAAAAAAAAAAAAAAAAAAAAGCCAGAAATCCAGGCAGAATTTCATGTGAAATTTTTCCAATATTGAGAATACTGCTAGAGCCAGGCATGGTGGTACATGACTTTAATCCCTGTAGGTGGATTTCTGTCAGCTGGAGGCCAGCCTGGTCTACATAGTGAGTCCCAGCACAACTAGGGTTACATTAAGATAATCTGTCTCTAAAATAAACACACACACATACACTACTGGAAGCCAGGTTGGTGGCTTATGCTTGTAATCCAGCATTTAGGAGGCTGAGGCAAGAAGTTTATTGGGAATTTGAAGAAGGCAGGACTTCACAGTGAGTCCGAGGCCAGCCTCAGCTACAGAGCAAGATCCTGTCTTCATAACTCAGGCACACAAAAAATACTATTGGACCCAGGTGTGCTGAAACCTGCTAGTAAGGTTGAGGCCAGCCTATATTACAGAGAGATTCTGGCTCAAAAACAAAACAAAAATAGAAAACCCACCACTATTTGACTGGGGGTGCAGCCTTGCCTAGCATGTCTGAAGTTCTGGACTCAAACTATTCAAAAAACAAGATCATTAATATTCCAATATTGGTCAGGTCATGCCAGACCCTGTCTGATTTGGACTGCAGTAAGTGCCCTGTGAAATGGTAATACTAAATACAAGAATTAGCATGGAGTCAGAGAAGTGCAGTATCTTGCTCCTTTAGTCCCAGCACACAAGCCATGTGATCTGAATTCAACCCCTAAACCTACATAAAGGTGGAAGGAGAGAAGACACCGAAGCCCCATCTGTGCACATTACACACACCCATGCACGTGCCACAACACACATAAATAAAGATAAAGCTTGAGCTTTAAATACCCTCTAGAATTTTCTGTGGCAACGAGTCCTAGATGCACTGTACAATTAATTCACTGATAACATGGTTTATAAGCATGAACACTTAATATGTGGACTGTGGAATAAGGTGTGGAGATTGAATCCAGACAAGCCTGGAGAATGTTAGGTAATAGCTCTACCACAGAATTCTCTCTCCAGCCCCTAACTTTTCTCTAATTAATTTCAATGCACAACACTGCATGTGGCCTGTGGTCAGGACAATAGAATCTCACAGGATGGACATCTGGAAATGTGGGCACTCAGCACTGCTTTCGGGGTGCCAGGTAGGATTTGCACAGGAGGGCTGCCTACCTCTGTGGGTTCTCAAGCAGCTGCCCAAAGCCCCGTAGGTCCACTCACTAGGAGTCAGGTAAGGGCCTGGGAAGCTGAGCAGGAAGCCAGGTGGAGTACCCTCCCAGAGTGATGTCAGTTAGTGGAACTCTGGGCTTCTATCTCTGCTAGACTAGACCCAAGAGATGGTTAACATGGGCTCCTACACCACCGCTCCAGGCCAGGGAAGCCCACCCCTCCTCTGTCTCCCTAAGAGACACTGGTGGGTGGAGAACACCTGGGACATGGGGGTCCCATACCAAGGCCCAGACTGGTCCCTGGAAGTTTCCTTTACTGTACAGTTTTATAGTCTCAAGAGTAGGGACTCCTCAGAGGATAAAGACTCTGGGTTCAGGCCTGGAAAGGGGACTTAGTAGTTGCCTCTACACAGGCCACAGCAGCAGGGGTCTGTTGTCAAGCCCAGGTTGCTTTTTCTGCTTACCCCCTTCTTGCTTCCCAAGCCAGACCCAAAACTGATTAAAACTAAGTAAAAAGCACTGTTTAGGGAATGATAAAATTGCTAAAATTTTCTTTTCTTCCCTCCTCTATTGTTCTGTCTCCATCTGGTGCTCCAAGGATCAGCTAAAGTCACTGGTTACTGTGGAAACCACTCCTGATTGTCCCCTACAGCCGTCTGCCTGCCCCCAGGCCCAAGGGCTTCTGCTCTGGGGTGTCTAACTTCCCTTTCCCCACGATCCCCAGACACACACCTGCCCGGTCAAGGGCCCTGGATCGGGCTAGGACTCATTTCCCCTCCTGCAATGCAAGCCAGAGAGGGAGAAAGAGACAAACTGTTTCCCAAACTTGCCTCAAACTCTGACTTGGCCTCAAAACATCCAAGTAAAGTGAGCAGAGAAAGTGAAGAAGGCAAAACCAAGAGAGAGGGGGGCGGGCTCTCAGCAGCCGTGGAGCAAGCAGGCTGCACTGCTAGCAGGAGTGGCAGGAGGGGGAGAGAGAGGGAGGGAGCAATGACGTCCTGCTCCTGGTGCCAGCCTGAGCTGGGAGGGGAGGCCGCCTGCTGTCCCTTCCTCTGGCACCCCCTCCCACCTTCTGCCAGCAGGGCTTTCTCGGCCTCCCTGGCACAGAGCAGAGGGGGCTGGCTCCAGACCCTGCTCAGAGCCATTGTTTTTCTTCTCAACACCCCCAAGTTCAAGTTCATCTGGGTGTTACATCATGTCTGGTTGCTCCTGGAAACCAGACGGGTCAGACGTGACTCTGGGGAAAGGGGGTGGGAGGCTGGAGGGGCCTGAAGTTCCCTTCTCCTCCCTTCCTCACCACTAGGGAGCTCTGAAGTTTGAAGTTTGAGTAAGTTGTGTGTGTGTGTGTGTGTGTGTGTGTGTGTGTGTGTGTGTGTGTGTTGAAAAGAAAGAAAAGACCCTTAAACCACACACACACACACACACACACACACACACACACACACACACATACACACACACACACAACTTTCATCCACCAACTTTCTCTGCTTTCTCTGGACTGGGGCCTCAGCAGAGGCGGGGCAGGAGCCAGCAGAGGTGGCCCTGAGGCTCTGAGCAGGGGTGGATTTCCCAAGGCTAAGGAAGCCGGCAAGGAAGTGTTTTTTATAACATGTACAAAAAAAAAAAAAAAAAAAAAAAAAAAGTGTGCTTTTTCTGAAGCCCTGGCCCTCAAAAGTTAACCCTGACCTGTTCCTGAGGTGGGCTCTGGGTTCTGCCTGCTATTCTCACCCTTTCTAGATATAGGCACACGAGAGGCTTCCATGTGTGTGTACACATGCATTCTCAAGGCAGTGTGGGGGCCCCACACTGGAGGGCAAGTTTGGCTTGTCTCCTTTTGTGAAGTTGGGGAGGTGTCAGTGGGAACTGGGGGCTCTAGCAGCCTGACTTTCCTCTTAATGGGACTTACAGGGACTTAGGGAAGGGGCCTCCAGGACAACAGCTAGCCTTCCCCTTGATGCCAGTCTCTGGGCATGCAGCCCACCAGACACTGTCCCTCCCAACCCTCGTCCAGTCCATCCAGTGCCAGGGAGACAGGGAAGACCAAGGCTTCCTTGAGCTGGCCACGGTAGAAGGAGACCCAGGGGACAGGACTGCCTTCGCAGTCAGTGCCTCAGACTTCCCTCTGTGCTCTACTGTGATGGGATGGCCTAGAGGACTATAGCCTAGGGTTGCCTTTATCAGGTCCAGGGCTGTCAGAGCTAATTATTCAATTAGCTGATTAGCCAGGGAGCCTGAGGCTGCCTAGGGAGGCTGTTCAGCTGGGCAGAAGCCTGGGCCTGCAACTCACTAGGAACAGCCTCCCCAGGGCACACAGCCTGAGATACCCCCCCCCCCAACACACACACCCTGTCTGCCCCTTTACCTGCATCGGGACATCTCCTACCTGAGACTGCTGTGGGATGTTCAGAAAGTTGCCGTCCCGGGGTCCGATGCCGACAAACCGGTTGGCAGAGGAGGCGCCTGTCGTTGTGAATGCTGTGGGGAGCAGGGGTGAGGAGAGAGGGAAAGACCAGGTCAGGCTATGAGGCCCACCTGGCCACTGCCCATCTGGACAGCTGAGAAAGGGAGAGACTAAGTTAGAGTGCTGCCGGGTAGCCTGGCAGCAGGAAGGATGAGTGAGGGGCTACAGTTTGGGAGGCCAGGCTGCAAGCCCTTCCGTTCACTGAGCAGGAGCACACATATACCCTCCCACCTCAGCCTGTCGAGGCTGGGGTGAGGAAGGACCCTTGAGGCTGCAGCTGAAGCCCCTTGGGCCTAGTTCTGTCCCCTCCTGAGATGATGATTAGCACCAACTTCACCAGTGGAGGCCCTGACTTCTCTACTTGTAGGGGGCATCACAAAGGTGGGAGCTAGGCAGCCTGGACCAGCCTGTCTGGTCATGGTCCTCTCATCCAGCTCACCTCTCCAGCCCCACAGCCTCACTGGGGGCTGCTCCACTTACCACCTGGGCCAGTCCCACCAGTTAGCAAGTGGCTCAGAAACTCACAAGGTTCAGTGGAGGACTGAGCCAGCAGGAGTGGTCACAAAAGAACCCGTGGCCCGGCTGCGGGCCGGAGAGGGGTGTGCTGTGGCAGAAAGGCCAAGGCCCATGCTACTCTCTGCCCCTCAGTATATCAGGCTAGGTGACAGAGGAGGAGGCCATAAACAGAGCCCCGAAGCTCAGCCACCTGGGGGGCAGCTATCCAGTGTCCTAGGGGACAAATGAACCCAACACCCCTGAGCTCTTTTGGGGTATTCAGCTGAACCTGACAGTTGGAAAGCAGTCCCCAGAGGAAAATGGAGTGTCCAGTTCACCTGGGAAGCTCACTCCTGCCCTGTACCAGACACATCCAGGACATGTTCACCAGATTCTGTCTCCTCTCCAGAAGTGAGCTCCAGCCTGGCTCCCTCCCCCACCCTGCCCACCTCCAGTGGCTGTGATCATGTCTAATGGCATATGCAAATGAGGAGATGACATGGAGAGGGCTGGGAGGGGGAGAGAAGGAGAGACAGAGAGCTCAAACGGACAGGAGTGTTGACATGGGCCACCCTCCCACCCACTGCTGCCCTTTCCAGGTCAGAGTCCTGCCCACCCCTGTGCCAGCCCAAGACAGCGCGCCACCCGCCTTCCGCCTCTCCTGTCCTTCACGTCGGGTCTAGCTGGACCTCTCCACTTAAGAGTTTTCTTCTCTTCCCTTTGGCAACATTTGTCATTGGATTTAAAAGAAAAAAAGAAAGGAACAGCGAGAGCGGGAGGAAGAAGGGAAGACGAAGTAAGCCAGGGTCCAGTGCCCTCCCTTCTCCTTAAAGGAACTGAGGAGAGAGAAGGGAAGGAAGGGCTGGGAGGATAGGAAGAGGGTAGAAAAGGGGGCAGGGGAAGAGGAACAATGAGAAACCACATGGGAAACTGAGGGAAGAAGGGGTTGGAAAAGCAGCCTCCTGCATCTTCAGAGGCCCAAGGGCCAGATGGAGGTGAGGGGACAAGGCAAAAATAACATGGTGGTGGCATCACCTTGTGGTCACATTTAAATTTTTTGGTGTGTGTAAGGGAACAACGAAACAACAACAACAAAAAGTTGAAAATCAAAACCAAAAAATCAAAACCAAAACCAAAAAAAAACCAAAAAAAAAAAAAAAAAAAAACCAACAAAAACCAAAAACAAAAGCAGCAATCAGGCATGAAGATGGCATGGCTGTGCCTCCCACCCCCCCACCCGCGCCAGCACCCCCGGCCCAGTGCCCCACTGCACTCTCCCTCCCGCCCCCCCAGGGGGGCCTGGGCCAGGGCCTGGCTGGGAGCAGTGGGCAGGGCTCATGGGGTGCTGGCTGGTGTAACTGAGGCCCAGGAGGCCATCGCCAGGGCTCAACCCTGCTCATCCGGTGGGAGGCTCTGAGGCGCTCTGGGTAGGGGCTTTGTTGGGAGGGGGCGCTCCTCTTTTTGCAGTGGAGACTGTGTAGATGGGCCAGGGATGCTGGGCGCTGTGGTTTCGGTTTCATCGTCCACTTACAAGGTGATGGAGGAGTCAAGGCGGCGCCGTCTGGGGCCGTGCTGGTGGTTTTGGAATCAGGCATAGGAAGGGGCACAGGTCTGGCCACTGGAGGCGGCGGCGGTAGCAAAAATGACCCCGGGACTTTGCCCTGGCCGCTACCGTTGGGCTGCGAACAACATAAATAGAGTGACGCATGAAGGCACATCACACACAGACACACGCTCCCCTGCGCGGCCGGCCACTTGCTCCTGATGGAAGATGCAGGAGTGGGAGGGAGGGTCCTTTCCTCTAGGCACATGACGGAGGTGTAAGGCCTCTATTTGGTCTCTTGGGTGTTTCTGTCTCTTTCTGTTTTCCTCTCTCTTATGAAGTAGTGGGAGGGAAGAAGGGGGGATGTCCGACGGGTGGTTCATCATTTCTTTGTTCTCTCTCTCTCTCTCTCTCTCTCTCTCTCTCTCTCTTTTTTTTTGAGACGGGGTCTTAATGTGTAGCTTTGGCTGGCTTCAAACTCACCATGTAGACCAGAATGGTCTCAAAAGCACAAAGATCCACCTGCCTCTGCCTCCCAAGGGCTGGGTTTAAAGGCGTGAGCCACCATACCCGGCTAATTCGTCAGTTCTTAAGCAAGATGTCCTAGGCACAGAAATGAACCACCTAGCGATGCATAGCACTGCACTTACAACAGCCGTGCTCCTGGGAGACCTGTCCTCAAGGCAGGAAAGAGAAGCCAGCTCACCTCCAAGGTCCCAAAGGCACACTCCCTCCATGGGCCCGGCTGGGGCTGGCTGCCCCGCCAAGGCCCACAGGCCTGCCAACATCTACCCCATGGGCATCCTGGCTCAGGAAGCCATCAGCACTGAGACGTCACCCTCCATCCATTCTATCTCCAGCAGATCCTGTTCTCAGCCTGTGAACAGTGGGGTGCTGGCCTTTTCTACAAAAATCAGCCAGCGAGGAAAATATGCCATCGGTGGCTCCAACTTCTGTGCGGTTCTTCAAGAGTGATTCCCTGGAAAATGCACACCCTCGGGAGCCAAGGACATGCTGCCACCAAGATTCATTCCTTCTCCTTTGTGCCTCAAACTTGCACTTCTCCATCAGGCCTCACGCCTGATCGTGCCTGGGTCAGCTTCAATGAGTCAGAGAAAGTACACACCACAGGCTCCCCAGCCACTGGCAGGCGGGCGGGCGGGCGGGCGGGCGCAGTATCCCTTGAAAAAGCTGGAACATGCCTCCTGCTGCTTGGGAAGAAGCCCTCAGTGCCCACTGCAGCTCAGGTGCAGGGAGACCTGGCCCCAACTCTTCTTTTCCTATGGAGCAAGCTTCAGCCCTTCTGGCCACTCAGGCCCAAGTCCTATGGAGTTCTTTTTCTCTCAGGCTGTACCCAAACTGGCAATCCTCCTGCCTTGACATCCTGAGTGCTGGAATTATAAGCTCCACTACACCTGGCCAGTGCTTCTCCTTCTACGGGAGGACAAACCCCAGAAGCTCAACCCGCCTTCCATCTCCATTAGCCACCATTCCATCCTCACTCATCTCATTTGGTTGATGACAATGAGCCCGCAGGGGTGGGCGTGGGGCCGCCTCTCTGCTCTGATAGTGAGTAGCTCAGCTCCGTGCTCTGGGTGTCCTGCCATAGCCCAGACATTGCACCCATGCTGGGTCTAATCTTCTAGCTACTTGCAAGGCACTCAGGACCACTCTGCTCCCCATCCTAGGAGACACTGCAACACCTAGAGACATTTTTGAGGCCGAGAAGATGTTACTGGCATTAAGTGGGTAGCTACGAATCCGTATTCGATAGCCCACAGGATGAAAGCTCACCCTCTGCTCAGAGCTAACAGTGTTGTCTCTGGGAAGCTTTGGTGCAAAGGAAGCTTTATTCTACCCATTCAATAGCTGAATCCAGTGAGGTTGTGTGCAGGGAAGCATTAATGCGAAGTTACCTGCTATGCTGGCATGGCTGGAGGCAGAGCCCTACATGTCTGACCTGAGAGCCTTTAGCAGGCTCATGGGCCCACTTCCCCAAGTGCAAGTTAGCTCAGATTTTCCACAAATGTTTCACTGTTTTAGAAGCTGCACGCTCCCCAAGGAGTACTCAAGGTCCCCATCCCCACACCCTATCTTTTCTGCTTAGTATTTCTCGTTCTGTGCCCTTGGATGTTCAGAGCTCAGGCTGAGGACAAGATCACAGTGCAGACTTGCTCACCAGAATGCTCTTCCCTGCACCCCTGGCCTCCATCAAAGTCATGGAAGTCGCTGTCACCCAGGCTCCAGCATGCCAGCAGACTCATATAGCACTCAAGTCCTACCGCCCAAGTGGGACCACACTGTCCTTCCTGTTGCACTTGTCTCCTTCCATCTTTATAAGGGTCCCAGGGATCAAACTTGGGTCATCAAACTTGTGTGGCAAGTACTTTAATCTCAATGATGACTGCACTTCAGATCCTCTGCCTCTACCTCCCAAATGCTGGGGCTACAGGCTTGTACTGCCATGCCCAGTCACACCTGACCCAGAGCCCTGCTTCTTCTGTTCAGTAGCCTTTATCCCCAATGACCTGCCAGATCTGACACACCATTCCCTTACATGGTTCCTTCTACCATTCCTGCACACAGTTGAGAAGCATCTGGCCAAACAACTGGTGGCTGCCCAGCATCCCTATCTACAACCCAGACTGGAGTCTTTTGTGGCAGGTACCCTTTTAGAGAGAAGCTCTGGTTCCAGGCAGCATCAGGGCCAAAGAACAAGTTTTTCAGCTCTGCAGGGGTGCCACTGAGAGCAAAGCAGTAGCTTCTCCCCTCATGTGTATGGACTGTCTGGCTCCCATCCCATTTTCCCCTCAGACAGGAAATGGAGCAGTTCCATAGATCACAGCCTCATGGCTTCTCTCTGAGCTCAGAACAGCTAGGACACAGCATGGAAGCCTCTGCCACCTCCAGGGCTTGTCTCCTGCAAGTGTCTAAAAGGACAACCCCACCTGATTGGGCTAGTCACAACTTTCCTCAGGCCTGGAGCATCTGAGATTTGGCCAGGATAAAAGTCAACATACTAAAATATCAAAGACTGTGGCTCTGCATTTCCTTAGGAGCTGAGGCAGGGACGGGAAGGTGTCTACAAGCTGGCCCATCACGTCACTTGCCTCTTACACATGGTGGCATTCCTGCCTCCCTGAGTCATTATTCCTACTGGGCCTACAGCTTTACCATGTTTGTTTGGCTGTCCCTTCTCTACCCCTGAAACACTACTAACCAGGACCCTTCCTCCTGCCCTTTGTATCACCTTTGTATCTCCCTGTGACCTTCCAAGGGTGGAAGGATGAAATATTAGGGTTCCCGGAAGCCCCTGTAATAGTCTGCAACTTTCCCCTACATGGCTATTTTCCTGAAAAGCTGGTCTGTAACCTGGGACCTGTGAGGTGTTAGGAGGGTGCTCTGTTAGGCTCCAGGCTAATGGTTCCTAAAGTGTGTCCTCTAGCCAGCAGTCCAGGAGCAAGACCTGGGTGGGCACTTGGGTTCCTGGGCTCCACCTTTGCTGAAACAACCTGCAGGCCGAATCTGCATGTACTAAGTCTGAGGACTGCTGTTCTATGGCAGCTGGGGCGGGGTGGTGGTGGGGTAGAACACAGCACAGTCTCAGAATCACAAGAGCTCCTGCAGCAGGCGTTTCTCTCAGTTACAGGTTGCAGAGGAAGTCCTAAGAGGATTCCCCTACTTCCCATTGTTAGCTACACTCAGCAAGGTGTCTGCTTACATCTGTGTCTGCAGTCTCATGGAATAAGTACCTGTCTTGAGAACATAACTCTAGGAAAGTGAGTGTTCCATGTTATACTTGTTAGGTCACAGGTGAGGCTGAGAACCCAGCCTGCAGGAGGCAGGAGCCAACTGATTCTTTCTTCAAGGTTCTGTGGGGAGAGATGGCTTTTTGCATTGGTTCCTAGGTCCTTTTTATTTGGATTCCAAGCCTGGCTGCCTCCGAGGTGAAAAGGCAAGTTAGCATCTCTCTGGAGTCTGCTCTATCTCTGAAGTGGTAATAAGGGGTCAGTTCTACCATCCCATCCCCACGAGACAGACAGTATTTAAACAGAGAGGCGGGAAGGTCACCAAATACTAAGGAGCTAGAGAATAGGCATGAGAAACCCTTGTGGGATAAAGTAGGGAAGAGGATGAGGACAGCAGAAGGGCGGGGATGGGTGAGCAAGCCAGAGGAAATAGGACCAGATCCAGGATGGACAGAGAACCCAGCCCAGTCATATTCCAGAACCAGCAATCACCCATTCTTCCCCGAGCACATCAAGGCAGTGTGGCTGAACAATAGGGGAACCTTGCTGCTCCCCTTGGACTGTCTCTGGTGCGGGCTTCAAGAATACCTCTCCCAACCTGCTTTCTAAGCCCTCTGAACATCCCCCTGATGACTTCTCATGGCCAGGCCACCTGCACTGGCCCAGGAAAGGGGGAGTCTTCATGGTGCTGGGCTACAAAACACTCCAGAGGTCTGGATCACCATATCCCATCTCAAGGGACCCCTAGAGCCTGAGCACATCATGCCAGCATCTCTGGCATGTTATTTTTCTGGATAATCCCTTTGCAGAGCACCCTGAGTTTGGACCAGGCCCCAGGGCTGGCTGGTGGAAAAGAACCCACAGGGAGCCCCTCTGTTCCACAGGGCTGTGGATCTGAAGGGCTTTGTTCCAGAATCATAACAGTGCAGGAGCCGTTTGGGAAGAGTCCCGGTGTAGGAACCTTCACACAGGCATCATGTGGGGCCCCCTGAAAGCGGGAGATAGATTTGATACCCATGATTGAGAAGGAGAAGGTATCTGTTAGGTGGGGGCCAGGGATGCCTCCCACTGAGTCCAGGACAGCCTCATACCACCAAGAATAAACAGCCCGACAGTAATGAGCCAGACAAACTCAGGTCCACAATCTGTCAAATCCTTGACCTCCTAGATTTTAGAGAGGTGGAGGTCCAAGGCCTAGATTGCACAAATCATATGCTCATTCCTGCTGGGAACGAAGAGTCAGTAGGAAGGGCAAGCAGCCCCTGAAGGGAGGGTTGGGCAGCTGCCCTACCTCTCCAGTCCCTTACAGACAGACTCTAGGACAATACGCAGACCCTGGCCCCAAGCCCACTAAAATTGTCACAAGATAGTCTATGGGCTCTGCTACTCCAACTCCATGTATACTCCTGATTTTTGGCCCTCTCCTCATGAGTCCTTGGACAGACAGAAAGACAATCAGACAGATGACAGACCGACAAATAAATGAGGCTGTGAGGCCTCCTGTGCCCTCTGGACTCACCTGTCCAGTGGCCTGACCCGAGCCGTCAGAGCACACAAACTGCACAAACTCCTTCAGCGAGTCCTGTCCGTGGTGGTGGTGGTAGCGGATGGTTGGGTGTGTAAAATACGGGCTCGACTGCTGGATGATGGACGTGGAGGGGAAGTGCAGGGCTGATGCTGTGGCCCGGGGGCTCCCTGTGTGCACAGAAGCAGGAGACAGAAAAGGTTGTAAGGGGAGCCACGTGGCAGCAGCAGGCTGAGGATCCTGAGGAAGAGGCAGAATGGGCCAGAAGCACTGTGTCAGGCATGAAAACCCTCAGTCATCTAAGTTAAAAAAAAAACAAAAACAAAAACAAAAAAACATTTAAATGCAAAAAAAAATTAAAAATTAAAAAAATAAAAAAACTGGCAGACTACTACCTGAGGGCCAGCTGCTTGCGGCTATAAATAATGTCTGACTGGAGTGGGGGAGGGGTAGCTGAGGCAGGTGGACAGCTACAAGTACAGGGTTGGGTGTTATCTGTTTAAAATTGCTAGCAAGTTGTTTTTTCGGGTTTTTTTGTTTGTTTGTTTGTTGAGATGGGGTTTCTTGTCACCCAGGCTGACCTTGCTTTTGTCTCTTTCCTAATGCTGGGACTGCAGGTGTGTGTCTGGCTGCTTTTTACTGTTGTTTGTTTTGGTTGGTTTTCTTTTGTTTCTTTCAGTACTGAGTACTGAACTTAGGGGTCTACATGTCAGTCAAGCTTTCTGCCACATTTGCTTGCCGTAGCTTTGCTCTTATCTGTTCTCTGAGACTGAGTCACATAGCCTCACATTCTTGATCCTTCTGACTCAGCTTCCTGTACGCTGGGATTTCAGGTGTCGGCCTCGTCCTAGGTTCTGCAACTGTTTTCATTTTTTAGAAATAATACATTAATATATCACTTATCTTGAGGATTGAGTTTTTGACATTTTCCTTCTTGTACCCTTTGCAAACACCCCACTTGCCCTGCCCTAGATGTGAGCCTGCCCGATGCATGGCTCCAGGGACTCTGTATGGACAGTCCATGCGTGCAAGTGGGATCCACAGGCCCCTTCATGTGTTGGCCCCAACTCACAGTTCCCACCCCTGCTCAGGCCTTTTCCCCATGGTCTCCCCCTCCGTCTGTTTCCAATCAGCTCTCTCTTGCTCTCTGTTTCATTAGGGGGCTGAGGAAACTTGGCTTCTCATTGGAGTTCATAAAAACGGAGTACAGCAGACTGAAGCCTGCCTCCCTCCTGCTGCCGGCACAAGGCCTGGGCTCCCTGCCCCCACCTCGTGGCCACCACACCCTGCCCCAGTGCTGGCTGTCTCTGGGCTCTAAGCCAGGAGGCCCCAAGGAGGAAGCTGGGAGGCAAACCTCCCTGTTGTGCCCTACAGAAGAGAAGAGAGGAATGGCAGACACAGACACAGGCCGTGTGCAAACAAAAGCCAGGCCTTTACTGCCAGATGGGTGCTGAGGGAGGAAAGTAGCAAGCAAGGGGGGGCCAGGTCCCCTGTGTTCCCGTCTGGCCCCACCCTCGGGAAGATCAGCATCTTCTCAGGGCCTGAAGAGATGTGCCCTCAAAGAAGGGGACAGTCCTTTCCACAGCAAGCCACTTGTTCTTCCTGCCCTCCCCTTTACTTCTGGGAAAGGCAGGGAAGCCCAGACTAGGTGACAGTTTGCCCGAGGACAGACACCAGGGACCTGGACTGCGGAGCAGTGATCTTTCCACTCCACAGAAGAGCACTTAGGCTGCATGCAGCTCCCAGTGAGCATGTGCAAAACATGCACCCAACACAGACTTACACAGCCAGGGTTAGCATGTGGGAAGGAATCTAGGAGCTGAGTGGGCAAGTGTGGTTCCCAGAGGTACACTGCCCATCCCGAGCCACCCACTGCTATGTGGTGACCCCACTCAGGGAGCCCGTTGTACCTGGCCGGCTGCCTCCCGCAGTGTCCCTTTAAGCCCCGCCTCCATCTCTCACCTGGTCTGACTCCAGCAAGCACAGGCAGCGGGTGGTGGGTGAAAGCCATGCGTGGGGAACTGCCCTGAGAAGACAGGGCACTGCAGAAGTCCAGCTTTCCTGACTTCTTTAGAGAAGCAGGGCCTGGGGGGAGGAAGCAGCGACACGCAGGTTTAGCTGGCTGGGGTGGGAAGCCAGCAAAGCAGCCCTCTCCTTCTCGCTCCTTCTCTCCCCAGCGGCACCCAGCAGCCCGTCCTCCACCTCCAGCCTTGCTCTGCTCTGTCTGTGGCCTGACCTCAGGGATGCAATGTGGCTGTGCTTGCTTCTGAAGGAGGAAAATGAGGCCCCTGGTGACATGGAGAGAGGTATGCTGGGCAAGGGTGGCAAGGACGGCATCCTGCTCCCCGACCATTGATGAAGGAATAGAATGGGATGTAGGGCTAGAATCTAGGAAGGGACGCATGAGGAGCCCACAGGAGCCAGGTGGCAAGCCAGACAATGGAAGGGGCCAGAGGGATATGGGTGGGAGGTACAGGCTGGGACCTGGGCCAAGGTGGTCTAAAGCAGTCTAGTCTGAGGAAGTCAGCTCTGCCTTTCTGGAGAGAAGGAAAAGGGGAAGCATAGTTAGAGGTCCTCCAGAGGACACTAACATCCAACAAGAGAACAAAGACAGGAGCCAGAGGGCTGGGAGGAGGCTGAGGACAAGCCAGAGGGCAAGCACTGCCCAGGCCACAGGTCTCAGAGAGCGGGGTGGCATCCGCCAGAGACAGGGACACAAAAAACCCTGTTTGGGCTTCGCCTCTAAGAGTCTGAGATTGTAAGCCAACGTCATCCCTGTCCAGTATGCACAGCATCCAAGTAACAGGCTGGCAAGCAGGGTTCCCAGGGGCACATTCTTTCGGTGACTCTTATTTTGGTCTGACTAGGCAAGGTGGAGATGAGGCAGACGCTGAGCGGCCATCTTTGGGGGATAAATCTTGTTGGTTCTGATGGGAATGGAGAGTTGTAGAACAGAAAACCAGAGTTTCAACCACAGAGAGAAGAGGCGGGGGGGGGGGGGCGCACCTCCCAACGACCAGCAGAGGTGTTATCTGATGGCAGCTGTGTACCACCTGATAGCTGGCATGGTGAGGAGGGGGGGGTGCCTCACCAGCTGTGCACAGCTGTCCCTGCTGCTGCACAGCGCCTACCCAGCTGTTCCTATCCTGCAGCTGGGCTGCTTAATTGGCGATTTGTCGCAGCCCAGGGAAACAACGACAAGTTGGGGGGTAAGGGACCCTGGGGGCACAGTGCATGGCAGGGCTGCCAGAAGCAACAGAAATGGCAGGCAGTAGAGCAGACAGGGAAGGAAGACTGCAGAAGCCTGGGGAGTAGGCTCTTGGGAACGTGGACAGTCACCGACTGTCCCTAGCAGCAGTCTTTGCAGATGTCACCTGTCCAAGGCCAGGCCTGGCTGGGATCCAGGATATAGCTATATCCAGCCTTCCAACTCCCTCTCTATCCATCTCCAGAAATTCCCCTAAGGGTGTGTGTAGGTCACACTGGCCCAGGCCCTGTCTGCCACAGGGAAGCCCTGAGTAGCACCTCCAAGTCATGCTGGGGTGCCTTTCCACAAAGCACAGTCTCCTCTGGTGATCTAGAGAATGCCAAGTCCATTTCCTCAGCCCAAGCCCAGGAGCTAAGTTTTGCCGTCTCTGCACTGGAACCAGAGTCAAAACCAGGCTCTCTACTGGCTCCCTCAGTTGGGTCTCTACCCGACAAGTTGCCATCAGATCAGACTCTGGCTTAAACAATGAAACCCAGTCCCCAGCCCCACCTAGAGTGTCCCCAGCTCAATCTAGAGCAGGCAAGTTCTAAGCACACCGTACAACAGCAGGTCTGCCTTTGTGAGTCCTAAGGCCTCAAGGACAGCCATAGCTTCTGGCATGTAGTCTTCCCTCTGGGCTCCTAGGCTGCCCACACCATCAGCCTGTACTGGAACAGCCCATGGCTGGCTCAACAGGAAGCCAGCTCAGAGAGGACTGGGAAGGTCTGGGCTGCTCCCTTGGGCTCCCAGACTCTGCTCTTTGCTAGCTTTCCAAGACAGCTCTGCCCTCCCACCCTGAGTTCTGAGCCTCTTGTAAAGCTGGGCTCCAAGGCCACGGTTAGCCACCTCAAATCTGTCTTTCCGAGAGCATCTGGCAATGTCTGGGGACATTTATAGTCGTCTAAATAGGGTGGCCGGAAGTGGTGATGCAGCCTGCAATCCCAACACTCAAGAGGTGGGATAAAGGCAGTTGGAGTTTGAAGCCAGCCTGGCTATTACACAGCTAGGCCCCAGTCTCAGAACAAAACAACCAACTAAAGAAAGGGTAGATGTTTGCTACTGGCATCTAGTGGTGGAGCCAGGAATACTGCTGAATACCTTCTAATACCAGGGCAGCCCCTGCCTCAGAAAGCCAAGAGGCCTCGAATAACAACCCTGGGCCCAGGTGGAAAAGTGGTTTAGTTCAGGGATCCACAAGGCTGGGCAGGTCTCTAGAGATAAAGGGTCTATGAAAAAGAGGCCATACCTTTAATAAATGGCACTCTAGGCTTGGCAGCCATCTGCTTTGCCCACCATGCCCACAAACTAGCTACCAACTTGGAAAGCTCAGCTCTTCACCTCGCTCCCCTCCTTCAGTATCGTCTGCCCCCTTAGGACCAAGAGTCTGTAAGAGCCACCTGACAAAAATGACCGCAGGGATGCACAGGCTGCTACATTGTGATGGCCACCTCCATACCTGCATCCACGTCATTGGGCCATCCACTAGACTGGCTGCTGCCAGCTGCTGGGGAACGGCCTGTCCCAGGATAGAACACATCATCAACTGGGCTCTCCATCTCGCTGTCATCGATGGACTTGGGGCGCTTGGTGGTGCTGAGGAAGAAGGGAGGCAAGTGGGCCAAAGGTCCAAGCAGCCGCCAGGAACTGAGGCCCAGGTATTGCATGCTGGTGAGTGCCAGCCCACAGAAGCACTCCAGTTCCTGGAGAAGAACACCTCAAGACCTACTCTCCTTCTGGTTACTAGATCACTGAGTGCCCATCCAAGAACAGGCAAAACCTTTATCTGCCTTCTATGGCTCAGCCACTATTTCTTATCAGCTCAGTTGTATCATTAAAATTTGGTCATTAAAATTGTCCTAAGCCAACAGTGGTGGCTCACATCTGTAACCCTAGTACCCAGAAGGCTGCCACAGGAGGATTGCAGTAACGTCCATATCAGCTATTTGAACTTGCCTCAAAAAAAAATAATAAAAATATTCTACTGCAAGATAAAAGAACAAACTAACAAAAAAAAAAAAAAAAATACCAAAGGCTTGAGAGACGGCACCGCTCTTACAGAGAACCTGACTTTGATTCCCAGCACTCACGTCAGGGAACTGTTACCCCAGCTCCAAAGCCTCTGGCCACATACCCATACCAGGCATGATAGTGTATGCCTTTAGTTGCAGCCCTCAAGAGGCAGAGGCAAGCAGGCCAGCCTGGTCTACAGAGGGAGTTCCAGGACAGCCAGGGCTACACAGAGAGACCCTGTCTTGATAAACCAAACAACTTAAATTCAAAAGAAAAGAGCTACATGGCAAACAAAAATGTTCCAGTTAAAAAACAAAGACTCAGCTGGTCAGTGGTGGTGCCTGCCTTTGATCCCAGTATTCAGGAGGCAGAGGCAGGCAGATCTCTGTGAGTTTAAGACCAGCCTGGTCTATGGAGCAAGTTCTGGAAAGCTGGGACTACACAGCGAAACCCTGTCTCAGGGAAAGAAAGGGGGGGGGGGGGAAAGCAAAGATTGGGACTTCTCTCTCAGGCATCTCTCTCTTTCTACAAACTGCCCTCCCTGTCCAGGCCTCCTGTTGTCCCATCCTGGAGCAGTGACCTCATTCTGTCAGCCCTGCCCACACATGCTATGGCTGGAAGGAGCTTTCTAGAATGCACATCCCATCATGCCCTCCCTTCCCTGAAAGAGTCCAAAAGTCTTCTAGTCTCTAGTGTCCTCAGTGGGGGTGATCCTGACAACTTGTTCAAGTCTGACTGAGAGGGAGGCTGTCTGGAGTCTTCCATCAGCTTTGTCTGGGCTCAAATACCATCTCTACAAGATAGGCCTTCTCTTAGCCTTACTCTGAGCCATGCCTGGTGAGTTACGTCCCATCATCAACTGCTTCATGACAGCATAAAGCAGGAAGCTCAATGGGTGGCTGAGCATGGTGACACCCTGAATATCCTAACCCAGGAAGCAGAGTCACTGAAGCCACAGGGAGGTAGTTGGGGAGTGAGGAGGCCACTGTCCTGGCTTACCTGGTGGAAGGAGGGGAGGTGATGGACCGCCGTCCCAGGGTCACTTGGTTAATGTTGTAGTAACTGGGGCTTTCCAGGTCTGCCAGTGAGAAGTTGGGCCCTGATGCAGTTGCAACAGGAGCTGGGAGAACAGAGAGGTTGGTGAGGTTGGGATATGCTGTTGTAGACCCCACAGGCCAGCTCTGCTGCCATGAGTTACCTCCCAGAAGCCCAGGAAGAGTTCACTGTGACATCTAGGCTGCTGGGAAGACCCCTTTCCTGGGTGGGTAGTAAGGGAAGAGCTACTGGTCTTGAGTTCCCTGCCCCACGGCAGAGGTTAGGGACAGCATCCTCTGGACAATCGCTCCTCCCAGCTCAGGGCCAAATGGGCAGAGTCCCTAAAACGTCATCAGTGTAACCCTGTGAAATCTGAAAACCACCTCTGCATCCTAGTCTGGTCCCTGGCCCTGACAGAACACAACTTACTCTGTGATACTCTCACCAGCTCTGTCACATTCCAGACCCCAGAAGTCACAAAGCAGTCCTGGAAACTTAAGTGCCCTAAAGAAAGAAAACGGCTGGTGAGTGAAGTCAGATCAGGGTGGGGTGCCTACCCATTTCTCCAAAGTCCTTCTCTACTTGACTCCATCCCTTAAGGGTTTTCCCACTAGTCCCCAGGTGTCCCCACATACAGGGGCATACACCAGAGGAACCCTCCCTCTTGGATGACAGCCCAAGTCACTGACAGCTGAGTGAAGGGGCACTGACCATTGGGCAGTGGTTTGATGTCCGCATCTCCTTGCTGGTTTGAACTATCTGATTGTCCGGATTCTGTAGGAGAAACAAAAGGGAGAAAGAATCAGGAGCAAAGTTTCAAAACCATTAGCCAAACACCCACCTTCCAGCCTTAGGCACCCATCCCAGGCAACAGACCCCTTCACCCAGACTCCAGGGATAGCCTTGGGCACCCATGCCAGATAACAGACCCCTTCACCCAGGCTCCAGGGATAGCCTTGGGCACCCATGCCAGGCAATAGACCCCTTCACCCAGGCTCCAGGGATAGCCTTGGGCACCCATGCCAGATAACAGACCCCTTCACCCAGGCTCCAGGGATAGCCTTGGGGACCCATCCCAGGCAATAGACCCCTTCACCCAGGCTCCAGGGATAGCCTTGGGCACCCATGCCAGATAACAGACCCCTTCACCCAGGCTCCAGGGATAGCCTTGGGGACCCATCCCAGGCAATAGACCCCTTCACCCAGGCTCCAGGGATAGCCTTGGGCACCCATGCCAGATAACAGACCCCTTCACCCAGGCTCCAGGGATAGCCTTGGGGACCTACACCAGGCAACAGACCCCTTTACCGAGGCTCTAAGGCTAAACATTTGGCACCCATCCCTGGCAACAGCCTCCTTAGCTCAGACTCCAGGGCTAGCCCAGGAAAACAGGGGAGAGGGAAGACTGTGTACTTTACTCCCAATATTTAGACTGGATCTGTCACTGAGGCAGGGGGAGGGGCATCTTGGGCAGGGTGTGTGGTGGCATCTTTGGCCTCTACCTACTAGATGTTAATAGCATCTTAGTTGTGACAACCCAAACTACCTCCAGAAACTATTCAGTGAGCCCTAAGGGGCAGAGTTACTATGGTTAGGTAGCCCTGATCAAGAGTCGGAAATCAGGGGGTCACCAAGGGAAGAAGCCAGTGATGGGCATTGCCTATAACAAGGCAGACCCCCAGGACCCTCCCTCTCCCAGAGGAGTATTCCCCTCCCCAAGTCCATTAATTAATGCTGTTCCTGTGGGCTCATGCCCCTCCATCTCACCTTTATGCTTACAAGCAATGCCTGGCAACCCGGAGGGGGAGGTGTGTCCTGCTGCCACCCGTTCTGTGCCAGCCTGTCTGGGTTGTCTCATGCCCCACTGCCACAGCTGCTCAGAGGGAGCCCTGAGACAAGGGCCTATTGTGTGGCAGAAGCTCACAGAGGCTGGGGGCAGGGAGGAGTGTGTGTGCGAATATTTTGCAGAGCTTGAGAAAGCCCCCCACTCTCATCCCCCAGGTCCTCCAAAGCTTTGTGTGTGCCAGGGGCAAGATGGGGACCTTCAGAATGCCTGCCTGGGCAGGACAGCTGGTGAGAGGGTGGGGGTGCTTGGGTAGGTTGTAGGGCACTTGGTGACGACTCAGCTATTCATAAGGACCACAGAGGTGGCATCTGACATTGTGCCCCGGTTCTGGCCAAGGCTTTGTTGGGTTCCTCATAGTGGCCTAGCCACCCCACATTTACCCATAGCTCCATGTGTATCCTGCTGTCTCCCAGGAGGATTTTATGGGCCCTGCTCTAAGACCCTGTACATCGTGGCTGCTGGCACTGGCCAGGCTCCTGGGCTATTTCATGGTATGATAGGTAGAAGGCTGTCACATTTTGGGGCCTGCTGTCCTTTTCTTTCATTTTGTTCAATCTCTCTCTCTCTCTGCAATACTAGAAATTGAATTTAGGGCCCCATCCATGGAGGGCCACGGCTCTGCCACTGAGTTATACAGCCCCAGTCCTTTTCTTTTTCTTTTCATTCCAGAAAGTAAACCTTGCCATGAATTAAGAAAGCAGAGGTTATGAGGAAAGTGCTCACCAACCCCCTCCCCAATCTGAGGTTATTCTCCTCCATGCCATGGTAGGCCATCTCTTTGCTTGGCACTCTCTGCTATGAAGGGGCCTGGGACCTCCTCCACCAATCACGGACTGTATCTTGAGACCTCACTATACCCTGGTATCACAGTATAAATTTCCTTCTCTCTCTGGATCCCTGGGTTTGATTCAAGTCCAAGTTAGTCCAAGCAGAAGCCAAGGAAGGGGTCTAGGTGGCAGGTGGCCTAAGCCAGGGCCTTCTTGGAACCCACTGTGAAGCCGCTTCTGTATCTATATGCAGCCGAAGAGGGGCAGGGCAGAGTTCATCGAAGGACATGTGGCACACACTCTGCTGCTCTGTAGCCTTCCATGGGTCTCACCCATCCTGGGACCAACACAGCCACAAAGGCCTCCAGACATGGGTCCACCTCACAGGCGCGCAGAAGGCTAAGTAGAGAGGGAGAGCTGCGTGCCCATGCGTGCGCGTGTGTGGGTGTGCACACACCCAGCCAAGGGACAGAACGAGTAGAGAACGTGACAAAGAGATGGAGGTGCGCCAGTGACTAAGGCAGAGACAAATGGGGCTCCAGGAGAGTGTGACAGACAGGAAATCCTTTTAAACCAGGACACTTCCCCAAAGGGTGCTGCTGTTATTACTATTAGTTCATATTAAAGGAGCAAGCAGGAGAGGCTGGGAGGATGAGGCCGGCTGCCACGCGCCACCAGGCGTGGCTCTGGGCGCTGCTGGCAGCCATTTTAGACCTTGGCAGCCATCTTATGGCTGGCGGCCCTAGCCAGCATTGCCACAATGCCGCCACCACCAGCCCCCAACGAGCTCAGCTCAGCTCTAGGACAAAAGGCAAAAACACTGGGAGTCTGGACCCAGGCTCACAGGCACAGGAGCCAGCTCCATAGCAAGGGCAGCTGCAGCCAGGGTCCTGCAGATCTGTACTAACCTCAGCGTCTATGATCCCTGCCTGTGCCATGAAAGGGCAGGAAGGATGAAGCCGGTACCCCGGCTTTGCTGAAAGACAGCAGATGCCCTGGGTACCATGTCTCGAGGCCCAAGGACCTAACAGTTCAGCGAGAGTGGAACCCCTGCCCAAAAGGGCCACGGGTATCTCCGAAGGAAGGGATGTTAGTACCCTGTCAGTCAGCTCAGAACACATCCTGATAGGCATGAGGTGGAGGTTGGCAGAAAACCACACAGGTCATTGGGTCCTCAGTGGTCAGGCTCTGAGGCCAGCCGAGGGACATCCTGCCATCCAGACAGGAGCCAGAGGCCAGCTTCCCCATGTGGTGGGCTCTCTGGGATGCCTTGAGACAAGGTCTATGCCGGTTATGGGCACCCCTAGGGACCAGCAGCATGTCACAGAGTGTCCAAGCACTGTGACCCCTCTTCTGCCTGGGACTCCTGGGGACTCAGACAGAGAGGAGGAAGGCCCCTTTACAACAACCCCTCCCCTGGCCCCGCCCCATAGCTGCTTGGCTTTTATCTGGCAGAATGGGGCTTATCAGAGCCACCAGCTGAACAAACACACAAATCCACGGTTAGTGAGAAAAAATACTCAGCCTGAACTCTTTATCTCCTGTTCACAGGCCTTGCACACTGCCCACTGCCAAAAACACAGGAGGGAGCCTGAGGCGGTGCGGTGGGGGCTGAGTCCTCTGCTCTGAAGGTGGAGGGTGGTCTTCCGGACTCTGGCCTTGCCTTGTCTGCCTTTTTGCCTCAACCACCTCCCTTCCTCCCTCCTTGTCCCAGGCCCATCACCACTCTTCTCTAGGAGTCCTTGCCAGTGGGTAGACAGTCCCTGCCCACACAGAACCCCCTCCAGTGTCTGCTTTCTCACTGGGGACAATGGGCCAGCTGGTGGCCTGTGGAACAGCAGAGGGACAGAGATGACACTGGCTCATACAAGGCAGGCAGGTGCTGATTCATCTCTCATCCTGTCCTGCCCAGTCCACACTGGACACTGTCACCCTGCTTCCCCAGTTTGCTGAGGCCATGTCCCCTGGGGGCTTTTCCTGCTTCAGCGTCTTTAGCCTGGCTGCCCTGGACATGAGGGCTATAGATCCAGTTTGGGTGTCGGGGCCCCAGCTGGGAAAAGAAAAGGCTGCTCCCTGCACCCACTTTACAGAGAGAGTCTGGGCTCCTGCCACTTCCTTCAGAGGAGGAACCAGGACAAAGGCTTCACTACCACCTTCCCTGGACCCAAACCAAGACAATTCAATGGTCTTCCAAGTCCTGGAGTTGAAGAACAAAACTCTCCTCCAGGCTCTAAAGTGCTTCCCACTCTCCCCTTCCATTGCAAAAGCCTGAAAACCAAGCCGTTTGATGGATGTCCTGGATGGGCAGGTAGCTTGGGCTAGGTTAGAAGTGGTTACGCAGAGCTGGGCATTGGTGGTACACACCTTTAATCCCAGCACTCGGGAAGCAGAGGCAGGTGGATGGCTGTGAGTTCGAGGCCAGCCTGGTCTACAGAGTGAGTTCCAGGACAGGCTCCAAAGCCACAGAGAAACCCTGTCTCAAAAAGAAAAAAAAAAAAAAAAAAAAAAAAAAAAGATGTGGTTAGGTGTCAGGCCACTTACTGGTGACACATGAGTGCACAGCTCTAGGCTTTCTCTGAGGACCCAGGCTGTTCATACAAGGTATATCTCTGAGATAGAGGCCGCTCCTGCTAGTGGTCCTGGCTACTTTGCAGGGTTTCTGGAAGGCAGGGCTGTGAAGGGGCAGGTGAGATGATAAATTTGGATTTACTGGGCATGGGCCCCGCCCAAGTGGGTTCACAGAAGGGCCTTGACTGCAAATTCTTACCTGCTTTCTAGCCACTCCTAAACCACAGGTCACCCCTGCTGTGACAGCTTGTAGACTGCAGGTGTCAGATGGCATGTAACAGACAGTGGCCAGCACAGGCCCCTCTTTCCACGTGTTCCTTCATGTCTTTTGGGAGAGACGAAAAGCTCCCATAAAGCTACCCTTCTCACATCACTTTAGCTCCATCCTCTCAGCCTGAGCCTTAGCTGTGTTTTTGGCTTTCTTCCTGAACTCCATCTCTGAGTTTTCTTTGGGTCCAACCCTCTGTCACCCTGTCTGTCCCTGTGCTGTCTTCCTCACTTCTGTCTGCTTGCACACATGTGCATGTATGTGTTTGAGAAGACTGCCTCTTAAGCAGAGCTCTCATAGCCAGAACCCAGCATTGCCCCAAACCCTGATGTATATGTGTATGTATATATATATATCCCCAATCACAGACAAGGATGTATTTATGGCTCCTAGCAAGTGAGGGAGGAATTCCTGCTCACTTTAGCCAACACTCCATGGCTCCCACGCGAAACAAGCTCCTTCTGCAAGGGGCAGCTGCGTGTAGCTCGCTGGCCAGCTGCCTCCATGGACTTCACCCAACATATCCTTTAGGGGCCAGGAGGGGTGGGGTGCACAGACCAGCCTCAGCTATGCTCCAGGAGATACCTAGGCATGTGGATACACTCAGATGAGCACACTTGTCACACCCTCAGCCTTACAAGTCACCTGTGGAAGCCATCAGCCCCTTCTTGGTGTCAAGAAAAGGTGGAATAAGGGGGGAATATCCAGAGCTGGAGAAAGGAATGCCCCAACTATGCAAACTGCTGGTCCAGAGCAGGCAGGGGTGTGACTGCAGATCAGTCCTGCCCTCCCCAATGCTGCATCTCATCTGCCTGCCTCTCCCCCTCCTCTGTGATTCCGGAGTGTCCAGGGCACAGGAAACCCAATCTCAAGGAGAGCCAGAGGCCCAGCCTACAGCAATCAGAGCTGCAGAATGTGACTATTGTGCCTCCTGAAACCCAAGTCAGAGAATCTGAGACACCCTGAGGAGGGGACCGCAATGGATGGGGGCTGGGGAAAGGGTCACAAAGGGGTTCTCCCTGTCTCAGCAAACAGGACACTGGGGACCTGGACTGAGGAAGTCCTTGAGAGTGCAGGGCAGCCAGAGGGCAGAGGAAGGCGGGGCTGGGCAGACAAGGGGCTTCTCAGGTCTCCCTCTCCTTCCTGATATTCCCCACCTGTCCCCAAGCTGTCCAGGGGCGAGGACTTCCCTCCTGTCACCGCGAGGTTTTCACAGCTTAGATGCAGGAGCCCGACCAGGAGCCGCACCCCTGGAGCTGTGGGTGGATAAGGAGGGTATGCTATGTCTCTACCAACCTCGCCATCCTCTCCTCCCACCTCAGCTCACAGACCCAAAGGGCTCTGGCTTTGGCTTGAGTCACGTGCAAGGAGAGTAAGGGGTGCACCAGAGGGAACTAAGACATAACCACAGGGATATACGTCTACCTGTGGGCTGAGGTACAAGGAAAGAGGCAGATGCTCGGACAGGTTGGACAACAGAGACCTGGTGGATCACATCTAGCATGGGGAAGTGACATTTCACCCTCCACACAACCTTGTCTCCCTGCCTCATAGGTACCACACTGGAGCAGAGATGGCAGCAGGAAGACCATTGGCATGCCTTCTTTCTGAAGCCATGGTTAGGCTTTGTCTAAGAGCCTCCAGCAGCCCATGTGAGGAGAAGGCTGTCTCTGCAGATCTTGATACCACCTTCATGTTGTGGGAATGGAACCCCAATCAGAAACCTTCCAGCCACCAAGACTCCCCACTTTCACATAAGGAGAACAGTGCTCCTAAACTCGTGCTTTTCTCCTAGAGAACAAGAGTGGGGTTTCTATCCCCTTCTGCCTCCACAACAGTCTGGCCTTGCAGGGAGGTCTTCTCCTGGCATGAGCCCTGCCAGGTATTTGCCAGCTGCCAGGAGGCCTACTGAGAACTGGAGACGGAGATGGGCACTGAGCAGTGGCACAAGTAAGACAAGCTGGCAGGGGAACTGGGAGCTCGGGGACAACAGGCTGAGGCCAGCAGAGGACGAGGACACACCAGAAGCACCCGATGAGGAACCCAGGCAAAGGCACCCGACCTAATGGGCGGGCCGTGAGAGCCTGAGCTTTAGCAACCCTGGAGACATGGGAAGGCCCAGTGGGGTGTCTCAGAGGCTCTGCAAGCAAGAAACTCCACCAGAACAAAATTCCCATCAGAGACAGTGGGTAGGGGGCGACAGTACAAAGACTGCTGAAGTCTCTCAGGAAGTCGAGGAGAGGCAGGAGCTACCTGGCCAGGCTTGCCTCCCTTTCCCCTGAGTCTGAAGCAGCAGGAGAACTGTGCTACTCTACCAGTCTCAAGACCCTGGTTTTATCCTAGCCCGGGGAGACAAAGGGGAACATCTAGGCAAAGGAAGACAGGAGGAGGCAGGCGAGCAACAATGGCATGAGCAACTCAAGTAAGATTCATGTTCCAGACCCACCCAGCCCAGTGGCGCTGGCAGAGTTCTCACTGGTTCCTTGGCTGTGAGTAAAGGTGAAACCTGCCCACTGGGTTCCTGGATGAGGAGCAGGTGGGAACATGGACAACAGCCCCTGGCCAAAGCCTGGCTCTGAGTAGCTGCTCCCTGAACACTGGCCATCCTTACGTCTGGCTGCCATTTCTCTTCATCTCCACTTGCAGAAATGCTTATCCCACCACCCCACGCCACCCCAACTAGGCTCTTCTCAGATGCCACTTCAGCTACTGGTGACATGCTAAGTACATCTGAGATTGTGGTTTTGGGCCCCAGAGGTCCCAGGAGTAAGAAGCAGGGCCTGGCTTATTACCTTCTGTAAACAGCAGCAGAGGGGTTTCCCAGATGGACCCCTGACACAGTTATGTCCTCCCAACAGTGGTCATTAGCAAATGGTCTGAGGCTGCTCACCACACGGAGAGAGACAAAGAGACCAAGAGACGGGCAAGGCCAACAGAGAATCGGGAAGACACTGCTTGTCCCTGGGGCTTGTCCCAGCCCCAACAACCTGTGCTGCACTTCCCTGCCCAGTGTTGGAGTTCCGAGAACTGAACACACGTCAAGCACAGCTTGGCCCTAGGATGGTAGGCACACCTCCTGCTGCCCATGGCCCTGCCTTCTTTATAGATAATGCAGTCCTGGCGATGTCAGCTGGTGCCACAGCTGCCCCTAGCATTTCTAAGGGCCTGGATCCAGGGATCATATGACTGTAGGGTCCAGACAAGTGGTCCCTAGCTTAAGAACGTAACCCTCCTCAAGGCGATGGATAGAAACTGACAGTGGAGAATGCCTTCAATATACCATGGACAGGAAAAGCCGGGGGGGGGGGGGAGAGCTCGTGCCCACCCCAGCCTGGGGCCTGTAAAGCTGAGCTCCACCCCACTCCCTCTCTCTATTTCTAGCATTGCCCTTTTTGGACCTTTGAGTTGCCCAGGCCAAGCCAGAGTAGCCAGATATCCACCCCCATCCCCAGCTGCTCCTGGGACTATTAATAGTGTTTCCCCTTCCCAGGGCTGGGCAACACCCCCCCACCTCCCCCCCCAGCCAAACACATTTGCCCTTGGTCTAATTATTCATTAAGGAAGAGTACTCAGTTCCTAATGTCTGCCCTAGGATGAGAGGGGCAACAGACGCTCTGAAAGTCATATAGGTGACTGCCTCGGACCAGGGGGAGTTCCAAGGGAGGAAGAGTCAGTAAACCCTGGTCCAGGAACATAATAGTAGAGAGGGAAGAGCTAGGGAGGGAATTAGGGCCAGGCCAAGCAACCTGGGGAGGCAGGCCTAGGTAAAAGAGCCAGAGGTGGCCATAGGAGGCAGGTAGGGGGGCAGAGGAGGAGGCAGCTGGGAAGAATGCTGAAAGAGTGAACTAGGAAACCATAGGACCAGGATTTCTGTGGAAGCGGGGAGGAAGAAAATGTGAGAAGAAAGCAGAAGTGAATCCTCTCAGCCTACTGAAAAGAAGGCCCCTAAGCTGCAGCTTCCTCCCCTTGGGAAGTGGAGCCTGAGGGACAGAGATGGAGGGATGAGACACAAGCTCTTGCACCTATGCTACCCTGCACCTCGCTAGCCCTGCTTCCCTGCTGTCCACTGCCCTGCCTCCTGTAGAGATGTTTGGGGCTTAGCAGGAAAACCGAGCAGAACCCACCTACCTCAACTCAACACAGAGCACCTGCCTCAACCTCTACGGGACAGTGCCCTGGCTGTGGGTAGGAAACTCTGGCAGACATAAATGCACCCCATAATCAGATGTCTCAGCAGGACTCTGTTCCTACCCAGAGGCCTAGCAGCCCTATCTTCACATCCTATCCACTGAGCAGCCTCCTGCAGGGTCAGCACTGGAGAATGGAGAGGGGAAGAAGACTCCGAAAGGCATGAGCCTCCCAGGGGCTCTGCGGACAGGCTGCCTGGGCCAGAGCTGCCCCAAACCATCAGCTCCATAAGGGGAAGGCCTCTAGGCTTTGCTCACAGCTTCACCTCCACCACCTCAAAAAGACAGCTAGCATTGAGAAGACTCTAAAGAGCCCCTTCTACAGCAATTGTGACTACTACTCTGACCCCCCCCCCAGGGGACAGAAGCACCCCTATCTGGCACCTTCCTCCCTGCTAAAGACAGACTATCCTCCCATTTCCACCTTCAACCATCCTGTAAATGTCAGCTGAGCCTCATATCAGGATTGGATGGGCAGAAGGAGCCCAGGACTCCTAGGAACGACAGACAATGCTGTCCCTGGCCTGCTCCTTTTCAACTTGGAGGCCCAAAGGCTGATAGCATCCAGAGCCATTCAGACAAGACTGGAGGGAACCTGGGCTCTTGATTCCTGTGTGTGTGTGTGTGTGTGTGTGTGTGTGTGTGTGTGTGTGTGTGTGTAAGCTTGTCTGCTTCCATTTTTTTAATGTTATGTGTGTTTTGCCTGCATGTATGTTTGTGTGAGGGTGTCAAATCTCCTGGAGCTCAATTTACAGACAGTTGTGAGCTGCCATGTGGATGCTGGGAACTGAACCCAAGTCCTCTGGAAGACCTCTTAATTACTGAGCCATCTCTCCAGCCCCAACTCCAACTGTTGTTCGGTTGGTTTTGGTTTTTTGTTTTGATATTTTGAAACAGAGTTTCTCTATGTATGTAGCCTTGTCGGTTCTGGAACTCCCTCTGTACACCAGGCTAACCTCAAACTCAGAGATCCTCCTGTTTCTGCCTCTAAAAAGCTAGGATTAAAGATGTATGCTACCATGCCCAGTTAACTCCAACGTTCTAATCAGAGCCTGGAGATCCTGGGCAAGGTGGATGTGGCACTGGGGGGCTGGAAAGGACTTAGGACCTAGACTCAAAAGCCTGGGGTCCAAATCTTAGCCTTGCCATTAGACTCCCTAGTTGGTCTCTCTGGACTCCTTGTGCAACACAGCCTGGACCTACTTAGCAGATGAGATCTAAGTGGCAACTTGACTTTCACTAAGAAAGGCAGTTTTATAGAAAGTACTACCCACATATAAAGGAATGCAATGACATATCCATCTATTCACTTTGGCTGGCAGGTGCCAAAGGTCCCAAGGACCCTGTGGGGCTCAACAAGCATCGTGCTGCACTCCCTAACAAAGTTACTAGGTGGCGCAGCAAGTTAACACTAGCTGCCCTCTGCCGGCCACAGCAGGGTGAGCCCAGGAGCTAGCTGTTGGCCTAGAAGTCCCGTGGATGGACAAACAGGGTTCCCTTTGAACACTCACAGGGCCCAGCAGGAAGGGCAAGAATCCAGCATGGCCACCAGACCTTGCATCTGTACTAAGAATGGAGCTGCCTCAGGCAGCGGCTCCCATGGCTGCCCCTGCCAAGCACATCCCAGGATATGATCTGGGCTGAGTTCCCCAGGCACACTGACTAGGAACAACTTGCAGGGGGGGCTAATGGAAGGAGGCCTCCAATAACGGAGAAGAGAGGAAGTGGAAGGTGAGGCTGCCAGGCATATGGCCCATAGGGGTGTAATTTGTGGGCCCACCCTGGCCCCAGGAAGCTGCCTTCCATTTGAGAGGGCTCCCAAGTGCTCTGGACACCCTCACCACTTGGTGATGCTAACTTGCCTCTGCACTTGGTAAAGCTTGGGAAGGAAAATCCCTCTATCACCCATCTTGCAGGAGTGAAAAAAAAAAAAAATGGAGACTGAAAGTCAGATCAGAAACCTCAGACAAGGAGAGAAATTGAGAAGTCAGAGAGAGGGGAGGGGGAGAAAGAATAAAAACCAACAGACAAAAACAAAACCTCGACACACTAATGCTTGCAATGGCTGCAATGGCAGCAGAAGCCTGCAGGCACACCCTCCCAAGCTGCAGGCAGAGAAAGGCCCCTTTGTTCTGCTCCGAGGTTAGCCGAGGTGAGGATGCCCTTCAGGCCCCCTGACCCTGGGCAGTGCAGATTGCTTTGAAGGGTCCAGCTGGGGCTGGCTGCTTCCCTTCTCCATTGGCCAGCCCTCTGCACCAGTATATAGTAGTCAAAAGAGGTAGCCCCTACCCATCGAGCTTAGGCAGGGCTGCGATTCCTCCAGTGGCTCTCTGGATGCCTTCACTGCCAGCTGTTAAGAGCTTGCTCAGGTTTCTTCTAAGCTGTGGATTTGGGGCAGAGCAGGGGCAGGACCTAGCATGTGCTATGCTGGGAAATGGTTCAGGAGAGGCTGGCCTGATGGTCTTCTAGTATTATTCCCGATGAGCCTATCCCAGTGACCGAAGCTAGACTCTTCTAAGGATTTCTCAGAGTGGGCCTTGGCTCTAGGCTATGATCACCCTCACTGTGTTGATCTGTCTCCATAAATAGGGGTTGGGGGTGAGACACCCCAGACCCAGTCAAGGCAGAGGTTGCAGTGAGGGTGCATGGAGGCTAGAGGAGAGAGAATGCTAAAGAATTCAAAGCTCTATAGCACCCCACCCCCTGGGTTAAGGTGGGGAAGGGCTTCAGTCCCCAGCACCCTGAGCCTGCATAGGCATGCTCCGTATCCATTCTTACAGCTACTGGCCATGCTTATTGGTGCCTAGAGTACCAAGAGCAAACCATTCCTACATCTCAGTTAGATGTTGGGGGTTTAAATTTGGCAAAGACTGTTCCTCTTCTAATCAGCAACACCTTGCAGCTCCCATGCAAGTACAGGATGAAAACCAGGAGGAGAGACTGGCCAGGGCCCTTTTATCCATGACAGTGCCCCAGCCTCAGTCTGGGGCCACTTTTTCAGGAGGCCCTCACCTTAACTAGCACCAGCTGAACATTAGGAGATACTGTGGAGAAAGCAAGCAAGCCACAAAGTTCAGATGTCTCTGTGTCCTTTTGTCCCCCTGTATGATCTTTGACATGGAAAGTGGGGGACTGGAGGGAACCAGCTAAAGGGCGAGCTTGCACAGGGAGCCTGAGTGGCTGCCTCCTGCCTCATGTAAGAAACTGCAGCTCTGATACACGATGTCCTGCCAAACCCGGCCCCTTAATTCAATTAAGCGCGCAGGACCGACTTCCCAGATTGTTCTGCGTGCCAATGCCTGTGAATGTCCTGATGTGTGTGAATCCTGGGATCTATAAGGGTGTGTGTGTGTGTGTGTGTGTGTGTGTGTGTGTGTGTGTGTGTGTGTGTGTGCTCGCGCGCGCGTGCGTGTGTGCACACATTCCTGACCCTGGAAGATGAGGCAAGGCAAAAGGAGTAGGGAAAGAAAGAGGTAGAACAGTGGGATGGAGGGAGAGAAGAAACAAATCTTCTTGGAAGGACAAACCTCAAACTAGGCTTCTTAACCCTCATACCCTGGACGCGGAGACAAGCTCACTGTGTGAGGTGCAACCTGGGGGCTGTCCATGTTTTGTAGGTCAGGCAGTATACCAGGCCTTTACTCAGTTGGTGTTAAGCCTCCTGCAAGCCCCAACCAAAATGTCTCCACAATTACAAAGGTTCCCAGGGGACAGGGCTGGCTCTGAGACTAGCCGCTCAGGGCAGCTGTTGAATCCTGTGGCTTTATGCATGCACTACAAGGCCTTTCTCATGTCTGTCCCTTGGGCTGCATGTACGTTCTTGGCCATCCTCTTTTTCTGAGCCACACCCCCACCCGCCACTAGGATCTACAAAGGACAAGGTCCTGGGTGCCTCCCACCAGGTGAACTGCCTCTGAGGTCATGCCCGAGGCTGAAAGATCCAGGCTGAAACATACATTCTGCATTACTGTGACACGTCTACAGGAAAGGTGGTGACAGGCCTTGGGGAAGATGTTCTCCCTAGGCCCCAGAGGCCAGGAAGCTTCCACAACCTTTCACACTCACTATCCCTATTTAGAGGAGTTCCCTAGTCCAAAGTCACCTGCCACTGTCCTGGCCTGGAGTAAAGCTATGTTCCAGCAGCTCACCCCTGCAGAGCTTGACTTTCCCCTCAGTCCTTCAGGGGCCCTGAGCAACCCCCTTCTGGGAGCAGAGCCAAAAAGATGGGAGAAGGATGTTTATAAACTGCTAAAAGGGAAGAGCGGGGGCAGGGCAGAGAGGCCCCTGGGCTCCAGGTAGTGTGGACCCAGCCTCTAAGTCATAAGGCCTGGCACTTTTCTCAGAGAACAGCATCTGGCTGGGAGTAGCCTCTGCTCCATCCTGGCCACCACAAACTGGGCTGGCCGAGTCACATAGCAGGGTCCCCACTATGTCCTGAAACACCATCTCAATACGCATATTCTGACCCACAGGGCACAAGGTACTCCTGTAATTTTTTTGGTTTACCTTCCCTCCTGGGCCTGAGTGAAACAGGATCCAGGTAGGAAGGAAGAAGCCAAGGCTGGGGTGTGACATTAGCAGTCAGCTTGGTGGAAGACGAAAGCCTAAAGTCAGTCTCCATTTTGCTCTAGGGCTCCACACAGCTAATGGGAGGCTGGCAGCAGCAAATTGTTGTTTACTTTTAATTAAGTAAACAATGTCGGCTTTCCGCCTCCTCCCCTGCCATCCCAGCCAGTAATTTAGGGATGACAATGGGGCTGTTTCCTTCCTCCTGCCTTCTTCCCTTGAACACTCCTGCTAGCTCCCTGCTCCTCCATACAGTTTTTGGAATTTGTGGCTACTGGAGGCTTCACCCAGCGGTACAGGAAGGTCCTGAACAACCTGACACCTCCTGGGCCCAGCAAGCTGCAGGTTCCACTCAGGGCTACCCGGGCCTGGGGCTGTGGTTCCGTTATCGCTGATGCTCCAAGCATGACCAGGGCAGTCTTGCTCTGGCTGCACTATCTTTAAAATCCCCCAAAACAGGGTGGCTAAAAGTTGGGGTGCTGGTGTGTTGCATCAGCAGAGAACAAAGACTGAAGTCAAGAAAAGATTCCCATGCACACCCCAGAGTCCACAGGTCTCCCTCACAGCTCATCACCAGTAAGGGACGTTCTGGTCCAATCAGGAAGAGCCAGTGTCCCAAGCAGAATATATGCAGTACCAACTCTCCTCAGAAATTGTACTGCCTGCAGTTGCTTTTGTGGCCTTGGTTTCTGATGTCACTGTCTTCAAATTTTTAACTTTTGAACAAGAAGTCCAGCGTTTTCATTTTGCTTTGGGCCCCACAAATTCTATAGCCTATTCTGTTCAGTAAGGAAGAGAGGGAAAGCAAGCAAGCTAAGTCAGCCTTTCACCCCCTGGGTTGTCCTGCCTGGGGTAGGGTTCTGAGCTCTGAAAGTACAAAGGAACCCGGCTTTGAGCTCCTGAGGCGTGAATTCCAAATGAGGCGGCCTAGAAGATGGGACTCCACACAAGCAGATTGGTGCCTGGGCTGCTAGAGATCCCTTTCCTCGTAAGCCATACACTTGGCAGGTGGCCTTGCTTACCCTAGCCCACCTCTCTGAGCCCTGGGCACACAGTGGGGAACTGCAGCAGCCCTGTGTGGCAGGGAAAGAAGGGGATCCTTTTTATCTCCTCTCCCTCCTCTAGTTCCTGAGGATGGGGTGGCTGGATTCAGAACCCATCGAGGACCGAGTGGGGGAGGGCTAAGTTGCCTCAACGTAGGTGCATGGGGCAGGGGCAGGCAGAATGAGTCTTAACACAGGCTGCTCCAAACTCTTGCCAAAGGGCGGGGTCTTCTTTAGCTCAAGCTGGCTGGGGCTGGATGCAATTTCAGCCGCAGAGCAGGGATTGCTGGCTGGAAGCAATTTTCTCATTAGGACCCCAGGCCTGCTTGCTGGTCTGTTCTCAACCCTTACTCCCCTTCTGCGAAACCGCACCCCACAGGCCTCCCGATAGACCACTCACACGCACAGGGAACACACGTGTACTGAGTCAGAGAGGCGACTGTGGGGTCACTCCAATGGGGCTGGGTTCAAGGAGAGCAGCGTTGGCACAAGGCCCTAGCACTGAGGCAAATGCATAAACAAGGAGTCTTAACTCAGCTCAAGCACCCAGGCAGCCCAGGGAGAGCAGGACCCTGAACCCCAGGACCAGCAGGGAGTACTGCCTCACATGACCCTCCTGAGCTGCTCTCAGGCCAGTCACCAGTCTGTCTTGCTCAGATGAGCCTGGAGCTAGCAGATGGGCTCTGGGAGGCAGACCCTTTTCCCAGCCCCAGGTGCTGTAAGTGTAGGGTGGTCTCACAGAGGCAGGGGGAGAGCTGAGGCAGGAGGGGCGGCACCGCTCTGCTCCTTAGACACATGTGGTTGGACTTAAAAAGCTATTAGGGAGCAAGGCGCTGGCGGAGTATGGCTGGCTCTCACACCAGAGTGGGGGGGGGGAGATGCCGAAGCAGTGAGCTCAGCACCCGCTCCCTCCCTGGCAGTGCTGGACCCAGGGGACCCCCGCCCAGCAGGAGTGTGCAGCAGACTCTCAGGGGAGGGTGAGCAGGCTTTGGGCCTGGGTCTCGCTTGACAGAGCCTCTGTAGCACTCTGGAGAGTCTAAGCCTGTAGTGGGGGTAGCCTCTGGGGCATGGGTAGGAAGTCTGGACCCAGCCGAGGGAGGGGGGGTAAAGACAGATCCTCAACCCCCTCTAGGTTTTCTGGAAAGATGAGTGTTAGAGGTCTCCTTAAGGTAGGGGTGTGTGTGTGTGTGTGTGTGTGTGTGTGTGTGTGTGTGTGTGTAGTGGGGCAGTGAAGGGGGAGATTATGAGAAGAGCAGGGAAGGAAAAATGGGCCCCACCCATCACGAGGCCAGAAAAAAAACTGATGGAAAGTTCTCTAGATCCGCCAGCTTGTAAAAAGTTCCTTTTCTTTCCAAATTATGAACATTTTTTAACAAGGGAGGAAGGGACCCAGAGCAGAGAGAGATCTAGGACTTCATTAGGACAGTATGCATTTGCAACCATGTGCCACAGTGACTGATGACTGAAAGTGTATCTGTCTATATTCCAACACATTCTCCTTCCAAAGTCAGGCTACCCCCACCCACAGTGCCTGCCTGAGGAGGCTGCCCCTGCTATTATGGGGAGAGCGGATAGGTGCCAGGAGGGGAGTACATATGCAGAGACAGATCTGAGATGGGGCAGGCTAAGGATGCAGCCCCAGCCCTGAGGGAAAGAGCTCCCCAGGGTGACAGCCTCAGCAACAGGAACAGGCCTTGGAACTGCAGGGAAATATACTGCCCAAGGCTCTGCATGCCCTACCCAGCTTTTCCATCCAAAGCCCAACCAAAGGGGAGCCAGAGTGAGGTGTTCTCAATACCTCACATACTGAAACTGGCTGGCCAGTGTGTGTGTGTGTGTGGGGGGGTTGCTGTCCCTACCTGTGTGGGGGGGCTTGCTGTCCCTAGCTGTGGGGGGGGCTTGCTGGCCCTAGCTGTGTGTGGGGGGCTTGCTGGCCCTAGCTGTGTGTGTGGGGGGCTTGCTGTCCTTAGCTGTGTGGGGGGCTTGCTGGCCCTAGCTGTGTGTGTGGGGGTGTCTTTCTGGCCCTAGCTGTGTGTGGGGGGGGTGTCTTTCTGGCCCTAGCAGTACATACAGATGGGAGTGCTTAGCTCTTACGGAGAAACCACCAGCTCAGCTAGACTTGCTGAACCCTTTGCTGGTTCTTTCCTAGGGGGTCTCCCTCTTCAGGGTGGGTGTGTCTACCCATAGTGAAGATGCCAACTGTGGGAGGAGAAAGGGGACTTAGAGAAACCACCAAGAGTCAAGGGGGGTGCTCAGGCTGGTGGGGGAGGAGCCTATCACTGAGCCTGGATCCTTGCTCAGGAAACACGCAAAGAATGCAGTTGGCAGCAGGCCAGTGGGCCAGGACCACAAAGAGGCCTTTGTTTTAGGAGGTGTCCAGGGAGTGGATGGACAGAACAGCAGAGGTGGGGGCAGTACCCTTTTGGGGAGCACGGAGGGATCAATCCCTACAGGGTGCCTACACTACCTCTTCTGGTTCACACTCACAGGTCTAGCGGTGGCAGATTCTTTCAGGGCACCTTGGGGCCAGGCTCCCCGTTTCTCAGCTCCCCATTTCCCTGGGCTGATAGCTGACTGACCTCCAAGGTGGCCTGCCTACTGGCACTGACATCATGTTACTCCCTGCAGGGGGAGGGCAGGAGGTGGGAGACTTTCCCTCCATCCTCTGCTCTGCAATTGCAGGGCTTCTCTGGCCCCTTCTTGGCATCTGGAAAAGTTTGGGAAATTAAAAAAAAAAATTTGGAGAGTTATCTATTGCTTTCTAGCCTGCCAGGGAGCCAGAGCCAGAAAGGAGGAAGAGGGAAGTGGGGTGGGGGTGGAGGTTATGGAGGTTAGAGGAGTGGGGACAGAAGACAAGATCAGAAGGAAGACGGAGCCTTGCTTCTGGAAAGGAGGGGCACCCAAGGGTGCCCCATAGCTAGCCTGGCTCTCATCTGAGTTTCTTGAGAGAACCAACACAAGCTCACCGAGTTAACCAGGTCCACGGAGCTCTCACAAACCACCCTGCCACCCAGCAGCTGTCACCTGCCCTCTTTCCCGGTAGCCTGAGTGCCAGAACCACCGAGGAAAGGCTGTCTTAAGGATTGGAGGCTAAAGACAGGATGAGGCAGGAGACCACCGTGGCTCTCCACTTCTTGTGAGGGAATGCGATGCAGAAGAGGCACAGGAATGGTCTCCCGTGGTCTTCCTCTGGTGAGTGTGGACAGGTCTGCCCCCTCAGCTTCAGAGCAGGAGCAGCCTAGGCTGGCCCAACAGGTCCCCAAACAACTGCTGGGTGGGATGTGTGTTCAATACCCCCTTGCCAGGATTTGGGGAGATGCACCCAAGCACAATTTAAGTAGAAGGGAAGAGTAGAGAAAGTGAAAATATGTGCCAATCAGCAGTGTACGGGCAGCCAGCTACTTAACCTGGTATCAGCCTGGACACTACCTGGGTGCCAGCAGGCACTTTGTGTCAAATCCTGCCAGCAGAGTGGAGACTGAAGGACAGGAAGTGGTGGAGAGCCAGAGATGAGGGCTGGGGAGGGGATTGTGCTGGAGAGGAAGGAGGAGAAAGCCTAAGAGCACTGAAGGAAGGAGCTGGAAGAGCACACGCTGTGGTGGGGGCGGGGGTGGGGGGCGCTAAGCCTGTCCCTCTGTGTCCAGCAGCTCCCAGAGCAGCCCTGCCCCCTCCAGGCACCTGCTAAGGCTGCAGCAACCGGTTGTGTTTCTTTAACCCCTGGGGCCTGTTGACACAGATTAGTATCGCTGGTCAGGGGTCAATAGGGAAGGCTCTTGAGGTCAAGACCTGAACAACTGGAGTTGTAATGAGCCACGTGGGGAAGAGGCCCAGGGAGAACAGAGCAAGGAGGGCGGAGGGGGCGGAGGGGGCGGAGGGGGCGGAGGGGGGCGGAGGAGGGCCTCTCAGCAAGCCTGGCCACTGCTGCTGTCTGCTCCCTGAACGTGCTGGGCTTGGAGTTTGGGGAAAAGAGGTGTGTGCATGCAGGGTGTGTGTGTGTGTGTGTGTGTGTGTCTGTCTGTCTGTCTGTCTGTCTGTCTGTCTGTCTGTCTGTCTGTCTGTCTCTGTGTGTGTGTCTGTGTGTGCCTGTGTATCTGTGTGTGACCTGAGCTAGAATCCCAGTTAGGCAAAGCCAGGAAAGATCCACGGGAAAATGAAGAAAGGCTATCTAAGCCTGATTAAACATACTATTCTGGGCCAGACATCACTCCCTCTCTGCTACTCTATCCCCACCTCCATGAGCCCCTAGACACACTCCTGTTCCTTCCTGGGCCTGCAGTGAGGTGGCACTATGCCCACCTCGGCACTTACCCACCTCAGGCCATCTGGCAGCGGCTGAGCTAAGTGATTCACTTGTGATCAGCTGCCTCTAAAAGGTGTTAGTGCAGGACAGGACAGTGTCCCCAACCCCATGGGATAGCTTCAACCCACCATGGGCTACAGAACTACAGCACAATGCTCAAACAGCAGGGTAGGTGCTTCTATGTCCTTAGGGTGATAGCCTCTCTAGTTATCACCAGGTAGCCCCAAGGCAGGTGCTTCAGGGCTTGCCTGCTTTCTGCCCAGGGCCACTTCCCAGGCCCATCTGTCCTCAGGCTGCTCAGCTCCTCCCTTATGGGAGGAGGGAACAGAGAGAGCTGGAATGGAGTCTATAAGAGCAGGTCACCTATTTGGAACTCAGCATCACTCTGGAGCTCTGAAGATCCTGTCATATTCATCATCTTTAATTGTTCCTGGGGCCCACAGAGGTCCAGGTTATACCCCAAGGCACACAAAAATCCTGCATTCATTTGCATGTCTGTGGGGCATGGGCATGGGTTACAGCGAGCCCAGTGGCACACACACACTCAGGAAATCCTGTATGCCATCTTACAGATTCATGTATGTGGGCTTGTAGACTGGCCTAGACAAAGGCCCCTGGAAGCTGAGGACACCATGGAGACGGAGGACTGGGTCTGAGGATGGGAAATGAGGTGGGGTGGCAGCTGGGCTAGGGTACAAGAGATGATGATGCTCGAATGTAAGAGAAAAGAGAAAGGCCAGGCAGAGAAATGAGTCCAGTCCAGAGGCAGGCCAGCACTTTGAGCTTGTGGCTTGCAGACAGCTGCTAACTCTGGCAGTCAGGGCATGGGGGTGGGGTGTGGCAGCAAGGGATACAGCAATGGAAGGGTTATCAGGGACCCAACCATGAACAACCCCTGCCTAAGCAGGTAGCAACTGTTCTGGGTCAAGAACATATATGGGGAAGAATGTGGGACCAGCTGCCAGTCAAATGCAGTTGCACACCTCTAGGAGGCAGTCTTTCCCCTCCCAAATATATAGAGAATGGAAATTTATATTCACATGGATGTGTGAGCATAAATGCTACTACAGACTTGTTTACAACGGCCCAAAAGGGGAAAGATAGCAGACACGGTGGCACACACCTTTAATTCCAGCACTTACAGGATGGCTCCCTGTGAGATCAAGGCTATTTAGCAGTTCCAGACCAGCCAGGTGACATAGTGAGGCCCTGCCTCAAAAAAGGAAGATAGATACTTGGGAAGACCCCAAGTATCTATCAGTGGTTGGATCATCAAAACATGGCATGTCCATAATATGAAATATTAAACCATTAATACAGGCTGCAACATGCAACATGGATGAAGCTTAAAAATAATTACGCTCTACTCACCCAGACCACATAGTGTATGTTTCCATTTATATGAAATGTCCAGAATGGGTAGATCCATAGAGAAAAAAGTGGTTATCGGGGGCTGGGAGAGATAGAGAAATGAGGCTAACTACTTACAGATGAAGGTTTCTTCTTGGAAAATGGAATTGTTCTAGAATTAGAGAGTGGTGATGGCTGCACAGCACTGTGAATCTTACTGTCACAGAATTTTAATGTTAAAACATACTTGCAGGCCAGAGAGATGGCTCAGTGAGTCAGGTGCCAGGTGTCTAAGCCTAAAGACTTGAGTTGGATCCCCGGAACCCACATAAAGGTGAAAGGACAAAACCAACTCCTCAAAGTTGTCCTCTGACCTCCCCCCCACACACACACCATGTACCCTCTGCCACACATAATAATAAAAGGTTTTTAAGATAAACTGCAATTGCTTCTCAGATTACAATAGGTTGGTCTGCTGAAAAACACTTCATAAATTGAAAATATTGTTAGTTGAGACTGTATTTAATGTGCCAAACACCAGAACTCAGCCTAACCTGCTTTCAGTGTACTTGTGCCAGGAATGGGGATGTGCTTAGAAAGTGAGGCAAGAGGATCAGGAGTTCAAGGTCAGCCTAGGTTATGTGAAATTCTGTCTAATTAAATAAAACAAAAAGTAAGTCCTCAGGGCAATCAATCACATCAGCCTGCAGCAGGGTAGATCTCTGATGGGACCTATTTTATAATAAAGCACGGACCACTCTGTGTAATTTCTTGAACATGGCCCTGAAAGTGAAGAACAGAATGACTGTGGAGGCTGGTGAGGTGGCTGAGCAGGTACAGGTGCCACAGGTGCCTGCTGCCCAGCTTGATGACCTAGGTTTGAAGCCTGGGATCCACGTGGTAGAGGGAGAGACCTGACTCTCAAAAGCGGTCCTTTAACCTCCAGGTGTGTGCCATGGTGCCCGTGTGCTCCTCCCCCCAAATAAACAAATGCAACAATAATAAAGAATGCTATATGAGCATGGTTTCCACCCATCACAAAGTCAAAAATCCCTAAGTTCACATATCACTGTAGGCCCAAGACCACTAGAGGTGAATCCTATAATGTGAATAGCAGTGCAATCTAGAAGAGAGAAGTAGAATTCAGAGATGATAGTTCAGGGTCAGCAGAGGAGTAATTTCATATGCTAGACTAAGGTGGTAGTCCCCTCACAAGATATGGAACCAGAGAGAAAGGGAAGCTAGGTGGCCAAACAGATCACTCACGGGGGTTGACATATCGATGTCTATCCATAGCTGGAAAGTAGAGTTAGGAGTAATCAGGTATTGGGACTGCTCCGTGGTCAGTGGCAGGCTGCATGGAGACAGGCCCTGGGGCTGTTGCTGGCTAGCTGGTCATCTTTTATACAGGTCTCAAACACTCAGCTCCCAGGCAAAACACAGTGCCCCATGCACTAGCTTGCCATAGGCTTCCTGAGATGGGGCTCAGTCTTCCCCAGGCTTGGGGACCAGCTCACCACAAGCGGCTAATACAAGCCGTACAAAGGTCTCTTCCCATGGGCTCCTATCCCCAGCTTCCACACTACCCATCCTGTGTAATAACCTTGCATACAGCTCTAGGCCCTGTGGCTCAGCACATGGCACCACTCACTGGTTTCTGGCACCAGAGAGGAATTTATTTCCTGGACAAAGCAGCCAAAATCGTTCCACACCTTTGTTCGTGAGCGCAGTGTAGTTGGAGCCGACATTTTCTAATGGGGCCAGAGAAGAGCAACTCAAAATGGATTCAGGGAGGGTGTCGGCTGTGGAACAGCTCCCAGGCATAGCATTCCGCGGTCTGGAAAGCTAATGGTGAGGAAAACGGATGTGGCCGAGCTTATAAAATCAAATCGGCCAGGGTTCCACAGAGAATGCTGAAAGCCAACCCCAGGAAAGGTAAGCTGCCTGCAGCTTAGAAAGGGGGCCCAAAGAAGGCAACAGACATTCTACTTTTAAAATAAGGGCAGAACCCGGAGAGGCCAGACACAGGGAGAAATGGGCTCCCACAATCTTAGGCTCAGCCACTCAGGATTGGGCAAGAGGAACTGTTTTCAACACTGACCTTCAAGACTTTGAGAGTTGGGGGATTTGGATGCTGAAGTCAGGTGCCAGCTGTTCTCACAGTCCCACTGTCCTATCTCAGCTCCCAAACAGCCAGTTCAAAGCCCTTCCTGGTCAGGGACTGTGACTCTCTTCAAGGTTACATCCCAGATTACACCCCTGTCCCCAGAAAATATACTCCCTGCTTTCCTCCCATCCCTGTCACACCGTCTCTGCTCCTGACATACGTGTGGAGACATGCACAGATAAAAAGATCCTGTGTGCACAGAGCCCTGTGTGGAACCACTACCTCACAGCCTATTTACAGACACTTCGCCAAACAAAATATCAACTCCCAATGTTTGACAGGGAACCACTCCTCCCTTGTCAGGAGTGATCCCTCTGAAAGGGGGTCCCCAGTGATGAGCAGCAAAAGCCCCAGGAAGAGGAAGGGGAGAAAAGGAGCATATGAGAGGTAAAAGAAGGTAAAATTATAAGGTTGGAGCTGTCAAGTAGGGGGGGAAAGGTGGGGGAATGCAAAGCAACTCCGCTATTAGGGACTTGCTGTGAAATGTTAGCATTCACAACAGCTGAAAATCCAGTGCTTTGTCTGCAGAAAACATAAGACATCGCAGCCCAATGGCAGGGAGGACACAGAAGCCCCCCACACATGGCAAGCAAGCATGGCACATACGCTAAAATATAGGACCAGGTGCTCACATCCACTTACTGTAGGTTGCCCTCCCGCCCACACACACACACACACACACACACACACACACACACACACACACCATCCTAACCCATGTCCTGGGTCCTCTCCCAGGGGCCATGCAACACGGGTCAAAGGTGGAAACAAAGTGGTCAGCCTCCACTGCACTGAGCCTCACTGCGTGGGGTCCATCCAGTTATCAGAAGACATAGGAGGGAGAGGCCACTTGTGGCCAGTATCCTTTCAGGATGGGCAGTGGGATGTGGCAGCTCTTCCAAGTCAGAAGGATCTACAAGGCCCTAAATCCCTCAGTGCAAGTGCCAGTGTAAGGACATACTGGCTATGTGTGTTGGCACAAACCTACCGCCTCAGCACTTAAGGAAGTTAAGGAAGTCAGGCTGAGGAAGGGTTGCAAGCTCTAGGCTAGTCTACGCTACACAGTACAGCCCTGTCTCAAAAACAGGCATTACCATCCCTGACGGTGGAGAGATGGAGAGACTCCCAACCTCATGAGGGCCTCGCTTCAGCCACTGCTCAAGAGGGAAGAGTCTGATAGAACAAGAAGGGTTAGTCACCCTGGTGTAGCTGTCACTGCCTTCCCAACTCCCTGGCCCTGCACCTAGAGGTAGCAGGAGCACCCCAGCCTCTACTAGGGAGGCCCCCAGGGCGCTCCTCAGCTTGACCTGCCCTCACTCTTTTCTGCTGTGCTCAGGATTCAACTCTGACACTTCAAATACCAAGCCGGGGGGATACCTGTGGTGGAGCTTGCTCCTGTATAGTGTGGCCTCCATCTGTTGGGCAACAGCAGCATTCCCCCACAGAACAGTGTTTCTAGACACAGCCAAGCACCCCTGAGGGCCAGAAAAGGTGCCTACACTATCAAGTGGGCCCACACCCCTTCCCTCAGAAGCTCCTGTCACGCAGCTCTGCCGCTCCTAGAGCCAGGCTGAGCACAGAACAGCCTCTTCCGTGCGCCCATTCAAGTAAGCAGCTGTGGTTGCTAAGGGCCCTAGCAGAATCCCGCACCACACCTCATACACAAGGAATACCTCAGAGTGGAGGTGTCTATGCCTGAGAGACCCCTCCAGGCACAGAGGCAGCTACAGCATGAAGCCTGAATTCAGCAGAGCCTGTGCTACTCAGAGGTGTCTGCTATGTGGGAGTCTGGCCTGCTATGTATGCCCTCAGTCATAGTGTACAGGTGCTGTGGAGCCCCGGACCCAGGCGTGACCAGCCCTTGTCTCAGGTCTCAGAAGGGCTGCTGTCCCTGCACCACTCCAAACACAATCTTTTAATAGCAGCTTCCTGTGGGGCTGGCTCTGCCACCCCCATCCTGCACCACTCACTCAGCCCTACTCCTGACTTGGAGACATAGCGCCCTGTAATTACAGCAATTGTAATCTCTTTTACTAACAGGTAGATTAATAGCGAGGCAGGTTCACAAAGAGCCCCAAAAGGGAACTGCTCAGCTGCTGAGCGGGTGGGAAGAGCCTGACACTTCTCAGCAAACACACATCCCAACTGAGAAGCTGTGGCCACGGGCACCAGGCAGGGAGCTGAACTCGGGGGCCACACCAGCTGTGTCCCTGCTCACTGGAAATGACAAGGATCACTGCACTCTCGCTGGGTTTCCAAGCCGGCACAGGTTCATAAGTATTTAAACCCCCTAACCTGAGGAATGTGTCAGGGTATGATCACACACACACACACACACACACACACACACACACACACTCTGATCTACACTGCACACAGACACACATGCCAGCAGACACTCACAAGGAATAATGAACATCTACAGAACAGGCCAAGCTCCGGAAACACACTTACTTATCTGACCGCCATGGTACAGGCACTTGAGGGTGGATGGTGCTTCAGTGCGTCACTGAGAGAAGGGAAGAGGGCATCTGTTCTGTCTGTCTGTCCCACACAATTAACCCCTTTCAGTGCTGTACTTCACACATTTCCTGCCAGGCCCCTGGGCCTCCTACCCTCCAGGGCCTGAGACAAGATGGAACATCACACAGGAGTGGGGGAGGGAACAACAAATACCCCAAAGACATTTCAGCTCCCATCGGCCGAACAAGAGGGACAAAGTGGTACCCAGGGGGATGCTGTCCTGAGTGTGGAGCGAGAGTGAGAATATCTGTGGCTGAATCAAATCCCTGAGTAAAGGTGAGTGTGATGTTACAGGCTTAGAATCCTGCCACTCGGGCAGATTTTGGGCCAGCCTGGGATATCATAGCAAGAACCATATGCCTGTGACCCTAGCAACAGGTAGAAACTTGTACAAGATGACCACAAGTTTCAGGCCAGCCTGGTCCACGTACTGAGTTCTAATCCAACCATGGATACAAAGCAAAATCCTATCTCAAGAAGGGAGAGAGAGGGAGGGAGGGAGGGAGGGAGGGAGGGAGGGAGGGAAGAAGGGAGGGAGGGAGGGAGGAAGAAAGGGAGGGAAGGAGGAGAAACCATCTGAAGTCCAGAGCTAAGGTTTCCCTCCTTCTAACTCCACCTCTGGGCCACACAGGCTGTACCAGCTAGGCCAGAGACGCCCTATTTCCTTGGGAGATCTAGAGCACACTGGAGGTGTGCTGTCATTGAGAGCCCCTGGCCAGCAGCTGCTAACCACCAGCCACTTTAAAGTTCCTGGATCAGAAGCTGGGACTGTCCAGGGTCATCCTCTTCTAGGACTGTCCAAAGAGGAATGCCACTACAGAGGCCTAGAAGAAGTTACCACAGTTTCCCATAAAAGCACAGCTGGAGAATGTGAGAGGTTAGGCTGAAGGAGCTACAGAGGGCGATGGAGATGCCCACTAGCAGAGGTGGGAGCTGAAGTAGAGAATAAAAGAGATACACACACTGTGAGAGTGTGCTGAGATGCCACCGAAGCACATGAGAAAAATCTTCAGAAGAGTCTATAGAGCTCAACTAGAAACTCAGCGCCTAGGAATCATCGTCACCTGAGATGGGCACATAGCTGCGACCTCAAGGTGATCCTGTTTGAATCTGCAAATGGAATGAGGTTATATCAATTCGTACATCATGAAATTTCATGCTGCTGCTTAAAAGCGTACTTTAAAAATACATATGACATTTACAATTTTTAAATTTGTGATGCAGCTAGCACGTGGACATCAGACAGCTTTTAGAAGTTCCTCCCCTTACTGTTGGGGACTGATGACTCAGGTCATCATGTTTGCACAGAAGGCAGTCCTACCCACTGAGCCATCTTATCAGCACCTTGTTTACTTGTTTGTTTGTTTATATTTGAGACAGTCCAGACTGGCCTAAAGCTTGTTATGTCCTCATGACCTTGGTCTGGCCTCCTCCTTGTGAGTACACTATGCCTGGTTTTATGTGATGTTGGGGATAGAGCCCAGGGACTCAGACACATAATCTACCAACTGAACCACATCACTAGCTCAAAAAAGCATGTGTTTACCTTTTCTTTTTAGTATATATACCAGGTTAGCCTTGAACTCAAAATCTTCATGCCACAGCCTCCCAAGTACTGGGATTAAATCTTGTCTTTATTATATTAATTCTTTATAAAATAAGCAAGCTGAACATAATAGCACACATTCATAATCTCAACACTTGGGAGGTCAGAGGATCAGGGATCATCCTTAACTGTACAGTGAGTTTTATTTAATTAATTTTTATTAATGTGTATAGATGTTTTGCCTGCTTATATGTCTGTGCACTCCGAGAGTGCCTCAAAAGAATGCCAGATCCCCTCAGGCTGGAGCTACAGATGGCTGTGAGCAACCATGTGGGTGCTGGGAATTGAACCAAGACCCTCTGGAAAGGCAACTGGTGCTCCTAACTGCTGAACCATCTCTTCAACTCCTCATTTTTTTTTTTTTAAATGAGTACCTATAACATTTACATGGAAAGGGAATTTTTCATCCCCAAAAGAAAAAGAGAACAGATATCTTTAGAAGTGTTAAGAACCAAGGACAACACAACTAACTAATAAGGAAAGGTGCCAAACCATCCAAACAGTGATGTAGTTGCACACGCTATAATACAGAGGCAGCATCCAAACTGGCCGCAAGAGCAAACATCTTTAATCCCAGCACTCGGGAGGCAGAGGCACAGATCTCTGAGTTTAAGGACAACCTGGTCTGCAGAGTGGGTTCCAGGACAGCTGGGGCTACAGTGTGGTGAGCAGAGAAGTTCAGAGTGCATAAAGTCTCTTGTGAAAGTGTGCTGTTGTGAGCATGATCCTGCCAAGGGCTCCAATGAGTCTGTTCCAATGGGAATGGCAAAGCCTTCTCCAAGTGAGGATAAAAGAGATGGCAAGGCCTTTCTTGGGTCTGAGTGAGAATGTTGATAGTTGGCTAAAATGGCCACAATACAATAGCTTTTTCTACCAAATATTGACAGCCTGATGACTTCTCCCCTATATAGCCGGCTCTTACAGAGATTAGCTAAACCTGCCTCCTTGTTCAGCTGTATGTAATAAATCTGACTTTCAGTTCAATTGAATTTAGCCCGACAAGGTGGCACATGCCTTTAGTCCCAGCACACAGAAGGCAGAGGCGGATGTCTAAGCTCGAGGCCAGCCTGGTCTACAGAGCAGGATCCAAGACAGCCAGGGCTGTTACACAGGGAAACCCTGTCTCAAAAAACCCCACAAAACAAACAAACAAGCAAACAAACAAACAAACAAAAGTAAGTAAAAACCACACTGGGCTTGGGGTGAAGGGCTGTGGTTTTTCCATCAGAGAGCACAGCCTACCCAATCCTGGCTCTTTTGTATATGTATTCATGTGTCCACATCTCTGTGTGTTTGTTGTTGTTGTTTGTGTATGTGTGTCTTTTCTTTATCCCCTTGTCTCCCTAGTTAGGTAAATCCCTGGAGCCTTACAAGGATGGGACAATATCGTGAGACCCTGACTCTAGACAAAACAAAATAAAAAACCCAAAACACTCTAAAACTCTAATTTTAAATAAAAATTTAAAATATATATGAATAGCTATAGAAAATGTAATAAAATACCAGCTGTTAAATTGGATATTTGTAATGATTCTCCTTTCTCTTCTAAACTTTATGCTTATTTTATGTATGTAAATATTTTCTTTCACTTTTTTGTTTGTTTGAGAAAGGGTCTCACTATGTAGTCCTGGCTGTCCTGGAACTCTTTCTGTGGACCAATCTGTCCTTGAATTCAGAGGTCTGCCTGCCTCTACCTCCCTAGAGTTGGGATTAAACACACGCACCAAACCACCACTGCCTGGCTTCAAAAAACAAACAAACAAACAAACAAAAAAACAACTTTTTAAAACAGATACATGTTTACAGTTCAAAGTCAGCCTGGCTACAGAGGAAGAGCCCATCTCAAGCTCCCTCCCCTCTCAAAAAAATTTTAAGAGAGGGGGAGCTGGAGGACTCAGGGTTCAGAGCACTGGATAGTTGCATAGAATTCAGATTTAGTTCTAAGTATCCACATGACAGCTCACAGTTGTCTGTAACTCAAGTTCCAGGGAGATCTGACACTCTCATCTGTCCTTTGTAGGTACTAGGCACAACACACATGATCCACAAACATGTAATTGTTTTTAAGTTTTAAGAATAAAAAGATTATGAATGGATGGATGGATAGATGGATGGACAGACAGATGGATGGATAGACAGAGTGGGTAAGCAAATGAGAAGCCACAAGTATGTGGCACTCTCCAGGAATCACAGAACATAGGCAAATCCTTGGCCCTGCAAAGTTAGCCAAGTTTGCCTGAGGCAGGTTTAGCTTACTGAACATTTTTCTGTTCTCTAAGAAACTCCATCCCAAATGACAAAAAAAAAAAAAAAAAAAAAAAAAAAAACCAACTGGAGAGGCCTTGGGGTGAGGGTAGAGGTAGGTTAGAGGGATTCGGGGTGGCACACACCTTTAATCCAAGCATTCAGAGGCAGATGTGCATCTCTGTGCATTCAAGACCAGCCTGGTTGGTCAACAGAGTGAGTCCAAGGACAGCCAGAACTACATAGAGAAACCCTGTCTTGCAAAACCAACAAACAAAGCAGCTGGAGAGAAATGCCTTTAAATTACAATCATGCTGTAGCTGAGGCCCATGCTTCTGCATGCAGGGTCCCTGATGACATTCTGCCCAACAAGGGGGCACTTTGCAAAGAAAAACAGGTTTCTAAAGTCAAGGATGGGCACACGGAGCTGAGGAAGGCAGTTCAGAACCATGCAAAAACAGGCAAAAGTGCCCCTTAAAGCCAAAATGGGGAATGTTAAGGTCTGGGCAAGTGAGGGGTGTCAGTGACAGCATGGCCAACTGTAGGGTTGGCCTAGAGAAGTGACCGTATATGTGTACACTAAGTTGAGGAACAGACCTTCCTCTGGAGCTGCTCACATTCTTTCCATAAGTCATCCTTAATAACCAAATCCAGCCTCCAGATCTGGAAGCACATGTCCCAGCTAGAGGATAGCAGTCGTCTTTGGCCAGGGAGGCCCTAGGCGAAAGGGCAGGAAGGCAGGTCCCCAGCCTGCTGCAGGACAGTGTTTCTCTGAAGGGTCAGGGGCCAGGAGGGGCCACTGGACAGAAGGCAAGCATTCTATGGGGCTCAGGACTACTCCATGTTCATCTAAACCACAGGGTTACCAGGCTAGTGTGGCACCAGGCTAAAATGTCAAGCAGATCTGGCAAAGGGGTAAGGCCACCAGTGGAGGTCCTGGGGCTGACTAGAGAAGATGCAGACTGGAGACTATGTCTGTTCTAAGCCTAGAAGCCTCTACCTGCAAAAACAACCTTGCGTGTGATGGCATGGATGACCGTGGAGCCAGGTGACCTGGGGCCAGAGTACACACTGAGCAGTGGCACCTGCAACAAATGGCCAGGTGGAAGGAGCCAAGAAGAGGGCCATTTGCCTCCATTTCCCTGACATCTCATTCATATAGACAGAAGAGATGTACTGTGAGAGGCCAGTTCCCTCTTGACCCACAAACCCACACCATCCCCATCCAGCGCAGGCTGCTTTAGTGTTTCTGAAGTGCTGACAGGATTCTCCCTTGTAGTACCTACTTTTAAGGAGTGCACCTAATGTTCTCCCTACTTTTACTTCCCTTGTCCCTCGGCCTTCCTCCTGATTTTCAAGCCACTTGAAGGCCTTTGTGTCAGTATTCAAAATGGGCTTGTGAGTTGTTAAAAATTATACAGAAAGGCAGAAATTATAAAAAGAAAAAACATAGCTCCAGCTCCAAGATGTACAGCTAGCAAGAAAAGCCCATGCTATTGTGTGCAAAGGGTCACCTAGGAGGCAAATAACCCCCTCAAACCTCAGTCCAATTTTCAGAGTTGGGTCTCTTGAAGTGGACCATCGGCATCTGCCACAGGTGCTGCAAGGGGACCTGTCTCCTGGCAGACACAAAAAGTCAGGCCTGGCCACCATGGAAGTGCCTGGCCTCTCCCAGGGAAAGAGTAAGTAGGGAGGCATGTCTTCTGCCTACACACAAATAGGCTCAGACTCACAAGGGCATCCCTGCAGCCAGAGCACTTCGTTAGAGAGGAACATAATTCAAGAGTCCTTGCCAAGTCAGGCTGGCATGTGAGTAATTACATTAATGAATCTCTGAGTTATAAAATCTAATATTAGCTGGTGGCTTTGGTACCATCACTCTCAGTTACTGTCCCACATGGCTGCAAACACTTCTGGACAGCGCATGGCTTGAACAGACCGAGTGTGCATGACACATGCAAGCAGAGAGAGCAGCAAATGTGTGTGTGGTGTTTAATTTAAAAGAAATTCATGTATTTGAAACTATGCCCAGAGCTCTGTATGCGAGGCCTACTTTATAAGCCACGATACCACAAATAAGTGAAAGGAATGTGGCTCGTCCTCAGGGCAGGGCAGCTCTCTTGGCCCCATCTCTCTGACTGGCAATATACTGAGGATTACTGCCCTGAGGAGCATGAGCTTTTGTGCCTCTCGCCAGTACAGCTCCCCACAGAGCTCCTTTTGGCCTTGCAGGCAGGGCCCATCACTAGATCCCGCACCCTGTCTCTCCACGGATGCTTGTTAGCTGTCTCCGATCCCAGATCCAAATTCAGAAGTCAGGTCTCACACAAATAGGGCTCTGCTTGCCACCAAGCAGGTCTCCCAGTCTGAGGACTAGACCAATGTACCACCACCATCCTGGCCATTATCTGTGGGTTCCAGTTAAGGCTGGTAGAAACCACAATCCAATTGGCTATGCTATGCATGTGGTCAGAGGCAGAGGGCGCCAAGCAGACTGAAGCCAGGTTGTGAGTGACAGACACTAGACATAGGTAACGAAGAAAGTATCTGCAGGGCACCTGGGGTTGCACTTCACATACAAATGACATCACATAGCTTAGGACCAGGTTTCTGTAAACCTCACATGCCACAGTAGGACTAGGCTCCCCTATCCTGTCAGTGCATGGGTCCCATCAGTTGAAGCCTCTCCGGGGGCACTGTCCAGTCAAAGGGTCCAGGAAACTGACTTTCATAGAAATGATCCTCCTTACCCCGGGATTTGTATACTGTGGGTGGGGCTTTTGCTCACCCACAACATGTAATCAAAGCACTGGGGACAAGTTTAAGAAATTCACAGGCAACTTGAGTAGCTCTGTCACTGGCAGAGGCAAGGGACATCCTGAAGAGAGCACACAGCAAGGCCTGCCAAAGCCCCTCCTCCATCGCCAAGACAGTGTTGCTCACTCTGCAAACTGGTGATGTATGTGGCCACTGGTTCTTTGTTCTTGAGGGACTGTCCTGTGCACTAGACTTTACCCAATGTGGGGCAAACAAAAGCATGTACATGGCTGGTGAGATGAGTGAGCAGTTGTTGCAGAACCATGACAGTCTGTGTTGACCCCAGACCCTGATCTCCACAATCACAGTGGCACACATGCACATACTGCACATCACAATCACACAAAATAATATTTTAAAAGTATCCACCAGTTGGGAGTGGTGGTGTACATCTTTAATCCCAGCTCTTGGGAGGCAGAGGCAGAGTCAGAAGCAGGCAAATCTCTGTAAATTCAAGGTCAGCCTGATCTACATAGCAAGTTCTAGGACATCCAAGGTTACATAGTGAGACCCTGTCTCAAATAAGAAAAGAAAAAGAAAAGATTGATTACCAGATGTCTCTAAAGGGCAAAATAACCACTGGTGCTCAAGCCGCCTGGTCCCCAGGGACTGAGGAGTCTCCTGGGGACAGTACTACAAGCAAGGAACTCCTATCAAAGGGCACAAGTTTCCACACAAGGCCCCAAACTAACTTCACTACCAGCCTAGCTGACAACAGGAACCCCCTTAATGCAGGAACACAGGACTGGTTCATTGTCATTCCATAAATAACCATGTCTCCTACTCCTCTTCTCCACCTCACAGCGTCTCCTGGGGTCAGGACATTGTCCTGTGTCCGCTCTGCTGCTGCCGTCTCCCCACCACTGCAACAATGCTCCCAGGCCCCTGTCAAAAGGCTCCACATTTCTTTCGTTACCCTGGCTGATACTGACCTAAAACCTCAGCCATGGAAATGACACAGAGCTTGGGGCTGTCCATAGTCAACTCTCCTTCAGCAAGTGTCCCCCACTTGGCTCTTTTTTTCTCCCTGAAATGAGACTAAAGCCACCCTTCATACTGCCTGCACAGAAGCAGGCCCTATAGTCAACCCGTCTGCTGCCCCATCAGCAGATGGGTAGAACACCCACCCAGGGAACCCTACCCTGGTCAGTCCCAGGCTCAGCCCTCACCCCCACCTAAGCATTCTACCCATCTGCTGCCTCCCTTTAAAGGCCTCTCCTCACTTGGTCCCCTGGGGAGCGGTCTTGTTACTAAGGAAACAATGATGTCATGTGGCTAGTGGGGATCAGGTCCCTCCTACCACCCCCTAACTAGGTACCATGGCCGCTGACGTCACTGCTCAGAAATTTATAGCCCAGAGCGGGTATTTATAATATGGCTCTGGTGTGACCACATATTCAGTGTGGGGCTGGTGGCTATTTATAGCCAAAGGATACACACTTATTATACCCCCTGTCTGTATTCTGGGCCACCTGTTATATAACTGCCATTATGCAATAATGCCCATTATATAATAATTATGCACTAATGGGGATATAATCTGCAGGCATAATAAGGACACACTCCCCAAGGGCCGCACTGGGCCAGCCGGCCTCCTGCAAGTTGCCTCTGGGGAATCTCCTGATCTCTTCATGACGCTCCACCCAGTCCAGGAGAGTCATCAGGTATCACTGTACTGTCTGTCTCTCAACAAGGGCTATCTTCCCTAGACCGGCAGCCCCAGCTTCTCCCTAGGTCTTTTGGTTTCTGATGTCCCCATCCCCACTCCTAGCCCTGAGAGTGCCTCTCTCTCCCCTCCTTTAAGCTTGAAACAACATAATGGTATAAACTCCAGAGGTGACTGACATCTCTATGGCTTTCAACCCTTTTAAGGCAGGAAGCCTCAAAGAAGCCAGACCAGTTGGTGGGGGTTCTACCCCACACTAGGGTTGTGGAGACCCTTTAATAGACTCATGGCATCATGTGACACACTAGAGTGCCCTCACCCTCTAAGAGAGGCTTACGAAGTCAGATATGTATGTCTGGTTCCAGTCAGGCCTCTGCTCCTCCTTCCTCAGGCCCTTCAGGCAGATGGAAGAGCCCAAATACCAGAGGTTGCCTTCCTGTCTTACATGGAAATCTGGGCTACACTGGCTTAGGAACACTCTCCCCACAAACACACAGCAGGATGTGGGCCATTTAGACACCAATCCATGATCTGCTGGTCACCTTTCTCCCAGGAAGGACAAGATGAAACTGTCACCTGGGAAAGGGGAGAGAGAGGGGGAGGGTCAGGAACAGTGGCTCTGATAAGGGGGTACAGGAAAATACAGGTGTGGAGTGGGAAGAGTTAAGGCCACAGTGGCACTAATAAAGCCAATTCAATATCCCTAATATGCCATCTGTTCTTAAAACAGATATCTCTACATTTAAAGGTTACTTGGTATATGAATTGATTTGAAACACACACACGCACACGCACACACACACACACGTCATACATGTGTGAAGTGAGTCTCCTGCAGGTATGAGGTGGTGGACTGAGAAAGCATCCTCTATGCTTCTCCATTGTCTAAATTTTCAGAAGAGTATTTTTCTCTTTAATAAAGAAAATCAAACACTCAATTGAATGAGACCTTGCCATGACAATCTGGTCTGCGTTCCACACTGCAGGACCACAGTCAGTCTGGAAGGGTCACTGGCTCACAGACCTGGAACTCACCAAATCAGCATCAAAGCACAGAGAAACTAAACACAAGAAATCAAGATGGCACCCTAAGCCAAGAGCCAGAGGCAGGCTTTCGATTCCCGTGGGAACAGAACACAGGTTGATCCTATGCTCCACTCAACCTCGGGTCCTGCCGCTCAGGCATCTGGGGAGAGCACAGGGGGAAAGCCAGGGTTCAGAGCTTCAGTCTCCGTGGAGCAAAAGTAAAGGAGGCCCCAAACTCAAGAGGCAAGAGGTAAGTACAGGTGGTGTTCTAGTTGAACCCCATTTCTTCCAGGACAGAAGCTCTCGGTTAAGGGTGAGCCTGTCCTCAGAAAACACTAGAAAATATCTGGATACATGCTGGTTGTCACACCTGGATGAGGGAGGTATAACAAGCAGCTGGTGGGGGTGGGGCCCAAGGCCAGAGATGCTGCTAGGTACCCGATGGTGTCCAGAATCGTTCCCATGGTACAGAATGGTCCAGCCAGAATGTTAACTGGCATGTCTGGGAAGGCCGGTGGTAGGGAAGATGATACAAATGGTGAGAGGTCAGGCCCTATCTTAGCCTCAAAAGCAGAGGGGGATTTTGAGCCATGTGCCAGCCTCTTATGTAGCTTAGCCCTTGGCCTGTTAGGAGAGATATACAGCCCCAGACTTTTCAAATGTTAAGTCAGTGGTAAGGGGTAAGGAATGGGTAAATGGCAAAGCACATGCCTAATACAGGCAAAGTCCTAGGTTTCAGCCCCAGCATCACAAAAACCAGCCAGCATCCACGTAAAGATGTGGCTCTCAACCTTCCTAATGCAGAGACTCTTTAATACAGTTCCTCATGTGTGGTGACCCCAACCAGAAAATTTTCTCCTTTTTTAAAAAAATGATTTATTTAAATTTATTTTTTGTGCATTTTTGTGAAGGTGTTGAATTCCCCTGGAACTGGAATTAACAGAGAGTTGTGAGCTGCCATGTGGGTGCTGGGAATTGAACCCAGGTCCTCTGGAAGAGCAGTCAGTGCTCTTAACCACTGAGCCATCTCTCCAGTCCCCCAGAAAATTATTTTCATTGCTACTTCATAACTGTAATTGTGCTACTGTTATGAATTGTAAATATCTGATACTTGACCCCAAATGGGTTGTGCCCCATAGATTGAGAACTGCTGAAAGGGTCATAAAAGGTAATGAATTGTTGACTAGTATAAAACTTCCAGCAATCATCTGGTTAATTAGGATAATTACTTTTTTTTTTTTATTTCAAGCTATGACCCCAAGCAGACTCCCAGGGAAAGGGTGTGGCCGGGCAAGGACTGTGAATCCCAAATCCTGCTTGCCTGGCCCTGTACCTGGATCCCCTGCACACTCCCCAGTCCAGGTCCAGCCAGCTATCTCCCCTGAGTCCCAAGGAGGTGTGGTAAGAGCTGTGCCCTGCTGGTGCAGAAGGGAGAGTCTATGTAGATCAGAAGCAATGAGCCTTTTCTGAAGGGAGAGGCTGGCGGGGACAAGGCTGGGAATAGGGTCAGCTGTCTCTCCCCCTCCTGCTCAGCAGCTGGGGGAGCCCTTGAGCTGAGCTGCCAGTGGGGATCTGACCCCTCCTGGATAAGACTGACTCTCACAGGGACTCGAGGTTTTCTCCTCTGGGACCCCACCAAGGCCAGTGATCTTGGTTAAGTTTAGAGAGCTTGGAGGCCCTCAGGCCGAGGTGACCTGGAACCTCTTCTGCCAGAGATTCATGGTGTGACCTGAGTCCTTTGACATCTCTCCCTGTTCCCTCCTCTATAGAGTGAATAAAATGACACCTGCCCACCTGTATCAGTCAACCTTTGAAAGGAGGAAGTCAGCCCCCAAAAGCAGGCTGGAAAGGTTCTCTCAGTCAGCTGACAGAATGCACTAACCCTTCCTGTGTGGAGCAGGGAGGTCACCCATCACTGGTCCCTGAGTCTGGCCTCTCTCCCCAAGATCCCTCTCCCCTTGTTTCCAGAGCAGCACACACACACACACACACACACACACACACACACACATACACACACGCGCGCGCCGCGCGTCAGGAGCAGGGCATGAATTTAAAGCAGGTTACTGGGAGAATCTAAGGGGACTCGTATGGAGTGCTTAGCGCTGAGTTGGTGCCACTCTGGATCTTCTGTGGAAAACTGGAATTAAAAGGGAGGACAATCCCCTTCCACCATCAATTAGAGGACAAAAGTTTCTGGGAGACTGGGTTGACAAGTGCCCTTAAGTTACTGGGTATCCCCAAATACCAACACATGGAGGCCTAACCCTAAGGGTGGAAGTGACATGCTGTGTCATTACTAAGACATCAAAAAAATGGGAAAAGGACCGAATATCTCCAACTGTCTGGCAATGGCACCTGGTGAGGGTGCCCCCGCACCCCCCGGGGAAACGGGTGTACAAAGGGAAACCTTCAAACATACGAATTTTTCAAATCACCAGAGAAGCCAGGTGCTAGTATCTACAGAGATAAAGTAAGGGCCCAGGTGCCCTTGCAGAGGGGAGGGGAAAGCCTGATCCAGCTAATTTCTGCAGGGCAGCCCCTCCACCTTCTGGGACCCTGTCCTAATGCCAACAGTCCTTCGGCTCAAACATGCTTAAAATGGCGATGGCGGCCTATAGGGCCGGGCGTTTGCCGTGCTGTTTTCCACGGTGCCCTCGGTGCCAAGAAAAACCTATCATCAGAAATGCCATCAGCTATATTTATCTATCTCTCAGCCCCCCAGCCTCCTCCTCCCGTCTGCCAAGCAGGCCCTGCGCAGCGCCCCCCCCCTCACCCAGTGGGCACATGTCCCTGTTGCCGATGACTGTGACCACCTGCCCAAGCCTAAGTCTCCACCACTCCCTTTCAGGGCCCTGACAGCATGCAATACCATTCTTCCTGCTGTGCTGGGTACACACGCTCACATGGGTTCAGACACACTTGGCTGGGGCTGGCCTGAGTGTCCCTTGTCTGCATCTGTGAACCAAGACGATCCTCCATTTCCTTCCCGCCTCAGCTCTGCTAACATGGACCTGGGCAGTACCATTCTGCCCCCACCCTTATACAAGTGGCCTACCTGGCCTCTAGATACCATACCCAGGAAGATGACCAGTCGCGAAGTGGACCCGCACCCCTCACTCCATTCTCTCCGGCTGAATCTGGGGACACCAAAACCCTTAAGTGAGAAGCTCCTGTCTTAGAGATTTCCACTCCCGCCCAAGGAACCAAGAAGCAAGTGGTGGAGTGTGGAAGCAAAAAAGGGAAACCGGCAAAGTCCAGATTTACAGCCACTCAAGTCCTCTGGGGACACAATGAACAGGGGCAAGTCATTTGCTGTCAGGCTTGGGACCTTTCACTACTCAAGACACAGGCTTTAACAGGAGCCTTTCCACCCTTGGGCCTCACCCTCCCCCCACCCCCAAACAGCCTATCAGCCTTGCCCTGCGGGATGAACATCCTGGACCTAGTTATTCTCCAGCCACCAAGCCCCCAACTCAGACAGGAGTTCCAGGGAGCCAGTTCTGAGAACGAAACAACCCAAATAAAAATTTCAAAACCCAGAAGCTCTTTTTTCTCCTGCCCCCTCCCCCTACCCTGGCAAATGAAAACAAACAAGAAATCAAAGAGGCCTTTTGTGCGAGCCCTGCACTGGCACGGCTAGGGCCTTTGCACGTCTGAGTCGGACAGTGAAGGATAAAATAACCTAAGCGTGGCAGCTCCTTGGGGAGGGGAACAATTGCTACCACAGGATACTGGAACATGGGTCTCACTGCCTCTCTGCACCCCATCTGGACACAATGAATTGAGATGCCCCCAAGGAAGCCCTCAGGGTCTTGCCTCTTTCCAGCAAGAATTAATTTCTGTAGCTTCATGCCTACTGGGCATTCTGCATGGAGGTTTCTAGAAGCCATCACCAGGCCTTTTCTTGCTAGGCACAAGAAGGATTTCCTCAGAGATTTGGGCCTCCCAAGACCAGGGCCTTGCTTGCCATAGGCTAAGTGTGCACCTTCTGAAGGACATCCTTCCACCCTTGCTGGCAGTGCCAAAAAGTAAAACAATTCCTTGGGAAGTCTTTCTGGTGGATAGCCCCCAGCCCGGTGCAGAAGGCTGGTGCTGGGGCGGTGAAGAAGTATGGCTGGTCACCTTGGCCCTAACTACAGACTGGACCATCTAAGACAACTTGGCTCCTCAGGGTCCAACCTATGTAGCATTAGCTCAGACACGGACTTGTCATTTTCTCCCTTTTGTTATAGCTCCAGCTTGACCAGCATAGTGAACACTACCAAGACCCATGTGACAGCAAGGAGTGCGGTCCCTGTCTGACTGGGCAGGCAGCCCTGTGGACAAAGAGGACAGGAGCAGGTGGTCAAGGGGCTCTGTAAATAAGCCCACACCTGGGGAGAGGTCATAGTAATCTGTCCACAGCCAGGGCCCCCACGGCTCAACAGTAGACAATCTGGAGCACGAGGGCTGGCTTCCCAAGTGCATGGTGCAGCAGGCCCTGCACTTGGTTCAACGCCTCTGCTGCTGTTACAATGTTACAGTTCGTAATAACTGTGCACAGGAGCTATGCACTGTTGTTTTGTTCTGGGACCTTACTATTATGTAGCTGGGTGGCCCTGAAGATGTCAAGTGTACCAGGGCTCTGGCAGGATTGGAGGATACTTTGGAGAGAGAAAAGTAGAGGACCTGGGAGGTTTATTCAGGTGGCAACTGCCAAGGTACAGAACAACCTGCCTTCTACCTAGACAATCCCAGGACAACAGGTGAAGGAGACAGGGAGCCACGCTAGGCTCAGTAAATCTTAATAGTGGACACTGTGTCAGCTGCCATTCATGTATAAGCCCATGTATAACTTGGTTCTAACCTGTGAGCATATACCTTGAGCCAGAGGAAATAATAAGACATAGAATCACCTAAACAATAGTGGCACTGCTTATAGGAAAGTCTCAAGGGGACTAGACAGTGCATCACAAACTAACCCAAAGATCTTGCTAATGTCACTAATTGTGTTACTAGACCCTGTGGTCTCTGCCAACCCTGATACCAGATGGTGCTGCTTCAAAGACACAGACAAGTGGGTAGCACACGGTCAGGGCGGATCTCGAAAGGGAGCTATGCTCTGGCAGTCTTTCCCACGTATACCAAACTCACTAGAGGGGTTGGGAGCCCAGAAATGGTTTAGGGGTCTTCACTGGTATTAGGCAGACTGGAATAGGCAATAGTCACCACCAGGGAAGGGTACAGTAGGTCCTTTGGCTCCGGCCTCAAAGCCAGTGCAAACTGCTAAGCCCAACTCCTGGAAGGAGCAGAGTCAACCAGAAGAACATCTCATGCTTTAAAAGGTTCTTTAGGCAAAGCCTAAGTTACTAGCTAATCTCCTATGACAAATAAGGCTGAGCCTGCCTATCCCAGAGCCTGGCAGCACACTGAACCCCAGTGAACAGCCTATAGAAGTCCTATGGGAAATCACACAGGAGGAATGGCCCAGTTCCCTCGACAAAAACTGACAGGAAAGTTGTGAAGATGGGGAGGAGTAGGACAGTGATGACATGACAACGACCACCACTACAAGATAGAGAAAGATCAACCATGGTGGCATATGAACTGTCTCATTTGAGCTCTGGTTTAAATGCACTATAAACAAAAGCAAGTTGATAATTAGGGAACAGGGATATCAGCTAGCTATTTCATGCTACAAAAGACAGCTGAACTGCATGCAGTCACACACACCTTTAATCCCAGCGCTCGCAGGCAGAGGCAGGTGGATCTCTGTGAGTTCAAGGACTCTATAATGAGTTCCAGGACAATCAAAGATACATAGTGAGACCCTGTCTCAAATAAATACATACATACATACATACATACATACATACATACATACATAAGATAAAAAAGAAAGAAGAGAGAAAGATTGCTTTTTGAAATCTCAGATGTGATAGCAGCATTTGGCTCAGCTTTCCAAGAGATGTACACAGAATGTTTACAAGGGTAGGCTGTGATGCCCAGTGCTGTTGGGCAATGGGGACTTGTATGATTCGAGCCTCTAGCCTAAGTCAATGACCATGGGTCCTGCGATGGGTGCAGGAGGTAGAGGTGTCTATCAATAGACAAAGAATTGTTACAGTTCTGAATTCTGTTTTCTTGCTACACTGAAACCAAGGTTTGAGTGTTGATCCACATTATCTTCTCACTTCCGGAGCACTTTGGGGATTTGGACATAGTTGGCAAGGCTAATTCTACTTGGCTGTACCTCTTCACACCGCAGAGCATTCCTGCTCCCAATCCTGCTGCCCCTGCCACATCATCTGTCCTGGGACACCCTTTCTGTACATCCTCCTTTCCATGACAAGGCTTTCTGCTTCAGCCCTGCCTCGGCTTCCCCTGCTGAATGCTGACAAACACATACTGACACTACTTCACAGAAGTTAATGGCTTTGTGGCAGCCTTTCAGACCCAAATTCTAGAAACCATCCATACACAGCCTCTGCTCCTTCTCACTATGTCATCTCCTAATCTTCTGGGACACAAGGGCCTGTGAGGGTCTGGGTGACAGTGGTACCTAGATGCAAAGTCATACCCTCACACCTGCTGCCATCTCAAGCTGGCACCACCAGCTCAGCCCCACCCAGCTCTTCCACCCAGCTTTTATTTTTAAAGAGGTGTTTATTTTTATGTGTATGAGTATATTGTCTACATGTCTGTGCCTGCAGAGGTCAGAAGAGGGGGTTAGAATTCTCTAGAACCAAAGTTATAGAAGTTGTGATGTGTTGTGGGTGCTAGGAACAGAACCCAGGTCCTCTGGAAGAACAAGTATTCTTAACCGTTTTTAACCACTGGACTATCTCTCCAGCTCCCAAGCCCAGGCCTGGTTTCTTATACTGTGGCTCATTAGGCATGTTGGGAGGGAAGGCAATGGAGAAGGTAATGTCACAGAATCAACACCAGTCACAGGGCATTCCCAATCACACCAGCATGGCTTAGGAAGGAACGAGCAATGAGGCCCTGTGAGTGACCCTAACCTTACCAACACCCAAACTTCCTTCAGAAAGATACCCTGAAATTCTAGCCATTCCAGCAAGAAATCTTGAACATTCATAGTTACTATCTAAAGCCTGTGCCTGAAATGCAAAGAATATGTTCCTAGTTATGTATCTGGTATCTGCTAAAGAGACTCTGCCTCAGCCTGGCCAGAAGTAGCCTTGGCAACATGTGGCGTACTATGAATTCACTCATATTCCTGGGCGAATGATCTCATTAGCTGGGGATAGGAAGCCCTGTTCCTTCCCTTTGCCCCTTCCACCTGCCAGAGCAGCGCAGAAGCCAAGAGGCTGGCTGGGAAATGGTTTCCTTCCTTATACACACCATCCCATCTCAGCCCCACACTGGGAGTAGTCAAGAATGTGGCCTAGGGCTGGCTGGTCCTGTCTTTAATTCCAGCACTCAGATGCAAAGGCAGGTGGATCTCTAATGAATTCATGGCCAGCCTGGGTTATGTACCAAGTTCTAGGTCAGCCAGAGTTACATAGTAAGACACTGTCAAATAACTAATAGCTTAAAATTAAAAAAGCCAGAGAAACAACGCAACTACCGGAGTCTAAACTGCAAGAGAAGAGAGGAAGAGGAGAAGATGGAGGCAGTCTAGGAGGAAGGTGGGTGTTGATTTTCCCTAAGATATCCTTGAGTTCCAAGCTCTAGGAGTGGAAGGCTCAGATTCCCTGAGTGAAGAATCTATGGGATAGATATGGTGGTAGTCTCCTGCTCCAAGCATCCCCCAGCACCCACAACACTGACAGGATCTCACCCTTCATAATCTGGCTTGCTGTACAGACAGAGAATTTGGGATAACTTTTCCTCCTTAACTTCACTGCTCTCCCCCCACAAAAGATAAGAGAAAATCCAAGCTACAGCGAGAGAGGGAAGGACGTGAACCTAGCCTTTCTAAGTGAGGGGTCACTCAAGGCCATGTGCGAGCCTAGAGTAGGAGGGTCCACAGCAGTGCCCACTGTCTCCGACCAGATAGAGAGGGAATGAGCAATAAAAGAGACTTGAATTCATGTCTCTTCACTCCAACATATATGCAACACTTGTTCTCCGTAAGAAAGACAGCCTCCTAGAAGCATCTCCCAGCTGTGTGCCTGGATCCACTCACACCACTTCCTCCTAACTTTCCCAACAGGCAAGGGGGTGACCACAGTGGCATGAACTGACTTTCGTTTTTATGAATGAATACAAAGGAAGACACAGAGGCACTGTCTCAGGAAGAACAGGTTTTTAGTTTTCCAGAGCTTAAGTAAAGCCACATTCTCTCACATTCCCACAAAGAAGAAGGAGAAAAATGAGGCGGAATGCTGAAATAGTGGAGAAGAACACACACACACACACACACACACACACACACACACACACACACACACACACACACGAAAAGGTTTGGTAGCCTCTCATTACAAGTTGGTTGGGCACAATGTAAACACACTTCTGCCTTGCTTAATCACAGAGTACCGGCCCGTTTAGGTTTCAAAGGCGGCGGTAAATTGGGCGTAGCTGAGTAGAGGCTAAAAATTAACCAGCCATCTCTGTTTCAATTTGTAAGAAAACAAAAGTGGAAAGAAATTATGAAAAGAAAAAAAGAAATGGGGGTGGGGGCAGGCGAAGCCAGAACACTAAACTAGCCCAGGCCAGACACAGGGCATTACTAGAAAAGCAAAGGTGACTAGGAAACACTCAGGGCACAAAAGGGGAAAGGTTCTTGCAGGTTTTGTTTAAGACTTCTATAGCAAGCTGTTTCCTGGCAGGCCTGCTCCCCACAAAGCCCCTCTACTCCAGAGGGGCCCAGGGCCACTGGCACAATCCTGGAACAGGGAGCTCAAGGAATCTTACTGTATTCTCTCTCTGCAAAACAAACAGCTACAGCAGCTCCTACCTCAGAATCACCCCACTGTTGGGCCTCCTCTTCCCAGGTCATTCAGTCCCATATGCCAGATTCCACATGCCCCCCACCCCCTTCCACTAAACCCAACTTTTCCTGGGATGAAGTGGAGCTGTATGAGAGCCTACACCTTCTCCCCAACCCTTAGCACTTGTGTCTCATTTTCTATATCAGCAGTGGTAAGGGCTGATGTTGCCCTCGTTTGCCTCAAATTCTTACCATCATGGGTAATTATGAGATATCTTGGCCTTGTCCTAAAACTGACAGCATCTTTACTATGGTAAAAATGGAGATGCCCAAACTGGATGTCATAGTAAGAGAAGAGAGGAGAAAGAGCAAAGGGGTAGGACCACAGAGACAGGATGGAGAAGTGAGAGGAATACCACATGCGAAGCGGAGGCCAGTAAGACAAGCTACCAGTGAGGCCCATAAGCAATACTGTTCAGAAACAGGAGGGGCAATAAACAGAACAAATGCCAGCAAGTGAGACAGAATTGGAGAGGGGATGTTGAAAACAACCTACCCGGAGTGTGGACAAAGTAAGCCAGATAAAGGTCCAGTTCTTTGATTGTGACTCCAATGTGATGTGGCTGGACGCACAGGCCGGGGTTCGAGCACTGGGGCGACTTGTAGAGCCGCTCCCCATCAGTACTTTCCAAAGGGATCCCCTTAAACAAAATCACCATGACCAGGTCCAGCCGCCACACCTTGTCAGCCTGGCGCAGGCAGTCAATCCGCCGGATCTTGCCCTTCTGGTCGGGGTTGGAGAGCACGCAGCAGGGGGGCTTCTTGCCCGTGATGGTCAGCACAAAGTCCTCTCGGAACTCAGGCCGGATGTCTTTGCGCAGCTTGGCCAACAGCCGGGATGCCCACTTCTGCTTGATCTCAGGCTTCTCGCCCAGCAGCTCGTCCTTCACTGCGCGCTCCTCGTCCTTTGACATCCGCTTCTCGTGCTTCTTGAAGTACTTGCGCTTCCGCGCCTGCAGGTTGAACCAGGTGTAGGAGAAGGCTCGGACGTGAGGCAGCAGCGCCTCGATGAACGGGTGGAACTCATCCTGCAGGCGGCAAGCCGGGAGCATGCGGGGCGAGGGAGGACGGGAGGAGGGGAAGACGGGATGAGGGGGAAAGAGAGAAGGAGAAACGCAGCGTTAGAAGGGGGCACTAGGAAAACCGCCTTCTCCTCCTTCTCCCTCCCCCCCAACAATTTTCTCTTGAGATTGTTCTACTGAAGTGTGGTTTGAAGCCACCACCAGCTTCGCCGCCAGCCACTTGCTCCCATCTCAGCCTCAGCAACCAAACAGAGGCACGGGGAGCCTGTCCACACACCACACACCTATTCTCTCCTCTCTCTCTCTCTCTCTCTCTCTCTCTCTCACACACACACACACACACACACACACACACACACACACACACACACACTGCACACAAACAATGTTGCTACACACACCACGGGCTTGCTGCCTCCCCCCCCCCCCCCCAGGTTCTGTCGCACCCATGACATCTCCATGCTCTATGGCAGCCGTGAACTAGGGTCAGCTGGTCCCAGCACAGTGTCCGGCTGCCTGAGGGTGCAGACGGAAGGACAAGCAAGAGCTGCCTTGCTGCCTTCTGTCCTCCTGTCCGGACTGGCCAATGTTTGGCTGCCCCCTGAGAAGGCAGAAAGTGCCATCTGAGATGGAGGAAGCAGCTTTGGGTCCCCTCTCACCAGGCTGTTTGAATTTTCTTTTCTCCAGATCCAGTTAGAACATCCATCCCAGCATTTTTAAAATTCAGATCTAAATCCTAAATATGTGGTTTCAGCTTTGTTATCAGCACCAATACTAATGTTAATCACAGTAATAATGAACAAAACACTTCTTGTTAGCCCAAATAAGGTGGTATTCTCAGCCACATTAGGGTTAAAAGCTACATGGGTCGTCTTTCGGCCCCTTCCCCAATCTCCCACAACCCCTTCACCCTCAATCAGGTGACAGAGGGCTGGGCTCTCTCGGTTATTTTTCCTTTTGTTTTGGTTTGGTTTTTGGTTTTTGCTTGTTTGCTTGTTTGAAGTTTAAATAATAATTGATTTCTTTTTACAAAAATAAAGCTGGAAAAAATCAAATAATTACCATTGATCTGAAGCACCCGGCAAAGCCAACGCCTGATTCTGAGATTCTGGACTCAACAGAGTTATGAGTTAGGGGTGGTGGGACGAGGGGAGGAGGAGGAGCGGGGAGGAAGGTAAATGTTTTAAAGGGGGTTATTATTGGTGTTCTGGGGAATAGGGGCCGGGCTTGGGTGGATTCTCAAACCCTTCCCCCTCCACCCCCCACGCTCCATTGCACAGAGAGGGAAATTAATTTTTTTTAAGGAGTAAAAAGAAAGAAAGGTCAGGGATGGCGAGCAGAGAGGGAGCGAGGTGGCTTCTTACACACACCAGGTAAACAAAAGCCAACAAATTGTTTCCATTTCTCCCTCTGTGCATCCTCTTGTAGTTTAAAATAAAAGAGCAAAAAATATGCAAAATTAAAGATCAAAACCAACCTCCTACCACCACCACCCTACGTTCACCCACAACAACAGTACCCTACCCCACCCCCCACTCCCGAAAAACAAAAACAAAAACCAGGAGGGAAAAAGCAGCAGCTGAAGAAAAGGCTTTCGGCTTTGGCAGCGGCACAAGGGTGTAAACTTCGAGCTGCTCCCTCCACCCGACCAGAGGAAGAGGGGGAGCTCGCAGATTCTCGGGGAAGAGGACGAGTTCTGACCGGCTGCAGACCGTTGCTGGCAGACGCAGCAAAAGGGAGAGAGGGAGCCAGGGAGGGAGGGAAGGAAGAGGGGGAGGGAGAGAGCGAGGATCTCAGGAAGACAGGGATGGGATGGGGTGTGCGATGGTGCGCATGTGAATGTGCGCACGCTGGAGAGGGTGTGTGTGCACCAGCACCGCTAGGGTGTGTGTGTGTGTGGGGGGGGTTGTGGCTCCTTTTTTCTCTCAAACTCCCCCTCCCCGTTCATGCTCAATCCCCATCCATTTGCGTGTGCCAAATCAGTAAAAGAGGGGGAGGGAGACAGCCAGAGGAAAGGAGAGAAAGAGAGAGAGAGCTTGAGCGAGCGAGGGAGAGATTGAGAGAGAGAGAGGAGAGGGAGGGGGGGATCCACCTATTTGGCAAAGAGGCATCCTCACACAGCCAATGACTGAGTCCAAGGGGAGGAGGGAGCTGGGCTAGCTGAGAGGGTGGGGAGAGCCCCCCGGCAGTTGGAGACTAAAAACAATTTGCCCAATCGACAAGTTCACGTCTAATGAACAAGCAAAAGCAAAGTCCAGCAGTTATGAATTTTTCATCCCAGGCGCCCACTTGGGTCTGTTTGGCAGCAGCCACCCAGCGAACTTGGGGGTGGGAACATTAGGATTGAGGAAGACTCGGACTTTTTTTTTTTTTTTTTTAAGCCAGAAAATAAATAAATAAAGGCCTGACTCCTGGCGGGCTGGCGGCTGGGCGGGAGCCCCAGAAGGCCTTGGGGAAGCAGCTGCGCCTTCTCTCTGTGCTCTGCTTTCAGTCTTTCTCTCAGAGAGGCCAGCACACTCTCTGGTTCTAGATTTTTTAAGATTTTTTTTTTTAATGGAACACAGTGGGGCGAATGGACATTTTTTCCTCCACCCTGTGCACCAGCCTACAGAACTATGAATAGGAGAGAGAGCTCAGAAAGTGTCCATGCCAGCAGCACAGCACGGTCAGGACCCAGAATCCTGGCTGGGTATAGCCACCTCTTGGTCTGTCAGATGGGCCTCCTGAAGGACTCAGGAGCTTTCCCAAACACGGGGACTGAACCCTGCACCCCCTTGCCTTCTCCTCAGCCCCCAGGAAGCTTACAGCCTCCCTCTGCCCACACCCAGCCACGCACACTCCATTAGTGGTGACGAGAGATGCCAACGCAATGCAGCTCGGCTCGTGAAACTGCAAGTTTATTAAAATAGCCTCCTGTCACAGCACTCCTCTGGCAAGCACCACACACAGCTACAAACACAACAGCCAGCCCCTGGGAAAAGTGACAGAGGCTCCAAGACTGGCACTACTTCCCCTCACCACCCCACCCCACTCAGTGCAGTGTCTCCCCTCCTCCAGATCTGCCCTGGCTGCTCACCCTGTGTTAGCTTTCTTACCTGTCCCTCAAATCAGACTAAAAAGCAAGGTGTTAAAAGCATAAACCGAGAAGCCTGGATGGAGAGAAGACTGAGAAAAAATATGACAAAACAGAAGGCAAAGGGCCTTCAGGAACCAGAGATATGGGAGGTGATAGAGATAAATCCTTTTTCCAGGTCCCTAGCTAGGTACATCCTCAGGAGAACCCCACCTCCAGAAGGACTCTCCAGAAAGGGCTCAGAACAGCTGCCTTAGGCCTCCAGGAAAGCAGTAGGAATACAGGAAATGAGAGGAAGAGCAGAGGAAGGACATCAACAGACTTTGCTGAGTGATCAGCGCTCACAGTCCCCACAAACACCCCCTCTGCAGACTCAACCCTAAGTTGGCAAAGGAAAAAAAGGTCACTGTTCACTCATGCCCCTTTCCTCACTAGCTGAAACCCTGTGCTCTGTGGCCTTTCGGTTCAATGTTGCAAAGCAACTCCTGGAAGGGCTCCTGGAGTGTGCCAAAACAAATCCATCCCAACGACCCACCCCCAACAATGGGAGGTGCCATCCAGCACCTGGGACCCCATATCCTAAATGGGCAACTCCAGTAGAGTGAGCTCACAGCTGACCCGGGAGACACAGTTAGAGACAGCAGTGCTGGAGGCAGGTGCCATCACAGACAGGCCTCTTAGGGTGGTGTTCAATAATTTACGTCCTGCGAATAACAGGCTTTGGTCCAACCAGCCAAGGATGCTAGCTTAGTGCCTAGTGACATAAGGTACCGTATGAACATTGCCTTTTCCATCTTGAGGAGGCAATTTCACTTTCTAAAGTCAAGATGAGGTCATAAAAGCTGCAGGTGAGTTTGTATTTGCAGTCTAGAGGATGGTGGGGATGTTGCTATTCTGATTATGTTTTAAATGTTAAAAAGAAAATGACCAATATTGCTCCATGACAAATGCTGGCTTGTTCCTTTTCATGACTAGTGTGGTCAAACAGCCCAGTTGAAGGTCTAGCTTGGGAAGCAACAGTTCCATGGCTAGGAGAAAATCCACAGAAGTTGGGGAAAGTGTGAGAGCCAGTCCCTGAGGAAGTGAGAAAGAAAAGGGGCAGAGGTCCCTGGAGTGATAAACTGATCAGAGAAGTGGCAGGACCACAGAATGTGGCAGGAAGCTTGGAGACTGGCAGAGCAGCAATAGGCCCTTCCTCGTGAATCCAAAATGGAGAACAATTGTCAACTGTCCTTCTCTTAGCTGGGGGCTATAACCTTGAAGGTAAGCAGAAGGTCCTTGGGCAGTGTCTCCTGAGTGCCTTGATATTGCCAGCAGAATCTTCTGGATTCTGTAAGCAGGCCATCCTTGTAAAGAAAACAGCTCTTTTCCTGTGTGTGTGTGTGTGTGTGTGTGTGTGTGTGTGTGTGTGTGTGTATACCTAGACCCCCAAAACAAAAGATAACCTCTTCTTTTCTTTAGGAGACAGTCTAGGCACTCTTTGGAAGATTACCTGTCCCTGTCCCTGTCCCAGATCCTTTCTTTCCTGTCCCATCCTCCTTCTGGAGGTCACACTCCTGCACCCTGATACCATGATGTACCCAGACCCAAGCCAAGACTGGAAAACAGTTGATGAGTCAAGATGCTTCCATGTCTGAATTCAAACAGTAATAATAGTTCAGTGATTGGAAAGAGCAAACACAGGAACCTACAGATTGCTGAGGAAGAGAAGAAAAGAAGAGAGAAAGAAGATAAAAGAAAAATTCAACCAAAGGAACAGGAACCCAGGGATGCTTCAAGTAACAAGGGAATGGAAAGGCAACGGGAAGAGAGAAGGTGGAGTGTGAAAAGTGCTTTCTCCATTTGCAAGAAAAGTCAAGAAGCCAGCAATAATACTTTTGAAAGCCACATAGAGATTTGTTTTTGGAAGAGAAAATTTTAATTTCATGAAAGAAAGGCCTGTCTTATTTTTGAGAAGATAGAATTTGGTGAAAACAGCAAGAGTTTCTATTGAACTGCCACTTAAATAGACTCTGATGCCTGGTCAGCCACCACAGAGATGGATGTGTCCCCACACCACAAAGATTAAGCAGGCCACAGAAACAGAAATGTGAAGGGAGAAAAGAAAGGCAGAGGGCAAACCAAACTGGGCTCAAAGCTGCAAAAAAAGACAAAGATGCAGAGAAAGAGAGCAGGAGAGGACAAATAAGCAAGAAAATAGAGACAGACAGGCTCTAAGACAAGAGGGAGACAAGAAAAAGGAAACTAGCTAAGAAAAATGGTGGCTCCCAATGGTGAGAAGTGTGTGCCTTTCGGAGCAGGTCCTGTGAACTGAGGCCTTGTGGATTATTTTAGGAAAAAATGGGAACACACCCAGTTCTTCACTTACATGTGCAATATTAAAAATTCTTCTGGGAAACAAAATAATTTCCCAAAACTGCCTCCTGATAGTGAGATAGTTAATAAGCACAAGAGGCCTTGCTTCAAGCAGCCACTGGTAGGTCTCTTTATCTTTAAAAACAAAATTGTATTTGTCCCCAAGCGGCTGGCTTCTGGATCTAGATATACTCTTTCAGATCCTGGGCACCCCGGCCCATACTGCTTTGGATAAGCACCTACAGTTGAAGCACATGGCCCTGCTCTAAGTAGAGAGCACCAGATACTCCAGGGTCCATTTTACTAGCCTATATCTGCAGAGTAGTTAAGGAAAGACACAGGAAAGTAGAAAGGCCGCACATAGAGCCCTGGTGAGTTTGCCTAATTCCTGGTATTTATAATTCCGCCTGGGTCTGGACTAAAAGACTACAGCTTCACACATAAACACACACACACACACACACACACACACACACACACACACACACACACACACACACACCTCCCAATTTGTCAGATCTGTGCTTCTTCCTCAGAAGGCTAGGGGAGGCCATGGGTGGACACTGTGGATAGGACTCTGGCCAGCAAAGGAAGAGGCCTGGCTGCTTGTCCTAGGAGTGGGTGGAGCCTCCCTCTCTGGGTGGGGGGGGGGGGAGAGACAAGAAGAGACTCTGTCACTGCTCCCGTGAAACTATTCAAGAGTCTGGAAATGCTAGGAATGGAAACCGGAAAATACACTTTCCCGAGGAGGCTCCCGATAATTTGGACAAAGCGGGTTTTGGCTGATTTGGGCCTCAGTTCAGGAACAGCAGCCATTGGGCTAGTGTGAAAAATGTCCTTGGGCTAGATGCTGGATTTGCCCACACCACAGCTGGGTCTCTCTTGGGGTCTGTCTTAGAACCAGGCCACATAATACTCCTATAAAATGCCCCGGGCACCCCCACACACACTGCCTTTTCTCCTCCTTTCTACAAATCCTGAGCTGTGGCCTCGTTCCAGGCTGGAGCGCTCGCTCCCCTGCTCCAGGCACAGCTCCCCTCACCCTCTTGGCACAGAACAAGCTAGGGTAGGGACTGGGTGTTAGAGGAGACGATCTATTCTCTCCAGTGCCTCTGGAAACTGTTTACTTTCATCTTGTCTTCTATGGGGAATAGGAAACAAAACCCTAGTCTTTAATTCATTATTTAGCTTGAAACTTCCGTGTCACCAAATACAAGTAAATGCTGGGAAGGCCAGAACACTCTCCTCTAGTCAATGGGCTGAGTGGGGATGGGGCCCTTCAAAGAACAGCAGGACAGGTGACAGGCAAAGGCTTCAAGGGGCAAAGGCAGTGTAGTGCCTTTCCCACCAGATTGGCTTCGGAAGTGTCACTGCACAGTGGCCCTGGGCCCAGGAAGAGGGAGGAACCACACAGACCAGATTCACAACTTTCTCTAAAGAACAGAAAAGCTGACAAAAGGAGAGAGGAGGAAAAAGGGCTGCCCTAGGTGAGGTCCCTGCATGCCGAACAAGAAAACATCTGCAGGGTAAGGGACGCTGGGGCAAGGACAGCTGCTGGAACTGCCTATAGGTGCTCCAACAATAGGCCCCCTCCTTCAAGAGCTCCACTAAGTTCAGGGACACAACCTGACCCGTGGTGGCACTCCCTGGCCCCCAAGAACTCCGGCAGGATCCACCCCCATCTCCCTGCAGTGCTTCTCTGTGCACCCTCTGCGGAAGGCCAACCAAGAGTCTCTGGATCCATCCCCGTGCCCGCCCAGGCAGCCTGCACCCTAGCACGCTGGCCCTTAGTGAGCCTCTTTCTTCAGTTGCCGCAGCAACAGGCAGAGCCCCGAGCTCTGGGGTTTTCACTGCTCAAGGGTTCTGGGAAAGCTGGCCTGGCCCTGCCTGGGCAAACAACTTATCCCAAATGTTCGGGTTCAGACATTCTCCAATCCCTCAAAAATGTATTGCTCCCCAATTATTTTATGACCAGGATCACTGAGCAGGAACCCCTAGATTTCTCATTTCCCTGGTGCCTAACCCCTGCAGAGAAAGGCTGGCACCAGGGCCTGGAGAACTTAGGACAGTGCCCACCCTCTGCCGCCTGCTTGCTCATTCCCTCCCGGGCTCCCTTTCTTTCTCACCCTCTCTCCCCCTCTGCGTCCTCCAGCTCCAACACAAACTGTTTGCACGGGAAGTCTCCCTCTATGACCCGATTCAGCACACACAAGAGAAAACTGTGGGCGACAGACCCAACGTCCTAACGAACTTGAGTTAATTAATGCTAAGGAAGAAAAGAGGCGCCCTCGCTCTGTTGAATCACGGTTCACTAGTCCTTTCAGTTTGCTGTGGGTGGAGGAAAAAAAAGAGAGGCTTTTTGGTTCAAATATTTTTGGGGGGCAAAGAGAAAACAAAAACACCGCAGAAGGGCTGTGGGGGGTGGAGAGCGATGCAGTTGCTACCTGCCCAAGAAGCATAGAGGCGAAAAGAGGGAACTTGTCCAGGGCTGCCGAGAGTCCTCTCTCGCGCTTCTGGCCAGAGCTGACTACAGAGAAAGGGAAGGCAAAGGATGGCGATTGTCATTGGCCGGTTCAAACACACTGCTCCAAAAATTATACTGTCAGACTATAAGATGCACATTTTTAAAAAGTCCAAATCTAAAAATTCAATTTGAACACAGCCGTGAAAATGCTTTTACACTACAGAAAATTGAAGTATAGATGGCAAGCACACAAAAAATTTAAGTGCAGGGGGGAAAAAAAAAGGTGGTAATGGAGGGGCAGGGGCAGGGGAACAGCTGCAATTTTGCTTTCCAGATGTTGACAGCAAAATGTAATTGGCAAGGAAGGTGCTCTGTACCTTCTCCTGGTTCTGAGACTAAATCCAACTTCTATACCTAAGTCTTCAGGCAGCCTACAGGCCTCCTCAACGTGTGGATAACACGTGTGCAGACAACAGGCCTTTGAGTTTTGTTTTTTGTTTTCTTTTTATCAGCCCACTAATTTTTACAACCTAGCAGGAAAATCTGAGTAAAGCAAGCTGGAGTACATTTTTACTTAAATTTGTATTTTAAATTTGTAATGGCTGACATTTTCTTTACCTTTGGGGCCCAGGATTTCTTTCTTTTTTCTTTCTTTCTTTCTTCCTTTCTTTTCTTTTCTTTTTTTTTTTTTGACAAACTTTTTAGTATAGCAGTTGTATATAAAGAATGCTCACATTGTAAGTACCCTGTTCCATACATTTCCAAAAAGAGAACACACCCATGCAACTCCACCCAGATTAAGAAAGAAACATTTTCAGTATTACTAAACAGGCCTTAAATTTTTAAGTGATAGTGTTTCCATAGTTTAGGAATCCTTAAGAATAGTTCAGCAAACCCAAAGGCCTCAGTGTGAGCACTGGTATGTGCACACACCTTGGAGAACAGAGATCAACATGTATAATCCTGTGAGCACAGAAATGTATGGTGAATAGAAGCCCCTCTCCTCAATAATGCAGGGGGGAGAGTCTCTGTGTGCTGCCCAACAGTGATTCTATCAACAGGGCATCCAACTGTGCAGCAGTTCAGTAAACTAGCGGGACATTGGGGGGGGGGCGGCAGGACAGGCCCCGTGGAGCCAAAAGCCAACAGCCTCGCTGACTCGGGAGCAAGGCCCCTCCTCTTAACCCAGCTGGGCGAGCAAGGGGCGGGCGGGGATGGGGAGCCTCTGCGTGTGGAGGTCAGGAAGCTCCTAGGTGTGAATGAACACTCTCCCGGCAGCAATCAGTGCCCACTGCTACCCACCAGATCCCTGCCTGGAGATGAAGGGTGAGCGCACAAAAGGAGAAAGCCGAGGGAGAAGCAGGAGCTGCCTGCTACCTGGGGCTCCAGGACTAGGCTGCCCTTGAGGAAGAAAGCTGAACATGTCTGCCTACCCCTTCACTAGACCCAGCTGGCTCCCCCCAACACACACACACACACACACACACACACACACACACACTTTCACCAGCACTAAATTTACTTTATAATTTTAAAATTAAATTTTTAAAAAACCAGGAAAGAGAAAGCACTGAAGGCAAAATACCTCCCACGGTATCTCTCCAAGGAGGAAAAAAAAGTTGCTGCTTATGTAAAAAGATGGCTGCAAGGAATCGCTGAAAAGTCTGAGCAGCAAATAACAAGAAAAATGAGAGAAACACATTTAATTAAGGACACCTGAAGCAAATAAGTAAATAATAAATAACTTCACTGCAGCTTTCAGGCACTCAGTGGGATAAGCCCCACTCTCTTCCTGCTCACTTTCCTTTCTCACAGCCACCCCCAATACCTTGCAGGCCCTTTCCTTCAAAGTGGTCCACCCACTCCTGGGGGAAGGCCTAAGGCCCAAAGCAAACCTCCACAGCCCCACTTACAACCCCATCCCCAATTCTTATATCTTTTCAGGCAGTGCCTACCTAGCCTCTGTGTATTCTTCTGGAATACTGGCCTGTGGGTAGCAGCATTTGAACTGCCCAAAGATAAGATGCCAGTTCCAGCCCAAGCAGACAGATATCTCCCCACTAAGGGCCCAGGACCTCCAAGGGCACAGGGCTGCCAGGCAGCTCTCTGGAATCACACTTTCCTGTTGCACATGGGCTGGTGGAAAAGACCTATATAGCTTAATTTGAAATACGCCCTCCCCTAAGGGCGATTTAAAAAAAAAAAAAAAACACTTGATCCTTTTTGGGGTGGGGGCTGTTATTATGATAAACAGTGCAGACAGAGGTGAGCAGATCTCTGAGCATTCAAGACAACCTGGTCTACATAGTGAGTTCAGGCCAAGGAGAGCAACATAGTGAAACACTGTCTCAAACAAAACAAAACAAAAACAAACAAACAAAATACAGTGAAGCTTCTTCCCTCTACCCGGGTTGGCTCTTCCTAGGCTGGCCAGCAGGCTGGGAAAGGTGCCCTCACTGGCAGGGGCACCAGAGTCCGCTCCTTTCTTCCTTTCTTTTTAAAAGCTCTCTACTTACTGCAAACCAGGCAGCAGGTCAGGGCCCCAGGGCAGGGGAGTCTCCAACTCTAGGAGAACTGGCTCCCGGCAGCAAGTTTCCCACTTTGTGCCAGTCTGGGGATTTTCAAATCAGACCAGAGTGAAGAGGAAGGCAGTAAAGGAGGAAGAGAGCACGGGAATGGGGAATTAAAACTAACCAGGTTGGCTGAAAAGCACTCTTTCGGTCTTTAAATAAGACAATGCCAGACAATGCCCAATGGAGAGGAGAGAGAAGACGTGAGTTATTCCTCACTCTTTAATTATTCCAATGCTTAGCATTATTTTTTTAAACCACTACATTAGCCAATGATATATTCTAGCCCCCAACAAAGTTGTATTTTTCTCTGATTATAGACTCTGCAAACCCAGGCTCTGTCTATAGGGGCAGCACAAAAGTGCATTTTTAAATGAGACACCGTTTTTATTAAAATCAAAATAATGCCTTGCGTTTCTATAGTGCTTTTTCAGCGGAGGGCATCCTGGGTGCCTCATGCTAGATCCTACGGGGATATCAGCCACTGAAAGCATAGATGCAGTGTAGGGTGTCACTCGCATTTTTCATATATTTTCCTGAATTTCTTTCTGTCTGTTTCTACCATTCAGCCTCAGTCGTGCACACTTAAAAAAGTAGCAATGAAACTTTAAATGAGAAAATTTAGTGCGGGGAAGGGGGTTGGGGGGGGTCTGGGATCTGACCTATAATAAGGTGCTAAGTATGGTCGGGGTGCTTCAAGTGGTGTGGGAAGAAAGTTTGCAACTCAGGTGAGTCGTCTTGGGATCCAGAGAACACGGTACAAGTCTAGGGCTGAGCCACTACCCAGGGTCACCTCCCCCACAGTAAGCAACTGGGAGCGAGTTGAGTCACATTCAATAGGAGACGCAAATGGAGCAGCAAAAAAGCGCGTTTAAGTGCTTCAGAAGACAGTTCCGGAGGGGACTAGGAGTTCCGCAGGCGCTTTCTTGGAATACCTGGGGGTGGCTCTGGCTCATGGGTATCAGCCTATACCAGGTTCCCTTCTCTAACAGGTTCAGCTATCAGCGTCCAGGTTCTCTTTCCATCACCACCTCCACAATGGGCAGGATAGCCTTTGACGCCCCAAATTCAAAAAGTCAGTCCCGAGAGACAAAACCATGTTGACCAAGGGGACAAAATAAAAATTTAAATTAGGGTGGTTTTGGTTTGTTTGTTTGTTTTTTCTTTAAGCAGCACAAAACAAAGAACAAAAACCAGACTGGACAAGGCAACTCCATTCCCGCAGCCCGAGAGCAAAGCAGGGTGAGAAGCGCATTTTCTGCCACTTGGTCACATTTCTTCCCCTCGATCCTTGCAGGCCAAATGCCCTCAACCAAACCTCGGAACAAAAATCTCCCGGGATAATTCCCCGCCAATGCTCCCTACAAAGTGGAGGAGGCTTCGGGAGGGTCGCTCGGCTCCTGGGGCCTCGGGGCTGTGGGCGGGACTGATGTCCGGGTGGACTTAGGCTTTTGAACCCCGTAGGAAAAATAACCCCAGCAGCAGGCGCCTGCGCTGGACCAGAGCGCCTCAGCTGCTACTCGGCTCCCACAGGCTAAACGCGAGCAGAGAAACTGAGGCAAAGCAGCCCTGGTCAGCACCCCGCATCATGGAAGGAACCTTCGAGCCACGCGACATGGGGGCGCGTGGGTAGTACCTGAGTCGGGGCCCGGGACACGCCTGCGCACCGGCGAGGCTCCACGGAAGGCTCCCAACGCCAACCCCAGCGAGCGCTTAGCCGGTGTAAACTGTCCGGTCTGGGTGCTGGTGGTCCCTTTCACACTAGTCCCCTTCGCTGCCCGCGAGATGGATGCCGGTAAGACCCACTCCAGTCCCCCGCGGCCACAGTGCCACAGGTGCGCTGCTCTACCCGGCCTCGACGCCCACTCCCGCCTTTTTGCCTCAGTGCGCAACGCCCGCTGTGGTCGGTGCGACCCCGCCGTCCCACTAGGCAGATCCGCGGTGCAATTAGGACAGTGCCAGATGCAAGGGGCGACAGTGAGCCCTGTTGTTCCTCCTCCTGCCTGGACCCTCCAGAGACCTCATCACCATCCCCACCCACACTTGTCCCCTGCTAGATCTTAGGGCAGTAACAGCAGGGAGTCGGGTAATGCCACACACTGCAATGCCAAGAGAACACTGGGGTGGAGGGAGAACTACTACGGAAGGCACCCGTGGGTGGGTGGCGGGCACCTATGGGGAGCACAGAGCTGGGGCTGCTAACAGGAAAGTGATGGTGTCCATCGGACTTGTGAGGGGACTTAAGATGACAAAAGGCGGCGTTGGCAGGACGTCCGGGCTCTCTGGGGAATCCTCCCTGCGCTCCTTCTGAGCCGCTCCTGCACGGGCTCAGAAGTCCCGCTGCTGGCGGAGCATTCCCGGCCAGGCCGGACTCACCCGAAGCACTCGGAAGCACTCAGCCCCAGCGGTCACACTGGATTCTGCTGGCTGGTGGCAATTTAGCCTAGGGTGGGTGTTGGGGACATTTTTAAATGGCCTCTTTGTGGGGAGGGAGAGAGGGGCGGGATCCTTGGCCTCCTGCATCCACATGGGGACTGTTTAGGGAGGCTGAAGGATTCAAACGTGCAGCCCAATCCGTCCTCGGCCGTGAGGCATACTCAATAGAGAGGGGAGCTCATCCGGCTTTAACCTCACCTCCCTGCCCGGCAAAAAAAAAAAAAAAAAAAAAAAGGGGGGGAGTTGTAGGTTTGGTTCGGAGCCTAGTGGGAGTGGAAAGTCCTAGCACAAAGGGATCGAGAAGGACGAGGGGGAGTAGTTCTTACAGAAATATATATAAAAGGTAAAATTGCAAATATAAATACTGCATAGGCAGGAGAGCCACGGGGGGCAGCAGCCCTTCTGAGGCGTCTCACCTGTGCCCCAGGGGTGTTTGAAAAGAAAGGGAGAGGTGCGAATTAGGCCTCCCCTACTGGCCCCTTCCCACCAACAGCCTGAATAAGGATTTGGAGCCAGGTGCCCTGGGCGGTCTGGCAGGTGTGTGGTTCACGTGAAACACGCGTGTGCAGTCTGAGGAGATGCGTGCCAGTGCGCTTGGAGCCACAAGCGTGGGCACTAGAGGCTCTTGCAAGCACAAGGACCACCTGAGTCAGGAACCTCTATGTGCAGCGTATTGTAGTACACGTGCTAGGATGCCCTCATCTCTGTGTGCACAGCAGAGGGATTGAGTTTGTCGGGGCTCCCTCCGAGGCCCAAACCTGCTTCTTTAGCAGTATGTGCAGCCTTTCTGGGGTGGTAGGCCTAGACATGCGCAGAAGCTCCTGGTTCAAGGTGACTAGGGACTCTGGAGCCTCACAGCTGGATCCTGTTGAGGTGTGTGCATTTCCCCACAGCCTTCCTGAGATATCTCAGGAGCCTCACATTGCAGACAGTTCCCCCCTGTAAGTCCTACTCCACAGCTATGGCCACGTGTACCCTGGTTGCTGTTGCGACCCAGAGGAGTTGGGATCTGGTCTCTGAGTGGGCCAAGGGGCAGGGCCCTCACCCTGCAGGCTTCCGAGGGTTGTCGTTGGAGCAATGTTGGTTTTGGCGGAGACAACTCCAATGGGGGAAGCCCCGAGTCGGGCGGGGGTGGAACAAAGAAGGGGAAAGCTGAAGAAGGCCGCTGAAAGGAAGATGAAGCTCCTCGGAACACAGAGGGCCCCCAGGGGTAGAGGTGCAGATGCCTGGGGATACTGGGGCCTAGCCTGGCACAGTGGTGAGACCTAGAAGCCACAGTGCCACAGCAGCCACGTGTACAGGGCAGGCACAGACTTCTTGCTGCCAGACCTGAGTCTACCAAGCAAATCGACACAGGACCGCAGACTGCCAGCACTGCAGGCTACATTACACGGCCACCCCAGCCTCACATTAATACATACACATATCAGACCCTCAGCTCAGTGCCCATGGTATGCACAGTAGCCTCTGCTAGTCCATCACTGCCCCAAAAGCTTTTTGAATTGCTATAGTTGTTTTTCTCAGTTGGGGGTGATTGGTTGAGTTTCTTGGTCTGGATTTTGGTTTTGGTTTTTTGAAAGAGGATTCTCACTCTAGTCTAGCCTAGTCTAGAACTATGAATACCAGGTTGGCCTCAAACTGGTGGCAATCCTCCAGTCTCAGCCTATGAGTGTTGGGATTACAGGCACACACTACCCTGCATGGAACCCCATAGGATTCCATTGTCCACCCGAGCACCATTTGGACTAGAGGGTGCACTTCAATTTGCCCCAGCTATGGGCAGTTTGGTGACCCTTAAGCAAGAGCCGTAACTTCATAGCTGGGCTATGAGAAGCTCATTTTTCCTCCACCTGGAATTCCTAGGATGAATCCAGTCTGGGGGTGATAGAAGCTGGGCTGGAAAAGTAAGGTGGCCCAGTTAACCCCTCCTCCTAGCCCCATAGGGTATCTGGCCTTGTGGCCTCTATTTTCCTTTCTGTAAACAGGTTATTCATAGCTGGGAGTGTTAGGAAGGTGGCTGGTCACAGGCACCTCGCCTGCCTGCCCGCCAGCCCTGTGTAACTGCTCTGGAGATGAGTCCGTAGCTGTTATTTTGATTGTGAGGAATCTATGTCTGTGACAAGCTGGGACGTTTGGTGTGATCGCATGAGGCTGGCTGTGTGACTGTGCCTCTGTGTGTGTGTGTGTGTGTGTGTGTGTGTGTGTGTGTGTGTGACAGGTTGTGTGTGAGACTGTGCGTGGACGACAGATTGTGCCGGTGTGCGGCAGTGCCTGTGACAGGCTGTCACCGCGCGACAGACTGCGGGTGGCGGGTGTTGCGGGCATTGACTGTGAGTAGAGATGAGCAGTGTGTGGGGCTGGGACTGGGAGACCCTGCAAACCCACCTCAGTAAGGATGTACTTGATAGTGGGGGGGTGTCATCCTGTTGTCCCTCAAATCTTGGCTTTTCCTTTATATCCCAGGGTCCACCAGTTTGCAATCCTCAGAGGAGCCAGAACAGATCATGTGATAAAGCCTCCCCACAGTGTCAGTCAATGGCTCAGTCCTTGTTGGGAATTGGGTGACCCCCAGCCCGAGGAAAGTGGCTAGAGACCTCAGGGAATGGAGGCCCTGAGGCCTGGCTGGCTTCAGTGGGGGATAAATGCCCTGTAACCATTTCTCTCTTTTCCTGACCTCCTAGCAGAAGGCATGGAGACCTGGAGAAGAAAGGAAAGGGATTTGAGGACAGAGGAGACAGACGGGGACGAAAGGAGAGCTGAGTACAGCTCAGTGGTGGAGCACTGGCCCAACCTGCTGAAGGCCCTAGAGTAAATACTCCAGCACAGAAAATAGAGAGAGAGCCAGAGAGAAGAGAAGGCTAGAGAGGATCAAGTCAGTACGGTTATTCCAGGGGGCTTTGAAGACATGGTGTTAGGGCCTCCGGTGGGGCCGGTGCACATCTTGTCCCATAGTGACACTGTCAGGGCAGCGTAAGGCCAGCCACTTCCTATAAGCAGCACTCTCACAACAGGCCCCATGCTCAGAACTGAGCTCCGGACTCAGCCCTTCAGGTGGGACCAGGCACTCCAAAGACAGTGGAAAAACAGCCAGGCCAAGGAATTCTAGCTACAACTCAGGAATTCTAATCATTGTGGGATTCGGCTGCCCCCGCTACCTGGCTTCCCTCTGTGGGTAGGGAAACTGAGGCTGGGGAGACTTACCAAGTATGCCCAGGAACCCAAAACAAAACAGTCACTCTGAGCATCTGAACTGTGTGACAAGCACAAAGAGACAAAAGCCTCACCAGCTGGAAGAATGCTGGGGACATGGGCTATGGGCACTACCCTGTGCTTCATACAAGGCACACGTGCTTCAGTGTATGTGTTGCATGTTATGGCTGACTTGTTGCTGTCTCTGGTGTGCATGCCCCAGGAAGATATGTGTGTCCTGAGTGTGTCTGATCTGAGTGTCCAGTCAGGGCCAGCCCCTGCTACAGAGGGGGGAAAGGCATGGAAGCACACCCCCCTCATCCGAAAGTGTGTCTTTGATACTTGCAGCCTCGGCAGCGAAAAACAAGTTTCCACAGGGCCGCCTTGGGCTGAGGCCAGGCCGTCCTCAAATAACATTTGAAGTTACTTAGCAAACTTTGTTTAGTGCAGAGAGACTCGGGCAGCGGGCTTGGGGGAGGGGGGCCATAAACCGGTTCCTCCAAAGTCCCTTGTCCCTCTGGGGGCACAAGTGCCCAATGCCAGGCTTGGTCAGCCCCATCCCATCTCTGGAGAAGAGCAGCAGGAATCCAGTAGTTCTGGGAGGAACCTGAGGGGAAGACTCACTTTTGCCTGCTGACACCCAGCATGCAGATATCAGCCACTCTGGTCTCATGGATGTCCAAAGCCCAGCACGAGGCCTAGGGGGCTTTCAGAAATGAAAGAATCCCTGCTTTTGCAGAAGCCTAGCTCTGCCCACCTTGAAGCTAAATGAAGAGACAGGTCAGCCAACTGGCTTAGAGAACATGCCCATTTCAGACATGCAGATAAGCAACCAGCAAGCCCCTGATGCCCACATGCCCACACCTCCCAAACCCCATTTTTGGTCCCAGCCCTAGGCAGCAGAGAAGGCTGGAAGAGCCAACAATGGCAGGGTTGGAAGTGAGGTGGGTGCCTACGGGAGGGGGAAGGGAGGTGATGCCAGGAATGGTGAACCATAGCAGCCAGAGAAGGATGGAGAGAGAGAAAGAGCACTAGGGAAAGATGGAAACCAGGCAGACATCCTTGCCAAACTCCAGGCTGCAAAGGGGCAGCGGGCAAAGCAGCCCCAAGCCCTTCCAAGGAGTAGGCATGGGGGGGCAGGCCCCAGGCTGCACGGGACAGGCAGAGGACTGGAGGTGCCCAGTGTGCACCCCCCACACTGCAAACTCTGAAATGGAGACTGGCACTAGCAGCCGCTCAGCTCTGCCCAGACACAGGGTGGGGGTGGGGGCAGGCAGGGGGCCAAACCAAATGCCACCGGGCTGGGTATGGCAGTTGCCAGATCCTTTCCTAGGCCCCCAGCCTAGAACCCTTGATTCAGGAACTTTATGGAGGATACAGGGGGTCTGGTGGCCCAGTGAGAGTTGGAGGCCTGGCATACAAAGCCAGGTTCCCCCCAAATTATGGCAAGACCCCAAGGCTCTGCAAAGATGGTGTAGCCTGGTGCTGCCAGGGTGACAGGCTGAGGTAAAAATAAACCAGGCCCACCCCCAGGAGCTAAATCTAGGGCTCCAGGTGGAAGTGCGTCTCTGGGCTACCAGTTGCCCCCACCCTACCCTGACAGCTCAGAGTGCCACGGTCAGGAATTTCAGTGCCTGTCCAGGCCCCGATTCTGTACAGGAGAGGACCCAGCCATTACACACTAGGTCTTAGGTGGACACCATGCACTGTATCACACAGATGCAAGAAGAGTGACTACAGATGGAGAGGCAATCAGTCTCGGGTTCAGGACTGATGTTAAACCCCACACTGAGCCCCACACCCTTTACCTCCAGGCTTCTTATTTGAGAAAGAAAGGGTGACAGGGATAGCAGAAATGGGTACCCAGGCCCCCTCTGCTAATCCTGCAGCTGCCTACACTCTGAGGGCCCTGCTGAGCTCTTTCCCACAGCACCTAGCACAGTCCCAAGGACAGGACACACCCTTGTTTATCGGGCTCACTGTCTGCCTTCCCACTGGGGCTGGCACCTTCGCTGGGTTTGCACCATGCCGAGCCCCCAGGGCTTAGAACAGGGCCTGGCACCCAGGAGGTACCTGGTAAATATTTGTCAAGGAATGCAAAGGCCCCCCGGCAGCACCCCTAATGCGCAGGCTCCGGCTGGGTGCCCAGCAAGGTGTGGGAGAGGGCAGTGGGCCTGCTATGCTAAGGGGCCTGACTAGTGGGGTGCAAACATGGAAGACCACGCTGACTATAAGCACTAAACAGAAGATCTTAAAGGTCAGAATAAGGAGGGTGCAACCAGGACTAAGGCTCACTTTAAATCATGCTGTGACTTCAGGAATTAGGGAAAGGCCAAGGAAATGGCTAGAGTGCTGCCTCATCCCCAGGGCTCAAGGGAGTAGTGAGCAAGAACCCAGCAGAGACCACATGGCCTCCTGCCCTTGACCCTGAGACTACTTAATGCTTCTCTGGATCTTGTTTTGTCATATAGAAAATCAAGTGCACATGTCCACATTCCCACCGTTTCAGTCTTTTCGGCAAGCTGCAGCTCTGCTTTCTCTCTTCTTTTTTTAGTCATTTTGTTTGCTTGTTTTATTATTATTAATATGGTTTTTCAAGACAAGATCTCATTATATAATCTTGACTAGCCTGGAATTCTCCATGTACACCAGGCCGAGCTGACCAGGTTGAGATCTTCCTGCCTCAGCATCCCAAGTACTAGGATTAAAGGGGTTCACCTCCACGGGTTGGAGAGTCGGGCTTAATGACTGCTCTGGCAGAAGACCCAGGTTCAGTTCCCAGCACCCCCATGGTAGCTTGCAACCATTCCTAATTCCAGTGCCAGGGGATCCAACACCGTCTGACCTACAACCTCTTCAGGTGTCAGGTACATATGTAGTACACAAGTATATATGCAGGCAAAACACCCATACAGATAAAATAAATAAATATATTTACAAGGCACAGTTCACCTCCATGCTGGTCACCCAGAAAGGCTAAGTGATCTGTCTGGGGCCACATAGTTAATGAGAGCCTAGCCTAGCAGAGCTAAGATCCAAACCTAGAAAGATGGCTTTACAGCTCTAATAACAAGCCATGCCTCTCCCAGAAGAATACAAGGAGATGTGCCCAGGGGTGCCTAGCTCAGGACCCAACATATGAGCCTTCTGTACATACTCACTGTCGGCTATGATTTTTAGGGCAAATACTCATTTTACTGTCACTCTACAAAAGGCTTCCTCTCACTACTATTCAGCCTCCTGTGACTCCTTCTCTTTTTTCAGGGTCAGACATGAAGAACCAAAAGCTAAAGGATTGGAGTGAGGGCATGGCTCATCATTAGCATTCATGAGGCCCAGGTTCTAGTCCAGCACCGCAAAGGAACAAAGGCCAAAGATTAGAGCCCCACAAAGGTCTCGGAACTTAGCTTTGTCCGATTTCCTATTCTCTACAGCTGCTGGGCAGTGAGGGGAGGGGCCTCGGCTGCCGGATCCAGAAAACCAGCAAAGTCCTGAGCACAGATGGGCACAAGCCAGGCCAGAGAGCCAGGGCTCCAAATTCTGTCAGGACAGGTCAGGGTTGCCCAAGTAGCTCAGTCAGCCAGTGACACTGTTCCAATAAGGGTACTCTTATTCCTAACTCAGCTGTGGCTCAGTGCGAACTATTATATGGATGTCACTCTACCTGGGCTCACATGTATGTGGCAGCACATGGGACAATGTCCAGGTCTGTGTGTGACCCTGTTCTAGCCAGCCTTTTGTCTTACATGCATTATGTGTAGGTGTGTTACAGATGCCAGGCATTAGCCATACCCATGTGTTTGTTACTGAGTGTATTTGCAAGGTGGTGTTTCAGACCTTAGCACTGCTGATATTTGGGGCTGGATTGTTCTTTGTAGTGGGGTGACCTGTGCAGTATCCCTGGCTTTCACCCACTCATTGCCTGTGGTACCCCTTCACATGTGCCAACCAAATATGTCCGCAGACATTTCCTGTTGGGTAAAATCACCCTGAAGTACTGGGCTGGGAGATGTATCCCTGCCGGTGTGTCCAAGAATATGCCATTGCATGTGTGTGCTCAGGCCTGTTCCTGTGTTTGGGGTGGGGGTGGGGTGTTCTCGTGTGCACAGTGTGCATGTGTTTGTGGGTTCCATGTGTTCCTGTGTATTGGGTGGTGCTGGTCTGAACTGTGCTTCATGGCATGTGGTTGTGTGACTATGAGTCCCTGTGCATCTCCACCCACTCGTGGCTCCCTGCCTGTCATGCGCATTGATATGCTGGGGTGCGGCTGGGTATCTGTAGGTGTCTGGGGGGGGGAGTCTCTTTGTATGTACACGTCTGTGTGTGTGCGTGTGCACACATGTTTATGCCTGATGGAGAGTGGTTTGGATTGCCAATGTGACTCTCTGTGCCCGCCTGTGCCAGCCAGTGTTTGACTTTGTGTGAGATGTACCCACAATAGACCCCCCACCAGAAGACCGAATTGAAGCCAATATTCCCCTGGACCCACCTGCATGATTGTGCCCCTCTCCCCTGTGCTTCAGACTAAAAGTCACCTCTTGAGACACAGTGTTGAATGTACCTCAGAATTGTCCCTTCCTCCAGCTTGGCTTACAGAGTCAGGTGGGGACGGATAGACCGCGCTCTGGTCCGGCCTATGCTAGAAATGCTGTCTTTCACTTCAGGAGACGAGCTGCGTCCCGACAACGGAGGTGGGCACTGGCCCCTGCCCACTGCTGCCCACTACCCCCAGCTCCCCTCAGGGTGGGGTTTTGTGGATAGAAAGCTCCCCAGTGCAACCCAGATTCTGATTGGCTGCACAGAGCCGCAGTGCCCGATACCCACCTCCCCTCTCTGGCTGGCGCAGCCACATCGGTAGTGGTGGCAAACGCAACTCTGAGTTCTGGGCACAGCTGCGCCTCACAGAGGCCTGCCAGCCCCACCAGAAGCCAGACACCCCAGCTCTGTGCCCCCGACCCCTCCCTGCCCGCCTGCTCAGCCTGGCAGCATAGTCACCCTGCCCACTGTCCCCTAAGGCTGCCAGGACCAATCCCCCCTCATCCCTTCACCCTCTGGGCCTGGGCCCCCCTTGGCCAAGCCTACTTTGGGGCCCAGGCCCCTGTTAGAGGCTGCTCCCGCCCTCAGAGGGGCTCCTGAGGAGGGGGAGGTGTTGAGGAAGGGGGTGGGGGTGGGGAGCTAGCCCTTCTTCCTTTAGTGAGTGAGCCCAGAGCTGGAGCCAAAAATCGAGGAGGAGAGATATTCAGAGAGAGCCAAGACGCGTTTGGCAGGAGAGAGAGGGAGAGAGGGAGCAGGAGGGGGAGCAGAGGAGGAGGGAGAGAGGAAAGAGCTAGAGAAAGGGGGAAGGAAAGGGGACCTCAGTTTCCAAATCCGAACCCTCAGAACCTCCCAGGGATATCAAGAGGCTCTGGGGCATGGACCCCAGAGCAAGCCTGGCAATGGGGGTGCTGAGGACAATAGGAGCAGTGGGCTCAGGCCCACAGAGACAGCCGTACACCCAGCTGGCCAGGCCAGGGCAGCCACAGGCAGAAGCCAAAATCAATGTACACTGAGCAGACACAGGGAGGTCTTTGGGCTGCCCCGGCACATTGCACCTTGCCCATACAATGAGCTCCTGTCCACAACAGGCAGAGGCTCAGCAGGGCCACGATGGCCACACAACCGCATGGGAAGGGACAACAGGCCAGCCTGCTTCCAGCTGCTCGGCTGGGGGGACATCATGGACATCATGCATGATGCCTAGAAGCCAAGGAATGCCTGAGAGAAGGGCCATGTGGTAAGACACAACAGTCACAGGGACAAGCCCAAGATGCACAATGATGTGGGGGTGGGGCTGACACATAGAAACACATACTGCCATGTATGCGAGTGCAGGTTGACACACTAACATGTATGTGAGCCATGAGTACACACTTAGCTGTGATTGATATCCTTCCAGAAAAATACAGGCCAATTCTTTGTTTTAGGTGGGATCTACATGTCACTGTGACACAGTCACTGAAGCACAGCCAAAAGGACAGTGATGTAACAGGTACAGTGCTACCCAAGAGCTGGACAAGGCCATGCACATGCATGGTGACGCACACCCCAACTACACTGTCACTAAATACATGAGAGAGAAAGAATGTGTGACAGTCCTTAAGGTGACAAACAGAAACGAGCACATGCATGATCATACAGGGGCCCATGAGGGCACAGTGCCTGTAACACCATCCAGCATGCCCATCAAGATAGTGGAACCTTGATAACCCTAGCGGCCTACCATAGCCATCCCTTCAACTTCAGGACCCACACCCAGGGCTTTGGAAACGGGACATAGAGATGTCCCTCCTGTTGGATCCAGCAGAACAGCAGAGACACCCATCTTGTTAGACCCAGCTTACCAGAAGCTGCATCTCCAGTACCAAGTTAGGGAAAGTAGGTGGGTGCCTCCTCTGCCTGCCTTGATACAACTGGAGGGTGACTGCTGCAACACCCCAAATTCCAGCCCCATTCCTGGGGGACAGAGAATCCAAGCAGTTCAAAACATATGGAGGCCTGTAGTCCATCCAGGTTCACCCCAGAATTTTTCCCACAGCTGTCACATTCACCCACAAATCCTGCTTGTTTCAGTCACATGGTCACATAGGGTCCTGCTCTACAGTAAGTCTCCATCACAATAAATGCCCATATGCAAATGAGAAATAGCTCTGGAGCAGTGAGGCCATCTCTAAGTCACTATCAGGATGAACCAAGCCTCTGTGCTTTGTCCCACTCCCATACAGACCCGTATGTGCCCACATACCCCTTACTAAGAGACACCTGGTTCCCATTGGACAGGGAAGGTCATTTCCTCATCTTACACCAGTCACTCACCCCACTGTGACACCTACCACTCTCTGCTCAGCCTATAGGGCCCCAATAACAGGAAAAGAGCTGAGCCCCATCCTTCTAAATTCTTGCTTCCTCCTCCAGGCTGTCGCTGAGATTGCCACAGTGGGAAGGGGTTCCAGCCTGTGTTCTTGCTTTCATGACCATCCTTCTCTACACTGGAATGGTTCACATGATGACAACTAATACGATAAGGGGTACTTCTCAAGCGCATGTCATTTGTCCAGCATGACAGCAAGTTACATCACAGGGCCAAAAGATACATATGCACTTCACAGACCAAGAAAACCCACCATTTTAAGTTCCAGGAGTGGGCAATGCAGAAAGGGAGCTTAAAGCCACTGCTGATTAGTCCTTGACCTCTGTCCTCACAGCCTCCATCTGGCAGCCATGGAAACTACAGGAAACATTTATGTCTAGGTCAGGAACCCAGGCTCCTTCTGGGGATGTATTAACCCAGGGGAGCCGTGGCTCTAAGCTCAGCCATGTCCAACACAGAAACTTCTCCCAGGACCCCAGTGTGGCCCCAAAAGTAACCCAACATCTGCTTGTTTCATATTTCTGTTAGATGTGTGTGGAGCCAGAGCCAGAGAGACAAGCCAGCACTTCCAGGCATGGAAGTTCACCACTGTGGTCCGGGCTCTTGAAAGGTGGAGACAGGAAGATCAGGAGTTTATCCTCTGCTACAGAGCCACTTCAAGGCCAGCCTGGGCTACATGACATCCTGTCTCAAAAAAAAAAAAAAAAAAATCAAACAAACAAAAAAGCAAGACTACCGAGCTAGGATCCTGTTGTCCCAGCACTCAGCAGAGACAAGATGACCCCTGCAAGTTCAAGACCAGCCTGGGATATATGGCAAGGCATCCATCTTAAGAAACAAATTAAAAGGCAAAATGTGAGTATCAGTTTGTTCGAGAACAAAGGGCTGCCTGTGGTTTATAGGAACAGAAGAGTGGCCGTAGTCAGCCAGGAAAAGCTAGACTTGGGAAAGGGACAAGACAGCTCCAGCTCACCTTCAAGTGTGTATATGTCAGTCCATGCAAGATCAAAGGTTCCATGACCACAGTAGATTGGCACAGGTGCCTGTCTGAGGGTGATGCCACCTGTGTACATTCATGTGTGTCTTTGTGTGTGTTCACAATTATCTATATATTAGCATATGTGTTCTTATGGCCAGGAGTGGGAAGACATGGGTGTGTATCTACACAAATATTAGAGACTCTTTGATCACAACTTGAAAACCAAGGACATTATGTAAAGATGTATGTTCACTGCTCACCTGGCCTTGGCTCTGTGTGCACATTTACACCTGCTGTGGCCTAGCTTGTGCTGAGGGATCCATGACTCTAGGAGCTACCACTGTTTGTGTGACATGTCCACACAGCCGGTCGTGGGGGTGATGTGTGTATGTGTTGGTGGTTATGAATACAGGCACATGGGTTGGCCTTGATGGCCATGTGACAGGGAGGTTTTCATGTCTGAGTTTACATGCATATACATATCCCATCTCTAGGGGCACATGTGTGTTGAGCTGTATGTTAAGAGCTCTGTGTCTGGATGTCAATGTGAATACGATGTTTGTGACCTCCCATTGGTGGTGATAGTGCATGTATGTGCCTCATTTGTTGAGAGATTTACTGAGTCAACCCCATTCCTGATGTCCACCCGAGACTCAGGCCAGCGGCTATAAAGGACTTCAGTAGCTCCAGCAACTGCCCCACCAGCCGATGAATCACTGTTTCTCTTTTCTAGATGGAGATTCCCCCCCCACCCTTCCCCTGTCGCCCCCAAGGCCCTGCTGCTCCAAGCTCTGCTCTGCTCAATCATTTATTGACTTTAAAATTGAAGCCAATCCTGGTTTGGAAAAAAAAGAGAAGGGAGAGAGGGTGGCGAGGGGTGGGGGAAGAGAGAGGCTGAGAGTGAAATGGGGGCGGCAGAGGTGGAGGCCAGAGACAGGGACAGAGGGACAGCTAGATGTACAGAAAGACAGAGATGGCAAGGAACAGACAAAGAACAGAGATAGAGAAACATACAAAAAAGAAAGGAAAGTCAGCCAGCGAAAGAGGTTGTTGGAAAAGCAAAGATGGGAGGCGAGCTATGGCAATAGTAAGGTTTGTGAAAAGAGATGTGGCTGAAAGGCAGAGACAGCCAGACCCTGCTGACCGAAGGCTGCCAAGGACCCTAAGCAAAGGGGTTTCCCTGCCCACCATGCAGGGCTGGCAGACTGGTGAGACTGTGCCCACTCCCCTCCCAGGCAGCCTGGCGCTGCAAGATGTAACTCGCACAGATTGGAGCCCATATTCCCTTCTGGAGTGCCACAGAGCCAAGCCGAGGCCATCACCCCAATTATGGGGGGCCATCCCAGTCCCTTCATAGCCTTGTCACCAGTGTATCAGCTGGCATTTCCTCTCCAGGGGTGGGCTCTTCATTTGACCTATGGGGTGAGGAGAGGGCAAGCCCAGATGTCTGGCAAGCTTGTCTCGGAGGCTGGCTAGCAGCCTGGTAGACAAGGTGTCTGCTGGAGCATGGGGTCTTTGTCCCACTAGGCCCCCAAAACCAGCTACAAAAACCAGCAAATCACCCTGAAAGTAGCCACAGTTCAGACCTAGATAGCTGAAAAGGTCCTCCTGTGGGGGACCCAGTGTAAGGTAGTTGACAATTTGGAGGTACAGCCCCACACTGCCGTGATGGTCAGGTTGCCTGTTGACATCTGCATGTGTGTACACTGTGTAAGACAGGTGTGCATGGGCTCCAGCGCTGATGCACACTTGCATGTGATTTGTACTGGAAGAGAAGCCATCTCCCCTGGTCATCTGTGTTTGTGCCACGCAGCCTGGCCACCACCGGTCCACAGGGGCCACACACACATTCTAGACTCACAAACACATACTAGTACCTGGGAATATGAAAGGGCTGTGTTGTCAGAACTGCGAAGGACCTGCATATACCTTTTTCCCCTTCCAAACATCTTGACATGCTCCTCACATACCTGGCCATATATATGCACCATGGGCATGTGCTCCCCTAAGGTGGGGCACATTCAGCACTTGTCTGATAGAGTTCTGGCTTAGCAGAGAGGGCTATTAAGGACTCAAGGCTGGCCTAGAGAGCTCCCAAAGATAGGCCTGGCCGGCAAGGCAAGGCAAGGCAAAGCAAGCGACCTCCACAAATCCTCTCTGCTAGTCTGTCACCTGCCCAGGCCTGGTCCTGCAGGTAGCGCTGTAAGGGTCCCTCTAAGTCTGGGCCAGGCTAGCTTGTGCCCTCTCAGAGCTTAGAGTCAGGGCTGGGAAGAGTGGGGTGGCAGACCAGGCATGCTCCAGGCCTCAGCCTCCGCTACACTGCGCAGGGAACTTCGCTGGAGGCGGGACGCGTTCTCGCGCTCGCGCTCCCGCAGCAAGCCAAGGTCGGCGCTGCTGTGCCAGAGGCTGACCCGACGGCTGATCCCAACAGGGTCGGCCAGTGTGTCCACCGCTGCTCCCGCCCTTCCCGCCTGCGGGTGGCCGGCTGGGATTCCCTGGGATACTTCCAGGTTCACACCGCCGCGGTCCAGGTCTCTGAGACCGAAAAGTTTGCATGGAGGAAAGTTTGGGGCCGGGGAGCCGCGTCTGCAAACGTCCAGGATCCTCAGAGAGGCGCGGCCCGGGCTGGCAGCACGCCCGTCCCTCCCTCCCCTCCCCTGCCCCTCCGAAATTTGGGAGCCCCGCCATTTTCTCAGCCCCGCTCCCATGCGAGGCCTGAACAAAGACTTTGGGGAGACGCCCGGGCCGCTCGGGGCACCCCAGCCGCGCGCAGAGCGGCTGCCCGCACGCCCGCTACTGCCACCCCGGGGGCCGCCGCGCCGCGCCGCGCTCAGGGAACGCCGCCCGCCCGCCCGCGCTCCCCGGCGCCCCGGGGCCACTCTGCCTCCTGCCGCCGTGTCACCCTGCCTGCCCGCGCCTGCCACCACGCCGCACCGCCGCGCAGCAGCAGGGGTCCGCTGTCCGCCGCGCCCCGCCGCGCGCACTCGCCCCCCTCGCCCACTCTCCACGCACTCCCGCCGCGCGCCCCAGGGCAGCGCCCCGCGCCCCGCCCGCAGCCCGCGCTCCTGCGGGACCCCGGCCCGGCCCTCCCGGGGCGCGGGGGCGGCGGCCGGTACCTGGGTGAGGCAGTACGGGGAGTACATCGCTGGGCGCCCGGGCGCGAGCGCGGAGGCCGGCCGCGGCGAGGACAGGCCCGGCAGGCGGCGTCGCGCTGGCTGGCACTCGGGCTCCGGCTCCGCTGCTCCGGCCTCCGCCGCGCGGCGCCCTCCCGGCCCGCGGCCCCGCTCGGCCCACTGCCGCTCCGCGCTCACAGGCTCGGCCCCGCGGGCTCCGGGCCGCCGCCGCGCTCGCCGCTGCCTCTCGCGTCCGCCGCCGCCGCCGCCGCGCGTCTACTCCATGCCGCCGCCGCTCGGCCGGTCGCCCTCGCCCGCCACCGCCGCCGCCGCCGCCGCCGCCGCCGCCGCCGCCGCGCTGTGAAAGTGAAAGTTTAGACAAAGTTTGGAAGCGGCGCACTCCGGGGAGAGGGAGCGGGCGGGCGGCGCGGGCGGGAGGAGGGGCGCGGGGAGGGGCGGGCGGGGCGGGTGAGCGCGGCCGGCGCGCACACACATGCACACACGCGCGCACACACACACACATACACACACACACACACACACACACACACACACACACACACACACACGGGGACGCACACCGACGCGGCCGCCCCGACACGTGCTGGCCGGCATTCGGGCGCCGACACACGCTGACACACAGCAGGGTTTGGACGGGCACAAATGTCATGGAGGAACATAGGGCCTATTCCTCATGGAGTCACACCAGACGGCAGTGCACACTGGGCACAGAAACAACCAAGATCCACACACCACCTACTGTCACATGTCGTCCGAATGCAGACCAACACTGAGAGCCACACTGACATACATACACGCGTGCCATGCATGTTCCTGCAGACTGACACATGAACAGTCACACAACCATACCTTGTCACACTCGACACACAAGGGCACACTAACACACAGTCGAGCCAAAATATCTTGGCAGGCAGCTGTGGCAATCCACCCCAGACACAGGGTGACACTAATGAAAAGGATGCACTGATACACTGGAACCCCACACAAAGGACACAAAGTGTCACTGTACAGGGGGCACACACATCACACATTGTGTTACCCAGATACACCCCAGGCCTAGGGCATGCTGATCTACAGTCCTGATAGGCAAACCTTAAAGACTCTTCTAAGTACCACACACACACACACACACACACACACACACAGAGAGAGAGAGAGAGAGAGAGAGAGAGAGAGAGAGAGAGAGAGAGAGAGAGAGAGAGCGCTTCATATGTCTCCCATACCTTTGCACGTGCCCTGGGACTTAGGAACATTATCTGTATTGTGGTGAAGCTCCAGCCCCTGTTGCAGGCCCAGGACTCCCCATTTCCACTGCAGATGGAAATGAGGTGGGTGGGTTGGCATATGTCCGTAATTCCAGCACTCGGAAGCCACAACAGAAAGATTATGAGTGAACTGTATGTAAACCAGCCCCCCCCCTGGGGGGGCGACTACATAGTTTGAGACTGGCTTGGCCTGTGTAGTGAGACCCTATTTCAAAAAACAAACAAGAAAACAACAGAGAGAGAAAAGGAATACCTTCACAGAGAGAGAGGGAAGGAAGAAGGGGGTCAGAGGGGTAGCTAGGTACTGGAAGCCTGGAGTAGGGCATTAAGAACCCTTGGGTGACCCCAGGCTGGGTGGGGAGGCCTCGCCTGCAGTCCCCAGGCAGCTCCTGTCAAGGCAGAACTCCTTCCTACTGCCAGGTGCAGCCAGCGCCTTGTTAGCCTCCTGGGCCAAGAAGCTGTGGCAGTTCTTAGCAATGCATTGTCTGCTGGGGGTGGTAGAGGTGCCTAGGTATATGTGGGTGGGTGTGTAGGGGCTAGCAGGCATGAGGATGTGTACATATAGATGTCCCTGAATGCTATGCTCCTTGCCCCAAAACCTCCGAGATAGTGATGTGCCTCGGGTGTCTGGTGTAGAATTGAGCAAGGCCAATTTTTTGTGCTCAGTGTACTCTGAGTAGTGACATGGGTGTGGCTGCACTCGTGAAGGTGTCTGTGAGTCAGCAAAGGTAACTTCCACTACCTATGCCAATCACTGGGACATAGCGGGAAGCGGGACAGGGAGCACCCATCATTGATGGGAGTCTTAGTGTGACAGGAGGTGAGGTGAGGCTACAGGACACCTGGGTGAGTGTGTCAGCACTGACCAAATATGTCAATGTAGCCGCCTTGGATATCTGTAACATTGTTTCCCCATATGCTCCAAGTGTGCATCACCAGCACGTGAGTGGGACTGCTTGTGAACAGGCTTTCAATGCATGCTTCCTCCTGTGGGTCCCAGTCAGTGGAAAAGACTTGATGTTCCGGAGCGGGTCAGGGATGGGGGTCTGTGTGTGTCAGCCCATGCCAGTAAGTGTATGTAAGACCATATCAGGGTGTACCAGACCATGCTAATATGCCTGACTGGATCTGAGTGTGTATGTGTGTGCATCACGCATTGGATGTCTGTCTTTGTCAGGTATGGTCCTATGTGTTAGCCCATGTCTGTGTGAATATATCCATATGTTCCAAGCTCAAGGTCATCCTGTCTACACAGCCCATAGCAATGTGTATGGTCAGCATGTGTCAGGTATGTTTCCATGTGTGTCAGTGAGTATGGGCTGATGTGTGTGTGTGTGAGACCATACTTGTGCTTCTGTGTCTCTGTATATGAAAACAGTAAGGACTGGGATGTGGTTGATGAAGGGCTTTCCTAGCTTTAATCCCCAATACTCCATGAGCCAGTCCTGGTGGCAAGCACTGGTCTCCAACATCCCGGAGAGAAAGGCAGGAAGATCAGAAGTTCAAGGTCATTCTTGTCTACACAGCAAGCTGGAGGCCAGCCTGGGCTATACGAGACCCTATCTCAAAAGCCAAAATAGTGTGCATATATATGTACACACGTGCACGCCCATGTACGTGTGTGTGTGTGTGTGTGTGTGTGTGTGTGCGCGCGCACACACACACACTCACAAGGGAAGGACTGTCTGTCTGTGGTCGGTATGCTTGCCTGACGACATCAGCCTGGATTCATCTGTTTTACTAGACAGATATGTGTGCCTGTGTATCAGGAAGCAGGGGCTTGTGTGCCTGAAGTCATCTGGGGATGTAATATGGCTGTCACTCCTGCTGGGGGCCCTGGGACCCTGTCCATTGGTCCAGGCCTGCCCTTGCACTCACAGTGGCTGCCCGTGTGGCAAGGATGCAAGGCCCTGGCAGAGGGAGGGAATTGATATGTCCTTAAAAATTCAAGGGCTTCTGGTAAACAGAAACTTTTAACACCCGGTTAAAGTTTCAGGGCTGCCACAGAGGAGGGGGAGGGGCTTTAAGGCCAGAGGGAGGCTGAAAGTGAGGGGGCTCTATGGGACTAGGGGTGTAGTGAGAGCTGGGGGCTGGGAAGGACTGCTGGAAGAAAGAGGGGATTTGGGGACTAAGGAGAAGAATAGCTCCAAAAAAGGGGAACTCAGAGAGGCTGTGCTGTCTGCAGGACAGATGGACCAAGGACAGGCCAGGACTGAGCAAAGCCAGGACCTGGGTGGCTGGGAAAAGTTCTACAGAGAGGTAGAACTTTCTTTGGTGTGTGTGTGGGGGGGGGTTAACTCCTTCATACACAGCAGATTCCTGCACACACACATTAAACAATATCAACCTTTCACAGATGCACAATAAATAACACGAACCTTACACAAAGCACATATCAACACTTTACAAACTTACAAAACAGCATCAACACTCCAAACACATACATTCATACAACACACAAGACAATATTGACCCCTTACACACACACACACCCGACAATATCAACCCTGCACACATGTATACTGCACAATATCAATCCTGTGCACAAATACACATGCACTACATTAACCCCTCACACACACACACACCTGACATCAACCCTTTACACACACATACTGCACAGTATCAACTCTGCAAACACATACACTAGACAAAATGAACCTATCACACAAACACACATGCACATCAACCCTTTAGACATATATGACACGTTATCAATCCTGCACATACACTGAACCATGTCAACCCTGTACACACACACACACACACACACACTCTGAATAACATGAACTCTTCACACTCGCACTGCACAACAGCCTTTTACACTCACATCCCACACAACCCCATACATATGCACCATACATGAATCCTCCTTTCACACACCCTTTCATTTGCACACAACACCCATTTTGTGCTCTCACCCCTCCCACCTTTCACTCACACACCAATGCTGTATCCACACACATGGCCATTCTGGTCTCAAACACCCCCCAACAACATCCACCCCTGCACTCCACCTCTTTCACAACATAAACACAGTCCATTCCTTTACACACATAAAACCTCACACACATGCATAACATCCACCTTCTCATCCAGACACATGGTACCCATTATACACACTCTCTCTCTTCCATCTTCACACTCACAGTCCATCCTTTCATCCACTCACACACAGCACTCCTGTTTCCTCCATACACTGAAACTCACACCAGAATGCCTCCCTGTGTTCACATTACATAATTTTTCTTAGGTTCACACACTATGTCCATCTACACCCACAGAATGCAAGCTCTTGCCCTTATAGTCACACTTATTTGCATTCATCTTACCCCACACTCCTACCCCATCCTCGATACTGAGTGCACCCCCACACATACACAGATACAGAGTCACCATGTTCTGAGCCTTCACAGCTGGCAGCTGGAGGAGGGTGTTTCTCACAGGGAAGCAGAATAGCCCAGCCTTCCTGTCTCCCAGAACCCAGATCTGAGGGCACACCTGGCCCTGAAGAAATTGAGAAGGAGGGGGCACTGCCAGGGGGCTGGGCACAGCTGGAGTGTCACAACTGGAATCCCCCACATTCCTCCTTGCCAGCTGCCCACCTGGCTACAGCTGGCAGCAGGTGTGTTCTTCCCATGCAGGTGTTGGAGAGCGAGAAGCAAGCTCATGGCATTGCCTGCCAGGATGCCGGCAGTAGTGGGGGAGGGAGGGCTTAAACATCTGGGCTTCATCAGCCACGTCCTGGGCCACGGAAGGTGGGGCTGGGCAATAGTGGGCTCCACTCTGCTTGGCAGCTGGGTGGGCCTCTTGGGAAGGTAGGTACACACCCGGCACAGAAGATAAGCGAGCATCTCAACTGTGGGTGCTGTCAGGTAAGGAGAAAGGGGTGCTCTGGTTCCCCTGGATAGATGGGGACCCCCTCTTCACAATCTAATCTGATGACCAGCCTGACAGGCAGGGCCACCCCTGGTCTCTGAGGGACTGCTGCTGTGCTCACTTCTTTGGGTTGGGAACTCTGAGTTATGGATGAGTGAGGATTCATGGATTCCCCACTTCTGAGATAACAGCTGAAATCTGTTGCCAGACCATGTTGTTGACCTGACTAGAATCTCACCATTACACTCACACAACACCATGGAAACACAAAGGCATAGCCAGACATAAAAATACAGATGGGCATGGGACATAGCTCAGCTGACAAAGGGCTTGGCTAGTGGACATTAAGCCCTATGTTCTATTCCCAGCACCACATAAAACAGGCATGTGTTTTTAATTTTTTAAAAACTTTGTCACCTCAGCACTTGGGAAGTGGAGGTTGGACTATCAAGAATTCAAGGCCATCCTCCACTACATAATGAACTTGAGTCCTCCATGGGCTACATGAGAGGCCAGCAGCATGATGCAGTGGGTAAAATTGCTTGCCATCAAAACTGATGACCTGAGTTAGATCCCTGACAACCACATGTTAAGAGGAAAGAACTTACTCCAGCAAATTATCCTCTTGCCTCCACACATGCAAGCACACATATACACACATGAATAAAATTAAACAGAAGCAAAATAGGGCCTGGAGATGGCTCAGTAGTTAATAGTGCTGCTGTTCTTCCAAAGGATCTGAGTTCCTAGAACCAGTTTACAACCACCTTTAACACCAGTTCCAGTGACCTCATGCCCTCTTCTGGCCTCTGTGAGTACTGCACACACAAGACTACATAATACAGACATGCATACACATAAAAACAAAACAAAAACATCTTTAAATGTCAAAAAGGTAGAGGGGAGGAGACAGGGGATATAAGACAGATGGAAGAATGCAACCTAGCATAAAGACCTAGGTTTAATCTCCAGCTCCTCATAGACTGCATGTGGTGGCCCTTGTCTAAAGCAGGAGGATCAGAAGTTCAAGGTCATCCTTAGCTATATTGCAGATTTGGAGACAGCCTTGGCTACAGGAAACACTGTCTGATGAAGCAGGATAGAATAAAACCACACAAGAATCAGGCACAGTGGCAACAACTGGGACCCCAGCACTCACCAGAAGGGTCATGATTTCCATTTTGTGTTTTGTTTGAGACAAGGTCTCACTATGTAGCTTTAGTTGTCTTTGAGCTTGCTATGTAGATTACCCTGGCCTTGAACTCACTAAGCTCTGCTTGCCTCTGCCTCCTGAATGCTGGAATCAAAGGTGTGCTTCATCTGGCTGGAGGATCTTGGATTTAAGGTTAGATTAGGCAGCATAGCAAGACACAGTCTCAAAAAAAGTTTTTAAAAAATTAAACACACACTGTGATGGAAATCAGGTATAGAGGCATGGGGCTGTAATAATACCCAGAAGACTGAGGCAGAAGGGAGGAATTTGAGGCCAAACTGGATACCAGGGAAAACATATCTTTAAAAGAGGGGAGTTGGGGGCTGAGTGGTGGTGGCATACACCTTTAATCACAGCACTCAGGAGGTAGATGCAGATTGATTTCTGTAAGTTTGAGGCCAGCCTGGTCTACAAAGTGAGTACCAGGACAGTCAGGGCTGCACAGAAAAAGTCTGCATTGAAAAACAAAACAAGCAAACAAAAAGAGGAGGCAGGGGATATCTGCAGGAATGTCATTTGATAATACCCTCTCCCTGAAAGCATAAGGAACTGAGTTGAGTTCCCAGAATCCACATTTTAAAATAAGCGGGACATAGTGGTGCACACTTGTAATCCCAGCGCCCGGGAGACAAGACAGGCAGGTCCCTGGGGCTCACTGGTCAGGTCAGCCTAGTCTACTTGGCAGACTCCAGGCCAGTGAGAGACCCTGTCTCAGAAAACAAAAGGGGGACTAGAGATGGGTTAATGTTAAGAGCACGTGTTGCTCGTGCAGGGGACCTGGGCTTGTTTCCCAGCGCCTGTATGGCAGCTTACAGCCATCCATAACTCCATCCAGCTCCACAGGATCTGGTGTCCTCTTCTGACCTCTGAAGAGACCAGGCACACACATGGTGTACGTAGATACATGCAAGCAAAACACTCATACACATAAAATAAATAAATCCTTTAAAAGAGGGAGGAGGGAAGGAGGGAGGGAGGGAGAGAATGAGGGAGAGAGGAAGGGAGAGAGGAAAGAAAGAAGGCAGCAAGAGGGCTCATTAGTTAAAGGCATGTGGCACCACCTCCACACGTGTGCTATGTCATATGTGTGCCCTCCCCACACAAAATAAGTAGATACAATTATTTAAAATCGAGGACCAGAAAAATGGTTTAGTGGGTAAAGGTGCTTAGCAACCTAAATCCAATCCTTGGGACCACATTATGGATGGAGAAAGCCACCTCCTCCAGGTTGTCTTCTGATTCCCACACACATGCTATGGCACATGTGCCCAGCCACATAATACATTCAACACAATAAATAACTGTAAAAAACAAAAACCAACAACAGTTGAGGAACCAAGTTGATCTCTCACCTCCACAAAGCGGGGGCGGATACACAGTACATGCACACATACAAAGAAAACCTGAAAGAGAATCACTTCTGGTCACATACATAGACACGAACATCCCTAAATCACAGAAGGATACCCACACCCTCCCACCACATCTTCGCAGGATGCAACACACACACCCATGCTTGTCTATGGTGCAGCCTGGCCAGCGTCTCCTGGAGCCACTGCTCATGTAGGGTTAGGGAAATGTTTCATTTGCAGCTGGTCCGAGACCCACCCACCCTGGTAACCTGGTCCCTGGTCCTGAATGGAGCCTCTGTGCTGCCTCCAGAGCAGCCAGCAGCAGCACTCAATTGGGCCAGAGTGTGAGGTGTCAGAGGAGGTAAGGCTGCACTGACTGAGCCACATATGTTGGATCTGAGGCCTCTGGGGCCAACTAACTTCATCTCTGTTGCTTCTAGAAGCTTCTCCCCAAACCAACCAGTGGGGAGAGGAGACAAAGGAAAGCTAACCCCAGCCTATGCCTACACCTTCAGAGAATGTCAACGAGAATACCTAGTGTGCATGCCCCATAAGAGGAACTCCATCTGTTCCTTGTGTGGACTGAAGGTAGACTCTGGCAGTCAAAGCCTTTCTGGTTCATATTCTCAAGTACAGTCAGCGTCATACTTTCAACTCCAAACAGCTACAGTCATACAATCACTTGCACAGCTACACCGCCTGCCATACTTTCCGTCATATTATCACATACAGAAATACCACCACACCCAACGACCCCACAATCTCACTCATCCTCTCAGTTGCCCTGACAACCTGACCCACACTGTATCAATGTCACTCTGACACACTGAGTCTGCATGTCCCTGCAGCTGTCCTAGCCATGTGGCTACACGGAGTCACTGCCCCCAAATCGGTCACAGTCAAGAGGATCAGGTCCAATCCCTGTACTCCTCGGGTGGGGCACATGGCTGTCCTCAGATCAAGGTGGCCCTGATGACACATGGCCTTGCAGTCACAGGGCCATGGAGCTGGCAGCCAGTGTGTCACAGGCCACACTGTTCAGTCCTGTTGCGAGTGGCAGCTGGCCCATTTCACTCACAGTGCCACACCGTGCCCACAGTCTGAACAGAGCTACAAAGAAACATCACAGCTACAAGGACATCCAGTCATACAACAATCACCCTTGCCATAGCCTGTCACAACATTTAGACTGCCTCTTAGCCATCCCAACAAGCTGTTGGGATGTTTGTTAACATGCTGACACTGGCGACCCATGATTGTCCTCAGGACTCCCCAGACCTGTGTCTTGGAGACAGGGACAAACAGGCTGAAATCCTGTCTCCCTTCTACTAGGAGCAAGCAGAGAAGGGAGCGACTAATAGAAGCGCAGCTGTTGTCAGTAGGTGCCAGCCCCCCTCATGAATATTCATCAGCTGGGTCTCTCCTGAACCTGTAGGGAGTCCAAGGTCCCAGGCAGCTGGGCACCCCCTTCTGTGCCAGGAGGCCCTCAGGTGAGGGGGGCTCTGCCAGAACTCTGTAGTCCTCGGAACCCCACCCATTTCCACACCTAAGTGTATATGAGATACAGGTTGGAGAACACGGACCCCAGACATACAAACTCCAAACCACACCTGATTTAACATACAGCTATCCATCAGTACACACCAAGAATAACAACAGGCGATGTGAACTCACAACAGTACCCCAACTGCAGACACCTACCACATATACAGCCATGCCACATGGGCATCTAGTCCCACAGACACACCAATACAACATCTCTAACACTCACCATCACAGGCAGAAATGCAACCCACATTTCATATGCATGCACATGTGCACAGACACATTTCCAAACTTATTATCAGAGTCACCGGAAAGTAACAACCAACAACTTATTGTGTGTGGTGCCGAGATGGGAGCCAAGGCCTCGGGCACACTAAGCAAACCTCCACTCAACTTCTTTCTATATTTTATTACATTTATTATGTCTGTGTGGTCACAAGCCTGTGAGGATCAGAGGACAACTTATGGAAGTAGGTTCTCCTTCTATCAAGTGTCCTCCCCAACAACTTCTTGTAAAACACACAGGTGTCCAAGCATTGGGGCACAAATTTGCACACGTATACATACAGTTCCACTGACTATCAAAAACAAAAGCACAAACACAGAACTATCCCCCCAGAGCCCTACACTCTTTCCTCCTCCCACCTCTCTTCTCTTTCCCCACCCCGAACTTCATAGGTGGCAAAACCCAGGGCACAGAGTGCTGAAGAGACTTTGAAGATGGAAGCCCCTCCTGACTCCAGGCAGAGGCTACCACCGGGCGCCCCCTCCTGGCCCAGCCCTGTAAGAGCGAGCGGGGCCGCGGCGGCGCGCGGGGTGGGCACGCGCCTGATGTAACCATGGCACCCTCTTGGCACGCGCGGCCCGCGCGCGGGGAGGGCGGGGCGGGCGCGTTGCCATGGCGCCGGCCGGCCTCCTGAATGCTGCATTGTTCACCGCGGCGCCCCGGTTGGGCTGTCCCGGACCCACCAGGACCCACCCGGGCTGGCAGAGATGGAGAAAAGGAAAGACACCAGAGATGAAGTGAAACGAATAGGGAGACAGTGGTAGAGGGAGAAATGCGGAGAGGTGGACAGAGACATAAGGCTTAGGGCTGGGAGACCTGGAAAGAGAAGGAAGAGTGGGAGAAACAGGTCTTACACACACACACACACACACACACACACACACACACGTGTAAATCCTACAGGGGCAGCCGAGGCTCATGAGTTCTAGGCTAATGTCAGTTACACAGGGAGACTCTCTCAGGCTGGGAGTGGGTCGGTGGTGAGGCACGGAGGAATAGCAGAGGAGGTTGCTTAGATGGCAGAATGCAATCATGAGGGGCCAAGTTTGGCTCCCTAGAACCCATGTGAAAAACCAGGCAGGCATAGGAGCACAGGCCTGTAAGCCTGGGGAGGCAGGGGCAGGCAGATTCCAGGGGACTGTGGTCAGCTAGCCCTTCCAGGTTCAGCAAAAGACCCTGTGTCTAAAAAATAAGGTGGGTTTGGTGGTGAGCACCGTTAGTCCCAGCATGGGCAAGCAGAACTCTGTGAATTCCAGGCCAGCCCTGGAATTCACAGGGAGTTTCAACATAGGGAGTATGGTCAACACAGGGAGTTTCAGGCCAGACAAGGCTACATCCAGTCTGAGAAGGAAAAGAGCAGGGAAACTTGAGGAAGACAATTGAAGTTAACCTCTAACCCCCCACACACACACACACAAGCTCGAGCACACACACTCGCTCACACACATGCACTCACACGTGCAGGCACACACTCATTCATGTGTGTGCTAGAGAAAGGGGCAGGTGGGAGAGACATGGATGCAGGAACATTTAGAATCCAAGAGGAAGTGATGGGGAATGGAGTGACATTCTGGAGAGAGAGAAAGACAGGAGGAAGGGTGGGGGGAGAGGCCAAGCAAAAGCAGAGCCAGCGAGGAAGATGAACAGAAACAAGACTGAACAGGAGAACACCAAGACTCGAGGGCACCGAGTCTTAAGCGCATTCCTTGACGTGCGCCCTGGCAAGGATGAGACCACAACTTAGAAGAATCTGGGTTCAGAGAGACTGGTGGGTCTGCTCTGGGTTGACAGATGAAGGGCCAGATGTATCCAGACACAGGGAATGTCCCAAGAGAGGCCTAGAGATTCACCTCTGATCCTGGCTTCAGGTTTCCAGTCCTCACTGCTGTATCCCCTCTCCACTAACTCAACTCGACGCTCCTAGAATGTCTGCCTTCCCTACTAGGAAGACATCATTCCTACAGACACGGCCTTCCAGTACTTCTGCTGACACTCCGGCAAGCCTTCCCCAGGGACACACTGCAGTCCTCACAGTGCTTACGGGCACACCCGTGGCAACCACTTGACAGGATCACAGACACACGCACAACAGGGACTGGGACCGCACATCAGGGTATGACCTCAGAGGCTCAGTCAGAGAGCAATTATCCAATGATCAGGTAAAATCACACAACTTGTGGCCAAGGGATGGTGACAGACATCTTTAATCCCAGGACTCTGGAGGCAGGAGCAGGCAGATCTCTGTGATTTTGAGGCCAGCCTGGTCTATATAGTGAGTTCAAAGACAGACAGGGCTACATAGAGGAGATTCTGTCTCAAGAAAAGAATCTACCTTCACGGGTACAGGAACTGCTGTCACAGGAGCCACCCACCTCCCACCTCCTGTAAGAGCTTCAACATCTTACAACCTGTCCACTGTTGTAAGACTGTTTGGGCACTGGGCTCACTATCCAGACTTTGGTGGCAGGAGATGAAAGACATGAGTCCTCACATGAGATCTGAGGTAAAAGGGGAGAATAAGGAAGCCACTCCCAGTCTTTCTCAAAAAGTTAGGTCATGCCAGGCCTTGTGGCCCCACAACTAGGGCAGTCTAGCCCAAATCTAGAACAAGGGCGGCCCCTGGTGGCCACATGTTGTCTCTACACGGATATTTAGGGGTTGTGATTGAAGACTTAATTGTAGAACCCCAGGCAGAGAGACAGGTCCAGGAGGAGAACACAGAGATAAGAGCCCAGACCCAGAACTCAGCCTATATAACCCATGTCCTAGAAGTCATAGTCAAACTCGAGGTTCTAGGGGGCAGGGGTGTGGTTCAGCATTAAAGCACCTGCTTTGAATCCTCTAATGAGACTCTGGGGACAGGGCAGAGCAGTAAAGCTTTTATCACTATAGTATGTGCAGGTTCCATCTCCAGAATCAGAAAGAAGAAGAGACTCTAGACCCCATGATGCTGACATGTAAAAAACCAGGTCCAAGAATGCAGGACCCAGAATCTAAAACCTAGATTCTCGTTCTAGAATTCAGTCTAAAAGTCTGGCAAATCTGCCAGGCAGGGGTGGTGCACTCCTTTAATCCCGCACTCGGGAGGCAGAGGCAGGCAGATCTCAGTGAGTTTGAAGACAGCCTCGTCTACAGAGTGAGTTCCAGGACAGCCAGGGCAGTCACACAGACTCAGAAAAAAAATTTTTTAGATCCCATTGTTCAGAACTGGAATCTTGAACTGAGAATACAGTTCCAAGAACAGAGAAACCAAAAACAGGACTGACTGTGATGTTCAGAGCCCTGGGTCTTTGTCAGAACTCTCTGGATTAGAGCTGGGATGTGGAGGGCAGGAACAGGCTGACAGGGCTGCAGAGAATCTGGGGTGAATGTCCACAGCCCCTGCCAGCTGCTGCTACACACACACACACACACACACACACACACACACACACACACACACACACACAGAGTCTATAACTATAAGAGCTACAGTACTACATGCTCTCTGGTGCACATCCGCAATCACACACACTCCACACACTCACACCTAACACACACCATCATCCAAAGGCAAATTAAATCTCTGTCACTCCTCTTTTAGCATACCCACATTCATGCTTGCCTAGACACCCATAGTGTCATATCCATTCCTCTTCTCCCACCCTACCATATCCTCAGATACACAGTTACCACTCTGAAACAAACCTCAAGACTCCCCAGTCCTGTGCCCAGTCACACTAGGAGAGAATAGCTAAGGAGACTAGGATAGGTGTGTGTATACTCATATTGTGTGAACGCGTGCGCGCGCACACACACACACACACACACACACACACACACACACACACACACAGTGCAGAGAAGCTTCATGCCTTGGCAGCTACACAACCCCTGGGAACCAGACCCCAGGGATGGGGCTCACCATGCACCCCCTTACCCACCCCAGCCCTCCCCTGCCTGGCCGGCTGGCGGGCTTTAATACAGATGCCAAACTCATAATTGTAACTGAGGGTGACAGGGTCACCTTGAGCCCCAGATGCTCGCACGATGACAGATGGCGTTGGCAAACCTGATTAGCAGCCCCCGGTGCCAGAGCCTGTGGCACCTGCCTCCCCGCCCCTCCCCCCACTCCCCCAGCACTCATTACCCACCCATTACTGGGCCTGGGGGGCAGCAGCGGAGGCCGACTGGCACTGCCTGGGAGGGCTCAGTGACTCTGGGCCCCCCCTGGCACCAAGGTTCCCAGCTGGCTCTCCAAGCTGGCAGGAGGTGGGCACAGCTGAGGTGGAGGGATGCAGGCATCTTGTGCCCGCCAGGAAAGGGGTGCCAGGGCTGAGCTGCCAGCTCAGTCACTGCATGAGGCTTGCCACCAAGCTCTAGGGACAGGCAGGAGGGCGCCCCCACCCCCAGGGCTCCATGACCCTCCCTCCAGGACGCTCTTGGGAGCTGGCATCCAGGCAGGTTCCCATCCCTCTGTTCAGGCCTGTGAGGTCAGGGGTCACAGCTCCCATGCCGTGCTGTCCCATCTGTTTCCTTGTGGGGGGCCCTCCTGTTCCCCTCACCTGGTGCCTTCCTTCCTGAGGCAGGAAGAAGGGGGGTCGCTTGACCAGCTCCCTCCACCCTGCACTGGGGGTGGGGGCATTTGGAGGCAACCTTCCACATGTCTCTGAGTCTCTGCCAAACGTGCCCATCTGCCAGAGCCCTGGTTCCAGCCGCCCAAAGCTAGGCCGCCTGGCTGCTGCACACCCTGCCCCCTAGCTGAGAAAGGAGCCCCCCTACCCAGGAAACCCTAGTAAGAGAAACACACGCACAGCTGGACTTGGCCAACCTTTATGATTCCGTGGAATGCCAGGCTGGGCGTGGGGCTGCTGCGGGGACTAGGATGGGGCAATAAGGGAAACCCCAGCCACTGTCAATGAGAGAGGCAGCTGCTCACATTCGGGGTCGCCTCTGGTTGGGGCCAGGTTTTCCCAGCAGCTGCTTCCCGCTTGCCTGCCATGGGTTTTTGTTGTTGTTGTTGCTGCTGCTGCTGCTGCTTTTCTGGTGTCCCTAGAATGGGGTCATCTTTGCTGAGTGTCTGGGGTTTGGGTGGTGCTGTCATCCTAGCAGTTAGAGTGTCTCGCTGGGACAGAGAGATGCAGTGCCACCTCGTGGTCAACAGCGGGAACCCAGGCTTGCGGAGGGGGCTTAACCGGGAGCTGTGCTGCGCGTGCGCAAGACCTGTGTCTCGCCGTCTCCGCTCCCCCCCCGCCCCACAGTGATAAAGCCTCAGTGGCTTTAGTTTCCTCATCTGCAAAATGACCTCATCTGTGAAATCCTACCCTGTGGAACCACCGAGGACTTATTCTTGAGGATGCTATGAGTTAGCGCTTGTGGAAGGAATATTCCCTCCCGTTCACAGGGCCCTGTGAATTTCACACCTCAGCTAATTTTCAACTTCCCCCCCACCCCCGCCACATATCCAGGGCTTCTTCGTACATGGTAAGCCAGTCTTCTCCCGCTGACTTACACCCCAGCCCACATGCTGTGACTATTAGTGGTCTAAACCATGACTGGCAGACCATGTCTCGTGTTCCAGGAGCAAGATGAGGGTCTTGTGGATCTGTCCATCTGTCCTTCCTACCCTGCTCTCTTGACCTGATGTACATCATTCAGGTCACGTCTTTCTACCGCATCTCCTGCTGCTTCTCAAGATTCATGCGCTGTGCAGTCGTCCTCGATGCTTAGCTCACAGCTTCGGATGGCACTGACACTTCTGCACCAGGGAGACCGACAGCCTTACTCGCCGGCGAGGGGAGGCTATGTGGCCAGCTCTGCACCACAGCACCACCGATGTCCGGCGCTTTTGAGCGGGCACACAGCTGTTGCAGAGGACTACAGGGGTGGGATCTGAGCTGGGAATGTAGAAGGAGGAACAGTGGCCGAAACAGAGATGATTAAGGACCCTGACGGCTGTGCAACCAGGCCTGGAAAGCACCTGCAAGCAAAGACAGGGACAGTCAGCGCTGTGTAGTTTGAGGCCAGAGGGATGAGAATAATTACCATCCACTTCTACCCCTGACATAAAGGCATGGATGCTGAAGGCAGGTGGCCTTGGTTTCAATTCTGATTCCTCCTCCTGGCTGTGTGGCCTGTACCAAGTTATTCAACCTTTCTTATCTTTGTTGGAAAAAATCAAGGGCTGGGGAGTTAGTAAAATTATACGGTGCAAGCATGAAGACCTTCAGCACTGAGGAGTGAAGACAGCCCTGGGGCTGCAAGCCAGCCCAGCCCAGCTGAATTGATGAGCTCCTGGATCAGTGAGAGTGCTTGTCAGACAAGGCAGGAGGGAGCTGGAGAGGTGGCTCAGTGGTTAAGATCACTATTCTTCTAGAAGACCTGGGTTTAATTCCCAGCACCCATATGGTAACTCACAGCTTCTCCAGAGATCCAACTCCGTCCTCAGGGTCCCAGGCATGCATGTAGCACACAGATGCATGTGCAGACAAAACACCCATGAATTTTATTACAAATATAGAAAAAGACGCTGAACATCAACCCCTGTCCTTTATACAATGTGTACCTTCACACACACTCCCAAAGCTGGTCCAAATTAAATTCAAAAACTGGGCCTGATGGTGCAACCATGTACATCGCAGCCATTGGAGGGGTGGGGGGTCTCAAGATTGACGCTCTTGTGGGAAACTTATTGAGACTCTGTGACAAAATAAATGGAAAAATAGAGCTGGAGCTCAGTAGTAGAGCACTTGCCTAACACGCACAAGGCTCAGGTTCCATTTCCAACACCACAGAGAAAAGGAAAAGTCAAAGGAACGTTTAGAGATGACATCAGTTGAAAGCACTGGTTACTCTGTTCCCACATCGTGTCTCAAATCACCCCTAACTCCGTTTCTAGGGGGTCTAACACCATCCTCAAGTGTCTACAGCCATTTGGGACCCACCTGGTATACATAGTAACTGATAGTGACTGTAGGGGTCAGCAAGACAGCTCAGTGAGCAAAGGCACTTCTGCCAAATATCATACAATGAAGGGACCAGTTCCCACAAGCTGTCCTCACATGTACCCACAAAGTACAGGATCCTACTATGTAACCCTAGCTATCTAAAACTTGCTGTGTAGACCAAGCTGGCCTGGAATTCCCAGAGAACCACCTGCTTATTCTTTCCAAGGGCTGGGTTTAAAGGTGTGCACCACCATGCTCAGCATTGGAAAGAAAACTTTGAAAAGGAAAAGAAGACACTACTTGAGACCTTTAAAAATTTTTGTTTGGCCAGGCATTGGTGGTACATGCCTTTTGTCCCAGCACTTAGGAGGCAGAGGCAGGGGGATCTCTGTGAATTCAAAGCCAGTCAGGTCTACAGAGCCAGTTCCAGGTCAGGCTCTAAAGCAATACAGAGAAACCCTGTCTTGAATAACCAAAAAAAAAAAAAAAAAAAAAAAAAGTTATTGAGATAGGTTTCATGTAAGCCCAGGCTGACCTGAAACTCACTATTTAGCAAAGGTTGGCCTTGAACTCATCCTTTTGCCTCAGCTGCCACGCCCCCCCCCCCCCGCCCCCAGTGTTCCACTATACAGGTCCAAGGGCCTGGGTTCCACTCCCAGAACTAGAGAGAAAAAAAAGAGACAATCCCTACCCCCCCCTGCACCCACACCCCTCAGCAACCCCCCTCCCCCCAGCTTTCCCTGCTAAACCCAGACTAGATGTTCTGTCTTCCCTGTGATGCTGGGGCCAATGTTACTACATCCCTATTTCCAAATGAGGAAACTGAAGCTTAGAGGTGTAGAGCTTCCTGGGACCACACAGTTGCAGGGAAAGCTGCCAACCTAAGTGTCTTGTGCCAGGTGGGGCAGGTGAAGCTCTGGACTCAGCAGTGAGCTGACTCGAAGTTGAGTTTTGTTCTGCTAGGTGCAGCCATTGGCTGGTAGGCAGCAGATGCAGACGGTAGAGTAGGCATGGTAGAGCTTGTGTAACCCCAGTACACAGAAGCAAGTTCCAGGCCAGCCTGGACTATTTGGTGAAACCTATATTGACAGGAGACAGATCAATCTGGGTCTCATGAAACCCAAGATTTGATAGGCAAATACCAATCCAGGAGGTTTGGGAAATGGCTCCCTATTGAGCATGGCCAGATGTACTCTGCAGGAACCCAGGATTGTTACCTCTATGGAATGGGAGTAAGGAAAGGTTAGAGAAGGCAAGCTACAGATGCCTACAATGAAGCAGGATTTGAACTCAGCACAGAATAAGAATCCCCAAAGCCCTTCTGGAACACCAACTGAATGCAGATATGAGAACATTTCTTGATCATCTGCTTCACAGTCGGGAAAGGGATATGCTACTAGTCATTCATTCATTCAACAATGTCCACTGTGTGTCTGGCCCTGTTGTAGGGCTTGGGGACAGGAATATTGGAAAGTACAAACTTAGATAACTTCTGCCCTGGAATGGAAATGTATCTCAATAGGTAGAGTACTTGCCTAGCATCCTTGAGGTCCTGGGTTCCACCCCCAAAACCACACAATCTGGGCTGTGGTGCACACCAGCAATCCCAACGTTCAAGAGACAGAGGCAGGAAGCTTAAAGCCAGCCCCAAGCCCCCTAAGACCTGGGCTAAAACAACAAAACCTCTGCTCCAAGATGGGCGTGGTGACTCACATCAATGGTCCCAGGAGAAGGATCACTGAGCTAGAGGACAGTCTTTGATGCATAGCAAAATCCAGTTTAAAACACACACACACACACACACACACACACACAGAGAGAGAGAGAGAGAGAGAGAGACAAGAGAGAGAGAGAGAGAGAGAGAGAGAGAGAGACAGAGAGGGGTGTCAGGAGGAAAGTGAGGAGAGGGAGAGTACCCAAAATCATGGAGGTCCAAGAATGTAGAACCTTGTGGGCTCTGAGAGCCTGGACTTTTGTTCAGAGAAAAGTGAGAGCCATGATGGTTTGGAGGGGAGCAAGGGACATGTATTTGTCAACTACCTCTTCCTGGCTGCTAATTAGGCAAATAGATTCAGCAGCTGGAGATGTGGCTCCATTGTTATAGTTTTCCTCACAAGCATGAAGCCCTAGGTCCCTTAAACCAAATGTGGTTGCACTGTTTATCAACACCCATGAAGTGGGGTCAGAAGTGGGACCTAAAGACCCTACATAGAGGCCAGCCTGGGCTAGGGGAGCCCACGTCTCAAAAAAAAAAGGAGGGGAGGGAAGAAAATAGATCAGAGATGGAGATGAAGGGATGTGAAGCTCATAGGCGTTTAAATGGAAGATCCAGGACTTGAGATCTGATTGAAAATCTGCTCAAGGCCACACAACCTGTGCTCTGTACAAAGCAGAGCGTGCCAGTCCTCACCACCACCAACACTGACATCGTCAACACGGCCATTACCGACCCACCTGAGTAAAGGCCACAGCCTTACAAGTCTCCTGGAGCACTTCTTGGGGAGCCAAGGGCAAAGACATGCCAGCAGCCACTCTCTGCCCTCTCTGCAGCCCACCTGTACCCTGCTGTTTGTCTTGCAGGCCCAGGAAGACCTTCCAGCTACTCAAGGCAGAGGCTGGTACCAGAGGATCCAGACTCCAGCTCTGATTGGCAGCAGCCCAGGCCTGAGCAGGGGTAGATGGGGGTCCAGGCCTTCCTGAGCCTGTGGGTAGCCACGCCCCACTGAGCAGACCCAGCAGCATGGTTAACTGGTCAGGGAGCATCACTTAGCTGTGCTGTAGTCCGTCTGTCTTGGAGTGGGCTCAGGGTCCTCAGCAATGGACCCTGCTGTCTAGAGTGTGAGTCTGGGCCCTCAGAGATCTGCTTTTTACCACTATTGCCTCCTGGGCAGCCCAGGGGTGGTTCTGGGAGCTCCCAGCAGGGAAGGAAGGCAAGCTGACCTGGCCAATCCCACAGCTCCTCCCAGCCTGCTGGAAGTCCCAGTAGGGGCTGACCCTGCTCCATGGGGACCATGAGAATCAAGAAAGGCAGGTCTAGGGGACAGAGGCTCAAGAGTCTTCCTACTCCTGAGGCCCTCATTTATCCCTTTAGTGACATTGCTCCCTTCAGTGGGACTTCAGGGTTTCTTGCGCTGTCTTGCAGTTTCTGGGCTGCACAACCTCATGCAAGGCGGTTAACCACTATGGGCTTCAGCTTCCTCTTCAGCAATACGATGCCTAGAACAGTCTCTACCTCAGAGGCTGTACTGAGGACTCAGGAGGACCTGGAAACAAGTGTTTGTACACATTAGTCTCGTGAACCCATGATGTTTTTTCTTTCCTGTTCTGAGGAGGGAACCCTGCCACAAGCCTGTGTCCAAGCAGTTATGAAGTGGTATGACCACTCCTGCTGTCTTATTGGGTGTGAAGGTGGAGACAGGACTTCCTTCTGCCCAGACTGGCCATATCGTGTGCTTACTCCACCTCGTTCTCCCGAGTGCAGAGATTACAGGTACTGGCCACAACTCCCACGTCTGTCAACCCAACACATAAAAGGCTGAGGCAGGGAGATCAGGAAAGTAAGGACAGCCTGGGCTAAACAGTGATGTTGTTTCAAAGAAAAATAAAATAAAACGAATGGAATGAGCTTTAGAGGAGTCCGGTATGGGTTTCTGCTCCCAGGGCGGTCAGGCAAGACCCCCCAGAGAAGGTGACACTTGGTTGAAGAGACCTGAGAACCTGGGAACAGAACAGTGGGAAGTACACAAAAGATGTGAGACTGCACCCCAGGCTTTGGGGCCCTCGAGGCGCCTGGGGGGGTCCAGCCCTAGCACTTGAGAGGAGTACATCTCACACTCAGGTGAGGAAGGGCAAGGCCAGGCCGCTGGAGCGTGAGAAGCTGAGGCCTTGGTCTTTCCCGCGGCGTGCTCGCCATCTGGCGGCGCATCCCGGGACTGCATGGCTGCCGCGCCCGCCACCATCCTCCAGGGGCTATCCCCACCCCATGCATCATTTCTGCTGTCCTCCAGCCGAGGCCAGTTCCATTCTGCCAGAGACTGAAGCACCAAATATCGCGGCGGCCTCGACCCTTTCTCTGCCACCTCGCACTTAACCTCATGCCACAGCGAGTCTGGGGTCTCTCCGGAATCCCCCCCTTCTCACTCCCACCCCACTTCTTCAGTTTGATGAGCACACTCACCTTAACCTCCCACTTTCTCGCTCAGCACCTGAGGGCATTTCAGTCAGGTCAAGGCACTCTGCTCACAGCCCTCCAAGATACCCTCTACCTCCTGGAGCATTCTAAAGACCTTCCCAAGCCCCACCGAATCCTGCACGGGGGACCCGAATATCTTCTCACCCTCGCCTAAGCACCCCTCTCCCCTTTCTCACTCTAGCAAGAGTTTCGCAGCTGTTTCCAAACTTCTCAGACAGTCCCACAATACTCATGGGTATGCAACCGGTCTTCTGTACCCACAGATAACGAATGCAAGGATTGAACCAATCCCAGTCTGAGAACTATGTCATCAGTCTATGGCTGTCTAAACAATATAGGTGTTTACACACAATGCCCAGAACATTAGGCCTTTTAGGTCATCTAGCGATGACTTATGGTAGGTTCTCTGCAAATACTGTGACATTTAATTTCAATTTATTTTTTAATGTTTCTTTATGTAGTCCTGGCTGTCCTAGAACTCATTATGTAGACCAGGCTGGCCTCGAACTCACAGAGATCATTGTGTTTCTGCCTCCTGAGTACTAGGATTGAAGGTTTGTGTTTCCACTCTGGACTTTACTATGCCACCTATAGAAGAGGCTTGGGCATCTAGAGCAGCTAGCTATGCTCAAACTATGGGTTGAGAACCTTTTGGGAGGTCACATACCAGATATCCTGCATATCAGATATTTAAATAATGATTCATAACAGTGGCAAAATTTACTGTTATGAAGTAGCAATAAAATAACACTATGCTTGGGGTCACCACAACTGGATTAAATGGTAGAAGCATTAGGAAAGATGAGGACCACTGATCCAAGGCTTTGGAGTCCATAAGTCACCAGGAACCCATGCCATACAGAGAGATACTAGAGAACTAGAGCCAGAGAGATGGCTGGAGATATGACTGAGCACTTAAGAACTCTTGCAGAGGTCCTCAGTTCACTTCCCAGCACCCAGGTAACTACAGCTCCAGGGACCCCACATCCTCTCTGAGCCTCCAGGGGCACTGTGCTCATGGAATATCCTGTACACATATGCACACTCATCCCAGATGCAGAACATCACCAGCGCCTAAACCCTCAACAGGCTTTCCTAGCATTGGTCTGGGTCAAAGGTCAAGCTCCCAAAGCACTGCTATTCTATTTCAAATTGCTCACAGCTCTTTTTAGAAAATGTACACTCACATGTTTTTACAGGATGTTATGCCAAAATGAAGCATATTAACTAACATGCTGTCACTTTAGACATGCTCTTTTACCAAAATCATGTTTATAGACATGCATCTGGTCTTCAATGTTCTGTAGTACGCGAGATAGACATTCAACAGAAACGAAACAGTTGTAGCGCTAAATATGTTCACTGCTCAATCACAGGCCTCCAACAGTAACAGAAAATCGAGGCACGCAGGCTCCCTCGAAGGCCAGGGGGCCAGAAAAGGCCATTGCACCCCTGGAATTGGAGTTATGACGTGTGGCCATAAGACTTTCCACATGGGTGCTGGAGACGGACTCTGGAAACATGCCACACACTCTTAATCACTGAGCTATCTCTGTAGCACATCTTTATTTTTGCCTTGTGTGTCTCCATCGCTGTGAATCACTGCAAGAATTACTATTCAAGAAATCAATGAGATGAGTTTTTGTCTACCCTGTGCCTATTTCCTGCTATGCTACTATGGAAGGAGGGCTCACAGAAGCTTTATTTCTTCCTTCCTTTCTTTCTTTTTTTAAAATCATGTATTGGCTGGGCATGGTTGCAGACACCTTTAATCCCAGCCCTCAGGAGGTAGGTGGATCTTTGAATTTGAGGCCAGCCTGATCTATATAGTGAGTTCCATGACATCCAGTGCTACACAGAGAAACCCCATTTCAAAAATCCAAAGCAAATAAACAAAACACTTGGCCTCTGCATGCACCTGCATGATACAAACAGAAAATACACATGCTCTCACTCACACACTTCCTCACACACTCACGAAGCTGGAGAAATAGCTCAGTAGTTAGGGGCACTCCCCCCTCTTCCAGAGGACCTGGGTTCAATTACCAGTATCCTCATGGAGGTCACAACTGTCTGTAACTGTTTTCAGGGGTACAATGTCACCTGCAGGCACCAGGTGCAATGTTATACATGCATACATGCTGACAATGTACTCATACACATCAAAATATATTTTTCAAAAAGATTTTATTTTGTACATAGTGTTCTGTCTGCATAAATGACTTTATGCCAGAAGAGGGCTCCAGATCTCACAAAGATGGTTGTGGGAGTTGAACTCAGGACCTCTGGACGAGCAGCCAGTGCTCTTGCTCTTTTTGTGGTTGTTGTTGTTGTTGTTGTTTGTTTGTTTGTTTGTTTGTTTGTTTGTTTTTTGAGACAGGGTTTCTCTGTGTAGCTTTGTAGACCAGGCTGGCCTCAAAATCACAGAGATCCGCCTGCCTCAGCCTCCCAAGTGCTGGGATTAAATATGTGCGCCACCAGCACCCAGCTTGCAGCAAGTACTCTTAACCACTGAGCCATTTCTCCAGCTCCACATAAAAAATTCTTAAGTAAAATATAAACACAAACAGAATTTTCACTCAAAGGAATTAAATATTTTAATTACATTATTTGTGTGTGTGTGTGTGTGTGTGTGTGTGTGTGTGTGTGTGGTTTTTAAAGACAAGGTTTCTCTGTATTGCTTTGAAGCCTGTCCTGGAACTACCTCTGTAGGCCAGGCTGGCCTCGAACTCACAGTGATCTGCCTGACTCTGCTTCCCGAGTGCTGGGATTAAAAGCCACCAACGCCCAGCTTTTAATTACACTATTTACTGATTGTTTATTATGTGGGAATTTTGATCATACTGTGACACTCCCCAAACTGTAAATAAAGTTTACCTTGAATCAGGGGGTGGAGCTAATGGACTAGCCAACCAGAATTGGCCATAGAGAAGCCAGCAATTTGGATAGAGAAGACACTCAGAAAGGAAAGGGTAGGGACTTGAGTTTGATGCTTTTTGGTTTTGGGACAAGTGAAGAGACACATTTCTTGCTGGGTTCTTAACCTCTTGCTCAGAGGTTAAGAACAGTTACAGCTATTGCAGAGGAATAAGTTCAGTTCTCCACACCCATATGGCTGCTCACAAACAATGGTAACTACAGTTCCAGGGGGTCTAATGTCCTCTTCTGGCTTCTTTTGGCTCCTGAATGAACTTAGTATACAAACACTCATGCAATCAAACACATGTACACATAGTATTTTTTTTAATCTTTAAAATTACAAAAATCAAAAAAAAAAAAAAAAAGGTGAGTATGATAGTTCATGCTTGTAATCCTAACACTGGGGAGACTGAGACAGCAGACCCATGGGTATCACTAGCTCTCACTAGCCAGTCAGCCTAACCTACTTTGTGAGACCCAGGTCAATTAGAGGCCAAAACTGAGATGGATGGTGCCTGAGGGACAACTCCCAAAGTTGATCTCCCATCTTCAAATGTTCAGGTATAAACATATATGCATACAGACAAATCCATCAATCCATCTCTCCTCTCTCTCTCTCTCTCTCTCTCTCTCTCTTCACACACACACACACACACACACACACACACACACACACACACAGGCACACACTCACTCACTCACTCCATAGGTCTGACAATCTAGAGCAGTGGCAGAATGTTGGTGCATATTATTTTAAGGTGTGTGACTTTTGTTTAGGCTGCATTTGTTTAACTCTGTGAAGCTGTATTATTTTGCATGTCTAAAACACCTGATGGTCCTAATAAAGAGCTGAACTACCAATAGTGAGGCAGGAGCAAAGATAGTTGGAGCTGGCAGGTAGAGAGTATAAACAGAAGGAGAAACAAGGAAGAAAGAGGAACAAGAGAACAAGGAAAGGAGGACATCAGGGGCCAGCCACCCAGCCACCCAGCCACCCAGCCACCCAGCCACCCAGTCACCCAGCCACTCAGCCACCGAGCCACCCAGCTACACAGTAATCTATGGAGTAAGAGTAAGATGCACAGAAGTAAGAGAACAGGAAAAGCCCAGAGGGAAAAGAGATAATTTGCATTAAGAAAACCTGACTAGACTGTGAAAATACAAGAGGCTTACAGAACACCAAATAGACTGAACCAAATTTAAAAAAAAGTCCTCTTGACACATAATAATAAAAACAACAAACATAAAGAATAAAGAAAGAATATTAACAGCTGCAAAGGAGAAAGGCAAGGTAGGTAACATATAAAGGCAGACCTATGAGAATTACACCTGACTTCTCAAAGAAAACAATGAAAGCCAGAAGGTCCTGGACAGATGTTATGCAGACACTAAGGATGCCAGCACAGACAACTTTACCCAGCAAAGCTTTCAATAACCATAGATGGAGAAATTCCATGATAAAACCAAATTTAAACAATACCTATCCACAAACCCAGTCCTACAGAAAGTACTAGAAGGAAAAAACCAACCTAAGCAAATCACCCACATCCACAAGAACATAGGAAATAGAAGAGCTTACAGTAGCAAATCCCCAAAAAGGGAACTGAACACACAATGCCATCACCAACAGCTAAAACAAAAATAACAGGAACTAGCAATCACTGGTCATTAGTATACATTAATGTAAATGGTCTCAATGTTCACCTATAAAAGGCTAACAGATTGGATAAGAAAACAGAATCCATCCTTCTTCTGCATATAAGTAACACACCTCAAACTCACAGACAGACATTACCTCAGAGTAAAGGGTTGGGGAAAAAAAAGTTTCCGATCAAATGGACCTAAGAAACAAGCTGGTGTAGCTACCCTAATATCTAACAAAATAGACTTCAAACTAAAATCAATCAAAAAAGATAAAGAAGGGCATTTCATATTCACCACAGGAAAAAAGCATCAAGAGGAAATCTCAACTCTGAACATCCATACCCCAAACACAAGGGATCCTGAATTTGTAAAGGAAGCGTTACTAAACTTAAATCACAAATCAAGCCCCACACACTAATAGTGGGAGACTTCAGCACCCTGCTCTCACCACTGGACAGATCTGCCAGACAGAAGCTTTACAGAGAAATAAGGGAACTAATAGATGTTAAGACTCTAATGGACTTAACAGACATCTATAGAACATTCATTGCTGATGAAGTGATAGTTTACATAAGTGACCCCAAAAATTCTACCATAGAACTCTTACAACTGATAAACACCCTCAGTAAAGTAGTAGGATACAAGATTAACTAAAAAAAAATCAATAGGATATACAAATGACAAACGGGCTGAGAAGGAAATCAGAGAAACATCATCCTTTACAATAGCCACAAATAACATAAAATAACTTGGGGTAACTCTCACCAAATAAGTGAAAGACCTGTATGACAAGAACTTCAAGTCTTTAAAGAAAGAAATTAAGAAGATATCAGAATATGGAAACATCTCCCATGCTCTTGGATAGGTAGGATCAACATAGTAAAAATGGCAATTCTACCAAAAGTAATCTACAGATTCAATGCAATTCCCATCAAAATCCCAGCACAATTCTTCACAGACATTGAAAGAACAATACAAAACTTCATATAGAAAAACAAAAAACCCAGGATAGCCAAAACAGTCCTGCACAATAAAGGATCATCTGGGAACATCATCATCCCTGACTTCAAGCTCTACTATAGAGCTACAGTAATGAAAACAGCTTGGTATTGGCATAAAAGTAGACAGATGGACCAATGGAATTGAACTGAAGACTCCAATATCAACCCAATACCTATGAACACCTAATTTTTGACAAAGAAGTTAGAAAATAGAAAAAAAGAAAACATATTCAACAAATAGTGCTGGTATAACTGGCTGTCAACATGTAGAAAAATACAAATAGATCCCTATCTAATGCCAAGTACAAAATTAAAGTTTAAATTAATTAAAGATCTCTATATAAATCCATCCACACTGAACTTCAAAGAGAAAGTGGGAAATACATTTGAAAACATAGGCACAGGAGATCACTTCCCAGTAGCACAGACAGTGAGAACAACAATTAATAAATGGGACCTCCTGAAACTGAGAAGCTTTTGTAAAGCAAAGAACACCGTCAACAAGACAAAACGGCTTTGTACAGAATGAGAAAAGCTTGTCACCAACTCCACATCTGACAGAGGGCTGATTTCCAAAATATACAAAAAAATCAAGAAATTAGACATCAAACTACCAAATAAATCCAATCACTGACTCAGGTCTGACAAATGGGGATCCTGCATAAGACTGAATTAGACTCCCTTACCATAGGTGACAATGGTGTGACTGGAACAATATGTGAGGCCGCTGGCAATGGATCCAAGATCTAACTCTAGTGTACAAACAGACTTAGTGGAGCCCATTCTGTATGAAAAGATACCTTGTTCAGCCTAGACACATGGGTATGGGGCGTGGAGAGGAGCCTTGATCCTGGCTCAATTAGATGATGGGACAGACTTAGTAGAGTTCCTAGGGGAGGCCTTACCCTCTCAGAGGAGCAAATGGGAGGTGGGGAGAGGAGTGGGAGGAGAGGAGGGAGGGGAAACTGGGATTGGAATGTAAAAAATAAATTAATTTTAAAAAATTTAAGGGCTGGAGAGATGGCTCAGCCATTAAAGGCTAGGCTCACAATAAAAAAAAATTAAAAAAAGAAAAAAGAAAAGCTAGTTAAAAACAAGCTAAGCTAAGATCAGGCATTCATAAGTAATAAGACACTATGTGATTTAAAAGGGAGCTGGGTGGCAGGCCCCTCAAAAAGAACAAGAAGAATAAAGAGCAAAACATTCATTAGATAATGGTGCCCAACATGGGGCTCAGGTATCCATCTAGAGGGAAGAAAGAAGGAAAGAAAGAAAGAAAGAAAGAAAGAAAGAAAGAAAGAAAGAAAGAAAGAAAGAAAGAAAGAGAAGGAAGGAAGGAAGGAAGGAAGGAAGGAAGGAAGGAAGGAAGGAAGGAAGGAAGGAAGGGGAGGAGGACACGGCTCCTTTAAGAGGAGCTGCTGCTCAGCCAGCAATGCTAGGCAGAAGGTAGAAACAGCAAGCTAAGTAAAAACCATTTGCAGCAACACAGGTACTGGCTTCCATAGCTAGAAGGTTCAGTGCAGCTCTCAGTCACAAACCTCTGACCTGGCTGTCAGCTCGAGGCTTGGCTTCCCCTACCTGACCCAAGAGTGGCTGGAGTCAGCCGAGGGAGCCATGAATGGACCTAGGTGTAGCTTAACAGTTTAAAGTTTGCTTGTATGATCAAAAAAGGCAAGAGATATGTAGTAAGAGAGATCCAGAAAAAAACTCTAAATAGGTTCCAGTGGGTTTTACAGTGTGTGTAGACTTAAGAAAGAAAAGGGTATGGACAGTCATAAAATAGATTAAAAATAATAAAATATTTAAAGAGACAGTAAAAGAAAAAAGCCACGTAAAGATGGGAAACACAAGGGGAGTCTGGATCCTGTATAGCAATGTGCTGATTTTGAATGTTTTGATTGCTGAAAAGCAAAGGTCAGCTGCTAAGAGACCTGGAATTGAAAGAGGGACTGTGGAAATAAACCAGCCTAGATATTTGAAGAATGCCTTAACTTTAAAAAAGGAAAAGATTGTATTGGTCAAATTGAAATAGAAAATGCTTTGAAAAAGTAGTTCTGCTTTTATTTCCACAGGAAACAAGAGGCTGCAGATTCATTCCAGGTTGATATAGAGCTGATCTGATCAAGGGAGACTGCCTGAAACTTGACAGATAACATCTATCAAGAAAGGTTATAACTGGTCTTCCCAGGACTTGGCTATTATCTCAAATATTCTCTCTGGGGCCCTAAAGATACCTTCACCCATATTCAGCAGGAAGCAGTCTAGAGAAAACTATGCCCACGCCCCTAAGAGAAAAGGGGGTGTGGGTGGTCTTTAGTTATCTTGCAGGCCATAGATGTTTGTTATAATTTAGAGGAATATAGGATAAAAAATTATTAACCCCAGATATTTTGCCTTAAAATTGGTTTTGGTATATGGATACAAATTCAAAGTCAATTTTGTTACACTGTGTATATGTTTTCACTGTTGTTTAAAGGACTTCTGCATATTGACACAAATTTGAAGTACTTTTTGTTACAACACACTGTATATGTTTCTACCCTTGTTTAAAGGATTTTTGTGTACTGATACAAATTTAAGTTTTGTGGGTTTTTTGTTTTGTTTTGTTTTGTTTTTATTTTTCAAAACAAGGTTTCTCTGTGTAGCTTTGTTGACCAGGCTGGCCTCACATAGATCCACCTGCCTCTGCCTCCTGGGTGCTTGGATTAAAGGCTTGCGCCACCACCGCCTGGTGGTATATATGTTTCCACTCTTGTTTAAGGTATTGTACCTATGCAGTTCATTTTAAAATGTAGGTTAAATTCTAGATTTTGAAAGCGAATATTATAAACTATTGAGGATAATCAAGAGACATGTCAGTAGTTAGTCATCTATACCAATCAAATTTGTAGATATGTTAGACATGTTTTCCAGATCATATAGAGATATATTTTAGATAGATGGTCTTCAAAGCTTCCAAAGACCTACAGAATATGCCATTTTAAATGTTTTTGTGATTCAGGGCTTTTCATAACAATGAGATAAATCTGCTCCTGGAAGTACCAATTTATTTCAGAGATGATGAATATTAAAGAAACTCCTTATGGAGTATCCTTCCATTGTGGCAAGGTTAGCCACTGGCCAAAGAAACTGTTCTTGACTCTTTACACTTAACTCTTTTACAGTCTGTGCTATGCAGACTGAACATGCAGGACCCACAGGAAAGTAACCACTGAACTTTGCCATAACAAGGTGGGATGGTCCCTCAGGGCTCCTTCTTCACAGAAGAAACTGCTAAATATGCTGCAGAACACAGAGGAAAGTGACTGCCAAATTGCCAATAGAGGCGGGACATTCTCTGAAATTTCCTGCTTCACTGAAAAGTCTGCCAGCTACTATGGGCCTGTAGCCTGAAGATGGATGCCCCAAATTTGCAGGGGAACTTTGAGTGACTGTATAAGCAGTCAGATGTCTGTAATTACTAGAATTTATGGAAGTCATTTGTAATGCACCTTTTGTTTACTTAAATAATATTATATCCTTCTGGTGCCTTTGGTGGAGTTGAAGACTAGATTGTTATAGTTTCCCTTAGATATAATAGAAAGTAAGTTAGGTATAAAACTTTATATTAAAAAGCAAACAAAAAATAGGATTCACTAAGATAGGTAATGTAGTATTCTCTCTGAATTTGCTAAATGCAAATGGATTGAATATTGTAAAGTAATCTTACTTGATAACTGTCTTATTGTATATGGTTTTATTATGTTAAAGCTAAAACATTTTTATTTAGACAAAAAGGGGGAAATGTTGGTCAATATTATTTTAAGGTGTGACTTTTGTTTGTATTGCATTTGTTTAACTCTCTTACTGTCTGCCTAAAACACCTGATGGCCTAATAAAGAGCTGAACAGCCGATAGCAAGGCAGGAGCAAGGATAGTTGGGGCTGGCGGGCAGAGTATAAATACAAGGAGAAATGAGGAACAAGAGAGCTAGGAGAGGAGGATGTCAGGGCCAGCCACCCATTCATCCAGCTACACAGTAATCCATGGAGTAAGAGTAAGATTCACAGAAGTAAGAGAACAGGAAAAGCCCAGAGGAAAAAATGTAGATGGGATAATTTGCATTAAGAAAAGCTGACTACAAACAAGCCAAGCAAAGCCAGGCATACATAAGTAAGACTCTGCATGTGCTTTATTTGAGAGTTGGGTGGTGGGCCCCTCAGAGCAAAAAAGAGTAAAGAGCAAAACATTCACTATAGAAGAATATTTACATAGTATGTCCCAACCTTCTGTCACAACACAGTAAAGAAAAAGAGTGCCAGGCAGTGGTGGTGCATGCCTTTAGTCCCAACACTTGGGAGGCAGAGGCAGGTGGCTCTCTGTTTGTTCGAGGACGGCTTGGTCTACAGATCGAGTTCCAGGATAGGCTCCGAAGCCACAGAGAAACCCTGTCTCAGAAAACAAAAACAAAAGAGTGCTTCCTGCTCTTCCATAAGATCTGAGTTCAGTTCCCAGCAACATCAGGCATTTCACAACTGCCTGTCACTCCAGTTCCAGGGAACTGAACACTCTTATGGCCTCAGTAGGCATCTGAATATGCATGGCATGCATTCACTCAAACACACATAGTCATAAATATTTTTAAAACCAAATTTAAAAGAGTGAAAGCATTCAAAGTATTTAAAATAAAATCTAAAAGAGGCGTGGTATCACATGCTTCTACTCTCAGAACTTAAAAGGCAGAGTCAGGGTGACCAAGAGTTTAAGACCAGCCTCAGATAATAGTAAACCTGAAGCTAGCCGGGTGGTGGTGGTGTATGCCTTTGATTCCAGCACTTAGGAGGCAGAGGCAGATGGATCTCTGTGAGTTCAACAGCAGCCTGGTTTATAAGAACTAGTTCCAGGACAGGCTCCAAAGCCACAGGGAAACCCTGTCTTAAAACACAAAACAACAAAAAACCTGAAGCCAACAGGGGATACATGAGACTATCTCAAAAAAAAAAAAAAAATCCCAAAAAAGCAATAGGACAAAGAACCTTAGTCCTAAAATAAGCATGCCTGCAATGCTATCTATCACTTGAAAGACAGAGGCAGGAAAATAGAAACTCAAGCCAAGCTTGAGCTACATGAGCCCCTATCATAGTAGAATGGAAGGGGAAGGGTGGAAAATACAAAGCTATGTAGCCCAGGCTAACCTCAAATTTCTGATCCTCTTGCCTCCCTCTCCAGTGTCAGGATTAACAGGGTATGCACCACTATGTTTAGCTTACACAGTGCAAGGATAAAACCCACGACTTTGTGCTTGCTAGACAAGCATATTATCAACGAAGTCACATAACCAAATCCCATAAGGTGAAATGTTTAAGATACAAGGCAAAATGGACGTGGGGGTCTCAGGCCTTCAATTTTAGCATGGCAGAGGCAGAGGGAGAAGGAGAGGGAGAGGGAGTGGCAGAGAGGCAGAGAGAGGCAGAGAGAGGCAGAGAGGAGAGGCAGAGAGAGGCAGAGGGGCAGAGAGGCAGAGGCAGAGGCAGAGGCAGAGGCAGAGGCAGAGGCAGAGGCAGAGGCAGAGGCAGAGGCAGAGGCAGAGGCAGAGGCAGAGGCAGAGGCAGAGGCAGAGGCAGAGGCAGAGGCAGAGGCAGAGGCAGAGGCAGAGGCAGAGGCAATACTGCGGGTCTGAGGCCAGCCTAGTTCACAGTGAATTCTAGGCCAGGAGCACTACATAGTAAGACTCAAACAAAAAACAAAAACCACAAGATGGAATGCAAGGAGGAACAATTCCTGCTTTTTCAGAGGACTTGAGTTAGCTTTCTTGTATCCAAGCCCCTTGATTATTGCGCGTGCGAGTGCCTGTATACACACACACACACACACACACACACACACACACACACACTGGTCTTTTAAAAAAGATTTAAGTTGGGTGGTAGTGGTGCACACCTTTAGTCCCAGCACTTGGGAGGCAGAGGCAGGCAGATCTCTATAAGTTCGAGGCCAGCCAGATCTAGTGTGAGTTCCAGGACTGGCTCCATACATAGCTACTGAGAAACCCTGCCTTGAAAGAACAAAAAACAAAACAACAACAAACAGATTTAATAAGCACCAGGCAGTAGTGGCACATGACTTTAATCCCAGCACTCAGGAGGCAGAGACAGGCTGATCTCTGAGTTCAAGGTCTACAGAGTTAGTTCCAGGACAGCCTCCAAAGCTACACAGAGAAAACCAAAAAACAACAAAACAACCACAAAAAAATTAAAGATTTCAAAACTAAATATTAAATTCTTTAACCATACTGTAAATTTAAATATCCCTAGCATACCAATTTAAAACTGGCTCATTAAAGGTTAGTCATTCCAGCATGACTGACCTAGAAGAACTGTCACAACTTTGATGCTATCCTGAGTTACCCAAGAAGTTCCAGGTTGACCTGGCTACAGTGTTATCTTATTTCAAAAATCCCCAAGGCCTGTGTGAAGACTCAGTACATTTGCCACTAGGTGGGATGAAGGCATTCCATCTCTATAATCCACATAGTGGAAGGAGAGAACCTCCCAAATTGTGCTCTGACCTCCACTTGATCACCCACATTTCCCTCCTCCAATAAATATAGAAATTAATCTTATATGCATATATTTTTTTCTTTCTTTTGGATACCAGCTCTATGTAGTCATAGCCGTCGTTGAACTCAGTGATCTGCCTGCCTCTGCCTCCGGACTGCTGGGATTAAAGGTGTGCGCCACCACGCCTGGGCATACATATACTGTTAAGAAACTACTGCCTCCTGCATTAAACGTTCACCTCTACTGCACCAACTATAGTCGAGCCCCTTGACTCCCAGCGCTCCCTCACCAGGGCTCCCGAGGTTGCAGCCGTGCAGGCATCACCCTAGCCAGCCCGCCGCCCGCGAGGACCCACAGCCAAGATGGCGGCCCCCGCGATGCGGGCGCGCACCGTCCTGCGGCTCTCTGTGACTCTGGCTCCCAGGTCCCGCAACTACCAAGCGCCGCCGCCCCCGCGCCGCCTCCCCGGACCCCAGTGGCCAGACCCGAACAACCTGCTGAGCCCGCGATGGCAGCTAGGCCCGCGGTATGCGGCCAAGCAGTTCGCGCGGCATGGCGCCGCCTCGGGGGTGGCCCCCGCCTCCCTGTGGCCGTCCCCAGAGAAGCTGAGCGAGTTGGAGGCGGAGGAGCGAGAATGGTACCCGAGCTTAGCGACCATGCAAGAATCGCTGCGAACACAGCAGCAGGCCAAGGAGGCAAGGCGTCGTGCCAGGTGCGTGTGTAGGGCAGGTAACCCACAGCCCCTAAACCATGAATCCTTCTTGGAGGCATGCGGAATTCTTGTGCGTAGGGTTAACATACATGTTCATTTGGCTGAAAAACAAACTTCTAGGTAAATTCTTGTTGTAGTCACAGTCACTCAGCTGCAGTTTTTGTGTCTGTTTAAATTTTTCCTTTGCCACTGAGCGGTATCACTAGCCTGCCCTCTTTTTATTTGTTTTTAACAAGGTCTCACTGTTAACCTTAACTCATGTTGACTTGAATCTAGAATCCATCTGTCTTTACCTTTCCAATAGATTTTTACAGGCCTTTACAAGGCCCAGCCTCAATTGTTTTACCTTTACTAAATATTCTGTGCAACAATCTAAGGTACCACACAGAAGGAAACAAAACAGACAAGAATTTCACACAATAAAGAGCCTTTGGGAAGACAAAACACAGTGTAAGAGTGCATGCTGGGGCCAGGCGGTGGTGGTGCATGCCTTTAATTCTCAAACTGGGAAGGCAGAGACAAGCAGATCTCCGTGAGTTCCAGGTCAACCTGGTCTCCAGGATAGCCAAGGACCCTGTCTCAAAAAACAAGGGGGTGGGGGGGGGAGGGATGACTTGTGATTGTGTGTGTGTGTGTGTGTGTGTGTGTGTGTGTGTGTGTGTGTGTGTGTAGTTTTTTGAGACATAGGGTTTCTCTGTGTAACAGTCTTGGCTGTCCTAGAACTCACTTTGTAGACCAAAGTTCCACACACCTCTGCCTCTCAAGTGCTGGGATTATGCCTTTGTGATATTTAAGCAAAGCCCCATGCCCCATATAACCAGTTATAGTTACTGGAAAAATACAGAGGAGAGTTCGCAGTAGAGGGAGCAGGTAGTACAAAGGTCCTAAGGTTGAGCCAAGCCTAGTGGCACATGCCTAAACCTTGGAGAAAACATGGTTCAGAGGCAAGTGGGAATTCTGATTTTGAGGACAGCCCTCACAGCTATTACTCAGTGAGAACTTTTATCTAAGAAAGCTGGTTGTGATGGGAAACTCACCTTTAACCCTAACCATCTGGAGCCACAGGCCACAGGTGGATCATTGGATTTTGAGGCCAGTCTAGACCCTATCTTTAAAGGAAATGTCAGACCAGTGGTTGTGCATGCCTTTAATCCCAACACTCAGGCAGAGGCAGGCATATCTCTGAGATCAAGGGCAGCCTCTACACTACAGAGTAAGTTCCAGGGCACTCAGGACTACACAGAGAAACTGTCTCAAACAACGCCCCCCCCCACCAAAAAAAGAAAAAAGAAAATTAACTTAAAAAAAAAATGTCTAGAAGTATGTCCAAGGCAGTAGACAAGTATGACTGGGTAATGGGAGAAAAGAGTAAGTAGTGAAGTCCAGTGCAGGTGTCAGTGAAGGAGGAACATGTGAACGATGAGATCTGAGGGGGAAATGGAGGATGCCATTTGGGGGGCAGGGTTTAGGGCAGGTGAAATGTGTTCCTGGTATTTAAGCTTGTCCTCTAGAGATCACCCTTTTTACAAATGAAACTGAGGCCTGAAGAAGCCAAATCAGCTGTCCAGAGTCATGCTGACACTGGAGAATGGAGCTGGTTCCCCATCTGTCCCAACCTAGCTGGATGGTCCTCTCCTGTTCTAAGGCTTGATTCTCAGTTCTGTGGTCTGAGACTGCAGATAGGAGTGTACCTACAAATTCATCAGGCTGGAAGGAAACATCCACCCAGTTGTTTCTGTGCCTGATTTGGATCTGGCAAACACAGCATGTGAAATCAAGGACAGCCATGACACTGGCATGAGGAGGGTTGACTTGGTCTGTCCCTCACCGTCTGCTCTCCTCTGCAGGGAACAGCACATCTCAGAGTGCATGGCCAAGATGCCACAAATGATTGAGAACTGGAGACAGCAGAAGCGGGAACGCTGGGAGAAAGCTCAGGCTGACAAGGAGCGGAGGGCCCGGTTACAGGCTGAGGCCCAGGAGCGTCTGGGTTACCATGTGGACCCAAGGAGTGCCCAATTCCAGGAGCTATTACAGGACCTGGACAAGCAGCAGCGCAAGCGCCTCAAAGAGGAGAGACAAAGGCAGAAGAGGGAGGCACGAGATGCTGCTATGGCCTCTGCTGAAGCCCAGGACCCAGCAGTATCTGGGGAAGCCAGCCCCTAAAGCCCCTTTCCCAATAAAGCCTGCTGCTGACAATCCCCGTTCTACACATTCTCCCTCAGGTTGTGACTTCTGGGTCCCTTGGCTCATTCCCCAACACCTGGGGTGGGAGAATCCTCTGCTGGGCTTTGTTCACACCTGGACACTAGGCCATGCCATGACTGGGGCTTCGGGGACAGAAAGGGAATGGATGGGCAAATAATGAAGGAGCAGATGGCAGTGGAGAAGGAGGCTTCTGTTTACCAACATTAATCTCCAGTAATTAGCCAATTACCAGGGGGAGTACAGCCAAACAGACTGCATGATAGAGGTAGCAGCAGCCCTTTCTAGGGCTAAGCTGGGGCAGAGGCCCAAGTTTCAGAGGGAGGAGATGCTGGGCCCCCCATCTGTGAGGCTCAGGCCTCTTCCCTAATTCTCAGCATGCCCATGTCACCTGTGTCCAGCTAGCTCAGACTCACAAGCTGGTGTGAGAAGCTCCAGTAGGCATGCACCATTATTAGGGCTCACTTTAAAAACTTTATTCACTTTAAAACCTTTATCAGAGATGTGGTTCTGTCCTGGGGTAGGGGTGGCCTTGGCTTTCAGAACTGATGTTTCCTCCTCTCCAGGCTGGAGGCCAAGGCCAGACTGGGGAAAAAGCCTTGGGCTTCTAATGAACTCACTCCAGATGGAAAGATTTGGGCCACTCCAATGGAGGATAAAAGTTTAGGGTTCCAGCTTCCCCTCATCATGGAGGAGGGAGGTGGGTTGTCCTTGGGGATGCTTTAGGGGATGGGGAAGCAGGCAGGCGCCTCTCCATCTGGCTGCAGGGAGCTGGGACAGAGGCCAAGAGGGGCCCATCTGTCGCCTCCTGGTCTTGCCAGCAACTCTGAGCAGGCTGGGCTCTGTTAAGAGGATGGGGACAGCTGTCTGGCCCAGGTCTTGTCGGACTGAGATGGGAATAGGGGCCACTTCAGGAAGGTGGGAATCTGGACTGGGTGTTTTTTCTTTTTTTTAATGGTTTTTGAATTTTTTTTCTTCCTCTTAAATAAACATGAATATATATATGTATGTGTGTATATATATATATATCTATATATACATATATATATATAGATATATATAGATATATATATACACTTTTTCTTTTATAAAACTTTTGTGGAGCGGGGTGGGGGCGTCCTAGTCTCCCAGCGTCACTCATCATCAAAGTTCTGACTCAGAAGGAAGTTGGCAGCCAAGTTCTCATTTTTTTCACAAGCGAAGTAGGCCTGGATCACCAGGCTCTCTGGGAAGCCCAATGCCTTCAGCTGTGGGAAGATGGGCAGGGTTAAGGAGGAAGGCATGGGGCTGCCCACCACGAGGGGCTCTTCAGCCAGACTTCTTACCCTTTCTATAGCTTCCTTCTCCTGCGGTGTCACCTGGATATAATTCATCTGCGGGGCCTCCTCACCTATGGCACCAACCTCCCCCTCTACATCAGAGATGTCTGCCAGTTCCCCAGGGGGCTCATTCAACATCTGGATGAACTGCTCCTGGTGTCGGCTAATTTGCTGTGGGAAGAACAAGAAAGATGACAATTCACAGTCCTTGACAAATATGCCCAGGTCCCATTACACCCTTTGCATATACATCAAACTGTCATTCACTCTGAAGGTGCCTGCTCTGGCCAGACAGCCATGTAGCCATAGAAATAAACTGTCAAGGTGGGGCTAAGATGCCAAGCTGGGGATATGGACATGGTGGCACACACCTTGAATCCCAGCACTGGGGAGGCAGGTGGATCTGAGTTTAAGGCCAGCCTGGTCTACAGAAGAGTTTCAAACTAGCCAGGGATATATTGTGTCTCAATTAAATGTCTCAAGAAAACAAAGTAAATAAATGTACCAAAGCTAGGCATGGTGGTTCATTCCTGTAATCCCAGCACTCAGGAGGCTGAAGCCGGAGGATCACCCTGAGTTTGAGACCAGCCTAACCTATACAGTGAAACTGAAGAAAAACAAAAGTTCAAACCAAATAATTGCAGATATGCTAGTTAAGTCACTGGGGTCTTGTGGGAGGGGCTGACTGACTGGGGCAGGAAGATGGGGGCTTGCCTCTGGCTAAAACAAACCAAGTGAAAAGCCTCTGGCTAAAACAAAACCAAGGGGTAGATCTACTAGGCAAGTCTCAGAAGAGCTCAGCAGCATGAACAGCACAAAAAGTCTGGGAAGACTTTCTCCTGTGTCAGTGGGAAGCCACAGTGGCAGACAGGACAGTGCTGCCTGGGTCCTTCTCTTTGTAGTGTTACAAGTAAACCCAGGCCTCAATTTACTAAGCATAAGCACTCCCTACTGAGTAACACTCAGCCTGTGCAACCTTTATCTTTCTTTCTTTTTTGAGATGATTTCACTATTAGAATGACTTGGTTTCAAGTTCAGTGATCCTCCTGCTTCAGCCTCCTAAGTGCTGGACTTACAAGAGTGCACAGCCACACTCAACCCTAGAATCTACTAAATACACTCTACTTGGAAATCCAGAGGCTCTGAAGCAACCCTGCAGACATTTGACTATTTTCATATTAAAAAGGGCCTTTTCAGAGATCTAGCCTCTTGGTAGACAGTTCACCAGGTGCACTGTGCAGAATTAGGAGACATGAGAGGATGATGCCAGGACATTGGGTGAGAGAAGTAGCTGCCACTGGGGTAGAAACAGAGACACAGTCCCCAGAAGGCTGCCAGAGGCTCAGGGCAGAAGCACAACCAGAAGCAAGAGGGCATAAGAACTCGTCACACAGGGGTCCTCTCATAGCTCAGCTGGGAGGGTTCCAAGGGTTCTGGTGTAATGACACAGGTTCAGTTCACCAGACAGTGGGTCAAGGTGAAGGTCAGATCAGGAAGGCCAGGACTGAGGAGTAGGAAGGGGAGCAAGCACTCAAGAATGCTGTGGCCAGAGCTCAGGGCCCAGACATATGGCAGCTTGCTCTGGGCCTGATCACTTCAGCAGGGGGATGTCAATAGTATCCGTACCTCACGGGAGTCTGACTACACATAACCTTGGGGTCATCAGGGAGCAAGGGGCTGGGCCTGTTCGAGGTCTGCTTTCTCAGAGCAAAGCTATGTCCCTGGGTGATCCCCTAAGGAACTAGAAAATGTCTCTGTCTCAGTTCCCTCACCCTGGGCCGCACCTGCAAGAGCTGAGGGTTCTCCTGGCCCAGCTGCTGGAGCAGTGCAGGGAGCAGGGCTGGGTTCTGCTGAATCACTTGCCGCATGTTCTGGAACTGGGGCTGGTCCCGCAGGAACTCCAAGGGGTTTTCCCCTGCTGGTGGCAGGAAGAGGTGTGGTGAGAGCCCTGCAGGGTTCCTGTGTCTACTGTAGTTGCCCACATGTGCAAATCCATTCTACTCACCTGCTTCCACAGCCGGCTGTTCTGGTACCTGGCTCTCCTGAACAGAACCGTGTTCCGGCTCGGGACTCCCGGGAATTCCCTGTCAGGGATCCTGCTTTTTAGTTCTCTCCAACAGACCCACTTCCCCCTCCCAACTGATCAGCCTGACAGGAGACAGGTAGGCTCTGGGCCTGCCCTCCACACTCTCTGTCCAGTCTCTCTGGGAAACCTTCAGTGGCAACACGTGATACCCATAAGCCTATGTGGTAGGTTCCACCTCCATTGCCTGTGAGGCACCAAGACCTGGAGACTCCCTCACCGTGAGCAAGTACTCCACAGCTCTGTGGGGGTTGTTGTAGCTGGCCCTCAATGCGGCCACAACCCGCTCCCGCTCGTAGCCCATGGACATGATCTCAGTCAGCATCGTCTCATACTCAGAGCCAGTCACTGTGGAGGGAGCAGCAGGGCCTGGGTCACCAGGAGCACAGAAGGGCTGCTCCCAGACCCTCCCAGACCCAGACAAGGCTGTCAAAGGCGGATGGCTGGGGTTCCCAGTCGCCTCTGCCCTGAGGACCACCCACCCACCTAATGTGGAAGCTGCGTCTTCCTCTCGCCCGCTGCTACCTGAAGAGGGAACAGAGCTGCAAATTCAAGAGAGAGAAATCGGACCCTGGCTTCTGGTGGCTTGCCCTCCCCGCAAGTGCATGGGACCACACTGGAAGGTACAGAGGACAGGGCACAAGGCTACTGACCCTTCCTTACCCAGAAATGGATTCCGGAGATGTTGTGGTAGCTGATTCCTCCGATGGGCTCTTGTCCTCTCTGCTGGTAGGTGGAGGATGGGACATGCCTGATGTTGGAGCTGGAGGGAAGGGTGTGGAGGACTCCGGGGCAGCAGTGGGTGAGACCTCTGGGGGTGCTGGGGTACTTTGGCCAGCCTTGGCCTGTGATAGTAAGAAAAAAGAGATCAGGCAGCAGCATCCCTATCGAGCCTCAACATCCTGCCCCAGCACAGCCCCACCCTGCCTATGGCTAATCTCTCTTGGGCACACAAGCTCTTTGCCAGCATCCTAGCTAATCTACCTACCTTGGTCACCATGACAACCACAAAGTTCTTCTCATCTATATGATATTCCTTGATGGGTACATCATCACTCAAGATCTTGCCAGCATAGATGAGTTTCTGTCCAGACACAGGGAAAGCATCTCTACCCTTCTCAGCCTCTATCTTCTCCTTCAGCACCTTCACCTGGAATAAGAAGCACAGGCATTAAAGACAAGGCTTTAATAGTGTGATGTTTATGTTTACAAATAGCACTAACACTCTAAGATACCCTCAATGAACTCTAAGCATGGGTGTGCTTACACTGAACCCCAGCACTTGGAAAGAAAGACAAGTGGATCATTTTTAGTTCCAGGCTAGCCAGGGCTATGTAGTGAAACTGTCTCAAATAAAATAAAGACTCCTTTCCTAATCCTTTTACCTTAGGGAAAAAGCTTTGTGCTCAATCATAAGAGATTCCTACTCAATCTGGACCAGCCAACAGCAATCTATTACAGACCAGACACTGATGCTGCTCAGTGTGTGTGTGTGTGTGTGTGTGTGTGTGTGTGTGTGTGTGATGGCGGTGGTTTAGGGATGGACCCCAGGGCCTAAGTGTTCTACAAGACTTCCATCCCCAAACCCTGTTTTACAATGGCCTGTGAAACAGAACAAGACAGAAGTCAGTCACTGTTCTCATGAAAAAGACATTGATGTGAGAAGAAAAGCGAACTTGTATTTCAGATATCATGTGACTAAGAAGGGAAACAATAAGAAGGAAATGAAAGGGTATACCCACTGCTGGCCTCAAACAGGTAACTGTTCTGTAATTATTGAGGACATCCTTTACCCCCTCCTTTTTTGAAATGGTCTTATTATGTACTCCAGGCTGGCCTAGCTACATAGCTCAGGGTAGCCTGGAACTGAAAACAATCCCCATCTTGGCTTCAGTGTTTGGGGATTATAGAGATGACCACTATGCTTAGACATCACTAAGGGTATACCAGTGGCTTCATAGTGTATTTGAGAAGATTCAGGGGAAGTGGCTCAAACAATAGTATCACCTATTTGGGAGGCTAAGGCAATACTGATCACTTCGCCCCGGAAATTCAAAGAGGCACCAGACAACAAAACAAGACCCCACTCTCAAAAAGCAAAAGCAAACAAAAGTTCATGCAGCAAGTTTAGGCTGCTGTCACATATAAAAAAATAATTTAATCCTGTCTCTGCCATTACTTGTTGTGACCATGGCAAAGTTCCTTAACTCTGAGGTTGTCAAACCTGGAAAGTCCCCAAAGGACAACATTACTTTGCAGATTCAGTAAGACGACATTGGTAAAGAATAAACGGCCAACAAACACGGACCACCAAAACTATTAAGATTAAGACCATTTATTATCATCAACATTGTTGTCACCAGTCGGCACCTCTTAGTCACTGACGCCAAGCGAAGCCACCCGAGCAGCTTGCAGGCTGGGAATGCGGAACAGGCGCTGACACAGGAGTGGGCCTGGGGACTCGTCCCGGGACCAGCCCGGGAACAGCGCCTCAGCCGCCAGGGCAGGGCAGGGCAGGGCAGATCGGGGGTGGGGGTGGGGGTGGGGGTGAGATCCAAGAAGGTCGGGTGGCTGGGAAAGGGCAGCAGGGCCCGGCCGAAAGTCCTCCCCGCCCCTCCCGTTGGATCCGGGCCTCCCTGCCCCCACCCACTCCGGCACCCGGTCATTCCCGCCCCCGGGCTCTGGCCCGCACCGTCTCCTCAGGCTCCATGCGTATCTTGAAGGTCTGCTGCTGCAACGTTTTAAGCGTGATGGTGATGGCCATGGCGGGGCCGGAGCAATGCGGCAGCCCCGGGATCCTCCTACAACATGCAACTCACGCCGCCGCCATCTTAGCACCCAGCTGTGCTGTGGGCAAAGCACTTCCGGGTTAAGTGAGAAGCGCGCGCATATCGTCAGTGCACATGACCCGCCTGTGACCCCCTCCTCGACCTGTAGAGCATGCGCGGCAACACTTCCTTACCGTACACATGCGCAAACTCAGCTTTGAGCTTTTGCTGTGGCAAGTCATGATACCATATCATCTGGATGATGTCATGCCTGATAATAGTGAAGTCACACACCTGCAAAATGGCTCCTAAGACCCACACTTCCACTTTGACTTAATTCGGATCTGACCAAATTAAAAGGAACCCCACAGAGCACTGCTAAGTTTAATTACTCAAGCCTAGAAGCAAGGGAAGTCACTACAAATCTCAAAGGTAGAAATGGTTAACTTAATGTGGCTCCACTTTCAAGACTATCATTTTTGGAAGAAACTTACACTTTTAGTTCATGGGTCCCCTACCATTTCATGATCTTGCAATAACTGACCACTATTAAACACCTCAAAAAAACTTAACATATTCAAGGCTCCTTTGTATTAACCACTCCATTCTTCCATGTATTTCCCTTGCTTGCACCTATGAAGGGGTATTGTAAGAAGCCTTAGGCCACCATCACATACTAAAAGGAAATGAAAATGTCTTTAAGGAGTTAAAGTAAAGCTATGCTAAGGCTCTCAGTAAATACAGCATAAGCATCAACACCAATTACTCAATACTTTGGAGCTTGCTTTGCCATATTTCTAGCCACAGGAGTGACACTGCAGTTGCCAAAGGCCTGCCTTCCTCTAGTCACCTGAGCAAGGTTCTGACAAGGGCTCATCAGTTTCCTTCTAAGATCCAACCTACTCATTGAGATCCAATCAGTCTCCTGAATCCCGTGTGTGTGTGTGTGTGTGTGTGTGTGTGTGTGTGTGTGTGTGTGTGTGTGTGTGTGTGTGTGTGTGTGTGTATGTTTAGGGCTGGAAGCCAGGGCATACCAGGTAAGTCATCTCCAACAGAACATAACCCAGTCCTTAGACTTTTCTATCAGCTCAGTCCTAGAAACATTGGCCCTTGGGTTAAGCCACTATCTTTGACTTTAGTTCCTTGACTACAAAATGAGCTACCAGCATTTACTCCACTAATGTGAGAGGTTTGAAATTGCTCAACTATCCTATGTAGCAGTTTCAGAAAGCAGACCAAGAGATCCAGCCCACTCTTTTAACAACAAATGGGTAAGATTAAGGTTCAAATATCTGCCCCAGTAGTCGATAAGCTCTAGCAGGCACCAGGCTACCAATGGCATGTCTGTTGCAGGACAAAGGTTACTTACTATAGGGAGAGCTGGCATCAAAGCCTGACAGCTGCTTCCCCACTTGAGATTGCAGGATATATATTATATGCAGCCATGTCATTTTGTGGGACTCTGCCAACTCCAATAGCTCAAACATGAGCCACCAGCACCCCAAGAGGCTACTTTTGATTCCCTGACGTACATCCTCCCAGAGAAGGAGACACGGTAGGGAAGACACAAAACTTAATTTAATAGAAATTTGTTTGTAGTTCTTACACTCTCAGTGTGAGCTGTGCTAGAACTGGCTGCCCCACAAGTGGCCCAGTCCTGGGGGCAAGGGAGAAAGGGGATGAGAAGACCCCCATTCTTCCTCAGTGCTGGGGGGGGGAACCACCCCCTTCTCCTGCCCTCCTCTGAGATCCAGGAAGGAGAGCAGATGAAATCTCAAGCCTAGGACTTTTCCTCCACACCCTGTTCCTGGAGTTTGGAGGGTAATGACCAGGGGTTGGAGAGAAAAGGGACAGAAGGGAAAGATGTTGATTCAAAATGAGAAGCCAGGAGGTTGAAGTCTAAAGGAGAATTAAGACAAACACCAGTAAAAAAAGGAAAAAAAAAAAAATAAGGGGGGAGGGTTGTGGGGAGGCAGGGCAACAAAATCAGAATCCACCCCGGATCTGAACCTGCCTGGAAAAAGAATGACAAGTTCCTGAGTCTCACAGAGACATTATCGGGAGCAGCCAGCTCTGCAGCGGGGTGTTCAGGCCTCAGCCCAGCCCTGCAGGCAGGTGGTATGGCCTCTACAGCTCATCCTTGGTCTGGCCAGTGGCATCCTCCTCCTCTTCCTCCTTCTCATCCTCATCTTCTTCATCTTCATCTCGGTCATCCTCATCCTCTTTGTCCTCAGCCTCTTCCTCCTCTTTACGCTTCTTATCTTCTTCCTCTTCCTTCAGCCTCTGCTCCTCATCCTGCTTGTCCTTCATCTGCTTTTCTGAAGCCTGTGGGCACAGACCACACCTTTTAGTACCTGGCTCTCATCTGCCTACCAGTCCCCTCCCCAGTTGATTCCTAGTGAAACAGGAACCCAGCTTACCTTGGTGACACCCCATGTCTCATTGCCAAACTCCTCTGCATAGGCTTCATCATTGGTGATGAGAAAGTTATCAAAGATTGTGCCAGACTTGACCTGGGAGAGAATGGAAAGACAGATGGTCAGTAGTAACTTCTGACAGCCCTAGCTCTGGACAGGGCTTTACTTCAACCCTGAAGGGCAGCAGGTGTTGTAGTAGGACATGCCTTTCAGCCCAGCACTGAGGAGCTAGACCACTTATGATGGAGTTCCAAGCCAGCCAGTGTTACACAGTGAAACCTTGTCAAACATTTTCTTCAACAAAAGGGAGGAGGGAGCAGGTATGTTGGTGCAGTGGGAAGGCAAGGAGGGAATTTCAGGCCAAACTGAGATATATCGTGAATTCCAAGATAGCCAAGGACACATACCAAGACTCCCTGAGATATATCCTGAATTCCAAGATAGACAAGGATACATACCAAGACTCCCTTGCCTCAAACTCTTAAAAGGGAGAAAAATGTATAACACTGGGGATACCAAAGTTCAAAAGCCATGCTTTCAGGATTCAAACCTCTGCCCTATTAATCTGTGCTACTGACTTCACTTTTCACACAATTGCTTCCCCTGTAATGGGGACTCACTTTCTTTTCCCAGGTACCCACCTAACACATGCCAAGAACTGTCTTGGGCACAGAAAACACACCAATGACAAAAATTCAGTACTGATGTTTCTGTTTTAATTCTTGTTTCGTTATGTAGCCAGGGCAATCAAGAGTTCTTTCTAATGGGGTGATCAGAGCTAACTATGCACAGGTACTTCAACAAAGGACCAGCAGCACATGGCAAGTAGCCCTGCAGAAAGGTGCTCATTGGGTCAGAGAGAGACAGCTCTGTAAATAAAGGCACTCGCTGCCGGAGTTGATTAAGACACACATGGTGAAGAGAACCAATTTTTCTTAGTTTTCCTCTGACCTCCATATGTACACCCACATAAATACAAAATTAAGTAAAAATGTGTTAATAGTAATAAAACCAACTTTCTCACCAATCCCAGTACTCGGGAGGCAGAGACAGGCAGATCTCTGAGTACAAAGCCAGCCTTGTCTGTAGAGTTCCAGGATAACCAGGGCTGTTACAAGGAAAAACCTTCCCCCCAAACTTTCTCTTATGCAGTGAGGAAAAATGAGATTAAACAGGAAATGTATCATAAAATGTACCATTCTGGAGTCTGGTCACCTTGAGGTTGGTGCCTCCTCTATCTGTTTTTCCCTCCAGATCTACCAGAGTGTGATCCTACACCTTGAGGTCTAGCGGGGGTCCTTCCTTGTCTTTCCTATGTCTCACCTGCCAGAGATCTAGGCCCAGTACAGCAAAACTGTCATAGGCATAGATGTTGGCATCCGGGGAGTATTCAGGGTTGTCAATTTCCGGGTGTATCCAGGTACCCTTGTAATCTGGGTTGTCAATCTGACGTGGCTTCCACTCGCCCTGTAGAAGACAACCACATGGTAGAAGTAAACATATCCTTCAGTACAAACAACCCTGCCTAGAACCCCAAAGCCAATCTTGTTTTGTTTCTTCTGCAATATTAATTACAGCACACAGATAAGCATCCTGCTCGTAAGCCATACCCCACCATGCACGCTTACCTTGTACTCAGGATTCTGAATTACTGGCGGTTCCCACTCCCCATCCATCTCTTCATCCCAGTCCTCAGGCTTCTTAGCATCAGGGTCAGGGATGTGCTCAGGCTTGTCCCAATCCTAAGAGTACACATGGGGGTCAGAGTGAACCCAAGTCCTCCACTTTATGATGGCAGTGCAGCCACTCTGCCCAAACACCAACCTCAGGTTTAGAATCTGTGGGGTCATCAATCTTAGCTCGCTCATCCCAGTCTTCTGGCTTGGCAGCATTAGGATCCTTTATCTTCTTGGGTGGCAGAAAGTCCCAATCATCCTCCAAGGAACCTGACTCCACCTGGCTGTTGTCAATTTTCACCTCATAGGTGTTGTCTGGCCGCACAATCAGCGTGTACAGGTGTGTGAATTCATCGTCCTGAAGAGGGAAGGCGGTGAGCAGCCCCTCCCACCAGGCTCTTGCCTGGGCCTCCCATGACAGTGACTTAAATGACTACCCCAGGCACACCTTACACCGGATGTCCTTGTTGATCAGCACATTCTTGCCCTTGTAGTTAAAGATGACATGAACCTTCTTGGTGCCTGGACCACAGATGTCCGGACCTACATAAGAGGCAAATAAGGGCTCTATCCCTCTTCCTCTTTGTAAGAGGGACCTAAGCTCATGTCTTCATTTACTAACTTTCATGCGTACATGTGCATGTATGTGCATCCTGCACATGCAGGCCTGCAGAGGTCAGAAGCGGGCATGGCATCAACAAGATAAAGGACCCTGACACCACCATACAAATGCTGGGGACTGAACCACCAAACCGTCTCTGCAGTACCTATTCTGTCTGACATAAGACAGGTTCTCTTTACGCATCCCTGTCTTGGGACCCACAGAGATGCACCTGCCTTCACTGCACCCAGTACTAGGTAAGATTCAAGGTGTGTGGTACTACTTCAGGCTCAGAGACCTATTCTTAAACTCACGACAAATCTGAAAACATTACCATTCTGAGGCAGGCAAGTGACTGACTCAAAGGCAAATCAGGTGCTTTCCACTAAGCCTGACATCCTGAACTCAACCCCAGAAGCCAGGCGACAAAATAAGACTTCTGAAATCCTCTGACCTTCCCAGGAGCATGAACTCAAACGGTTTCCCAGTGATTTAGACTGGGCCATTGGCTTAATTTCTAACAATAGGAAACATCTAGAAACGATCATACAAACAAACAAAATAAAACCTACAACTAACATAGTTAAACCCTTCAGTTATCCCTTCAGGACAAAAATCCTCATCATCCAAGTGCTTTCTGTAGTTGAGAAGATCAGCTTTCTAAGAATAAAGGGATCAGCCTGTGCCCACTGTCCAACGGGCAGAGGTCAGCAATGGTTGGAGGCCCCCCTCACCAAACATGATGTTGTATTCCGAGTCTCCGTGCATGTCCTTCTGGTCCAAACTACCCGGAAACAGCTTCACATAACCGCCCCCACAGTCGATATTCTGCTCATGCTTCACCGTGAACTGTACCACCAGTGTCTGACCCTTGTTACTGAAGGGTTCGAATCTAGCGGACAGCGCGTAAAACCGGGCATCCTGGCTTGTCTGCAGCCCTGTGATGGGATAGGAATGCCGTCAGGTGGACCCCGAGTACCCTAGCCCTCGAGGGGCATAGATGACCTCCCCTTCCTTCCCCGACCTGTCCTTGGCTCCCGTGTTCCTGGGAAAGACCCAAGCACTGAGTGCTGACTACAGCTTCCTCCAGGAAATAGTCCTGAATCTGAACGTCCCACTCTCTGCCTCTTACCTTTATCCTTCTCCTGGTCCCCGTAGAATTTGCCAGAACTGAGGACAAATTTGCCAAAATCGGACTTGTGCTTGGATTCAACCCAGCGGTTGGTCCAGTCATCTGTGAGGGGGGGCGGCATAGAGTCAGATCAGCTGGCCGGCTGACCCCCGCCCCCATACCCAACGTCTGTCAGGAGTCACAAGCAGGTGGGGGCGGGGAAGGGGATTCCCATCGCAACCTCGGATCTTGACACCTCGCTTCAGGTCCTTGTACGATCCCTAACTCCGGGCGCGGGAAACCGCTGTGCTTTCCACGTCCCCCAAGGACGCACAATAGGAACCGCCCGCGGCTCTAGTCCCCCGGGGCCACAGTGTTGGCCCTCTGAACCGTAATTACATTTACACACGACGAAGCAGCCATGGGCTCGGGGCCCAGCCGTCGCTGAGGAGGCCTCGAGGCGCGCCCAGACCTTACCTCCGTCCAAGAACTGCTCTTTGAAATAGACGGCAGGCTCTGCGGTGGCCAGGCCGAGGAGGCCGAGCAGGAGCGGCACCGAAAGGAGCATGGCGGGCCGAGGGGGCGGCGGCGCACGGGCCCTTTAAAACGATCGTCAGGCAGCGGCTCTGCGGTACTGACGGACGCTGCCGCGGCTGCTCCGATTTATATGCACCCACCTCTCACACCAACCTGACACGGCCGCTGAGCCCGCCCCTCGGTCCTTTTGACTGGTCTAGACCCACAGCTGTCCCTTCTCATTGCACCCTAGTCGGCTCAGCAGGTTAGGCTGTGGCTCGGAACGCTGGGATCCCAGATGGCCGATTTCTATTGGTCTCACCGTGGGCCAATGAGGGTCGACCACGCGTTGTGGGGGCCGCCTCCTGGTGGGGTGGGGGCCGCGAGCCCACTCAGGCACGATCACGTGACCGGCCCTCAGCGCAACCCCGCCCTTGCTGGTGCGAGTCCCTGGCTTTCCTTGGAGTCGTTTTTAAAGAATCCGCGCGAGCCAGCCCAGGTGTTAGCCGTGAGGGGCCGACACCCGGGCTCAGCTTCGCCCAGTTTTCCATCCTCTCTGGACAGAGGGATGAAGGAAGGCTTCCTCGCCACTTTCTGTCCTGCTCTTAGGGAACGCCCACCCGATGGCGAGCTTTTCCTGTAAAGGATAAGAGCTAGCGCCAGTATCCTGGCGTTTCGCTGCATTCTAGTGTCACAGCTGTACAGGCCAGTAGAGAAAGTGCCAGCTTTCTCCTCCTCCTGTCCCGTAGCACCCTAGCAGCCTGTCAGATTACTGTGTGACACGATGCAAATCGCTTTGCCTCTCTGAAATAATAGAGGCCAAGAGGGGTGACCCTGAGCTATCCGGCAGAAATGCTTTTAAACCTTTTAGGGCTAGCCATAATTTGAGAGCAGGAAACAGAGGTCTCAGAGGTGTAGCTATAAGGGTGTTTCCTCGAGTGAGAGGTACGGTTACTATCTTTTTTTTACTCTGAGATGGGAAATGAAAGGGGTCACTTCTTTGTGGTCTCCCACAAACGACTTGGCTTTTGCAATTAAACGGCTATAGGCAAAGGACAAGGGGTACCGTTTGAAGAGGAAAAAAAACACAAATGGCTATTCTGATAGAGCCCTACGCCAATAAGCCGGACCCATGAATCTTGAATCTTCTGACTCAAGTCATGTGTCTGTGGCCAGCTCCCTGCCTGCTGCTAGGAGGAAGAACAGCACCTGTAGGGGGTGGGGGATGGAGAGGCGTTTCCAAATGGAGGAAATGGGAACACTGGGACAGACTGTAGACCGGGGCAAGGGAATCCTTACAAAAACGGAGAGCAGCTTCCTTCTCTGAAAGGAATTCAGAGGACGAATGACAGTTGAGGTCAACAAGTTAGGGTTTCACCCCGTCCCCCAGGCAGTGTACAGAACTAAGTATTGCTGGTGTAGGTCCCTCTGGAGGACACCCAAGTTCAAAGTCATCTTGACAGACCTGTGATTGACTCCTGTCCTGTGCCACTGACACCTACACTTGATGCCTCCTGCTTTATGGTTAACACTTATTGCTTGGAATGGAACCCAGGAATTTGTGCATGCCCTCTAGGGGTTAAGATACATCCTTACCCTGGAAGTTTTAACAGAGTCTCACTATGTAGCCCATACTACCCTCAAATGCACATGTTTAATCCCAGCTTTTATGAGGCTGACCAAGGAGAATCTTGAGTTCAAGACCAGAGCTACAAAGTGAGACCCTGTCTCAAACAAAAAGGTAGACAGTATGTGAGGAACAACAGTTGAGGTCAACCTCTGGCCTCTATGAGCATGCACACATACAAAAGGTAAAAGTTAAGTAGTGTTGGACTGTATTTCAATAGGTAAAGTTCTTGCTTACCATACACGAAGCCCTGGGGTTCACCATTAGTACTGCACAAACACACACACACACATACACACACGCACGCACGCACGCACGCACGCACGCACGCACGCACGCACATTTCAGGAGACAGAGACAGGTAGATTGCTATGAGTTTGAGGCCAGCCTAATCTACACAGCGAGTTCCAGGCCAGCTAGGGCTACATGGTAAAACAAACAAGAAAGTACTGCAAAAGAAGAAAGCAACCAGAGTGTTAACCAGGAAAGTTTAAGGACCCACATTCAATCCTAGAAACCACATAAGAAATGGTGCTGTAGAGATAGCTCAGTGGCTAAGTGCACTGACTTCTCTTCCAAAATATACCAGTTCCATTTCCAGCAACAATATGAAGCCTCACAACCCTGTGTAACTCCTGTTCCAGGGGAGCTGACACCCTCTTCTGTGGGCACCAAGCAGGCAAAACACCTATGCAAATAAAATGAAACTAAAAGTTCTTAAGAAGTTGAATGTAGCCAGGCGGTGGTACCTCACACCTTTGATCCCATCACCTCAGAGGTAGAGACAGGTGATCTCTGTGAGTTCCAGGCCAGCTTGGTGGTCTACAAAGCTACACATAGAAACCCTGTCTTAGAAAAAAAAAATGTTGAATGTGGTAATACACATCCATCAAGCTACCAGGACTGCAGCAGGATGGGAGGCAGAGACAGGAGAATCACCCAGAAGCTCTGGACCAGCTAGCATGCAACCCAACAGCAAAAACAGAAGTAGAGCCTGCCTCAGGTAAGGTGAAAGGCAAAACCTGAGTCCTTACAGATGTCCTCTGGCCTTTACATGTGCTCTGGTGCACAAAAGCTACATTAACATTTTTCTTAAATTAAGAAAAACCAGGTGTAGTAGCAGACCCTTAATCACAGCACTGGGATGGCAAGGGCTCTAGTGGATCTCTGTGGGTTCCAGGCCAGCCTGGTGGTCTACATAGTGTGATCTAGGTAAGCCAGGGTTATGTAGTGAGAGTCTGTCACAAAAAGAAAAAAAAAAAAAAAAAAAAAAAAAAAGCTAACATAAGCCTTAGGGAAAAAATAAGTTGTTTTGAACTGAGGAGAGAGACTAAATGAATGAATCCTGGCTTGGCAGTTTAAGGTTTGCACTATGCTCTTAAAAAAGGCTAGAGACACACAATTGAGAAAGGTCCATATGGGGAAAAAAACCTCTAAAACAGGTTATAATGTGTTTAAAAATGTGAGTAAGCTTAAGAAAGAAAAGAAAATGAGTATAGACAGTCATAGGAAAATAATAAATAGTTTAAAATAAAAAAGCCTGTAAAGAAAGAGTAATGTAATATAAAAATAAGCCATGTGAAGATAGGACATAGACAGGGAATCTGGATCCTGTATGGTGTTGTATTGACTTTGAATTTTTTGAATGACAATGAGTGAACGCCAGCTGAAAGAAGACGATGCATTGTAAAAGAGACTGCTGAATTAAACTAAACCAGCCTACATACTTTAAGTGGAATTCTATACTTTAAAATGGAATTCAGGAAATGTCTTTCGTTGGAGGAGAGGTTATGTTTTTGTTTCTACAGGAAAAGGCCAAGGTTAGTAGAGACTAGGTTTGATCAGGGGAGAACCCCTTACAATCTTGACTATAGACATAAGGAAATAAAACAAGAAAAACTACAAGATAGGTGACATATATACTAATCCCTCTGTATGGGATCAATTCTGAAACTGAATAATAAATGTTACAACTAGTTTTTCCAAAACTTGACCATTGTCTCAATTTTCTCAGGGTCTCCTGGAGATGGTGTCACTCCCCACCCCCAACAACAGTAAGCAGTCTAGAGAACACAATGCCTACATTCCCAAGAGATGGGGTAGGTGGTTTGGGGTCATTTGGTGAGTCATGGATGTTTGTCATTGTTTAGGAGGGGATATAGGAATATAAGATAAAAAGACAACTATTAACCTCAAATATTTTACATTGGTATATAACCTGCCTACATTGATACAAATTCAAAGATATTTTTGTTATACTATATGTATGTTTCTACTCTTGTTTGGAGTATTGTGCTTATGCAGCTCATTTAAAAATAGTGTATAATTAAGAAATACAGGTTAGCAGTTAGTCTGTCTATAATAAACTTGTAGTCATGTTAGGTATGTTTTCAAGGTTAAACAGATATATTTTAGATAGATTATCTTCAAATACTTCAGAGACCTACAGAATATGGCATTTAAGATGCTTAATAACCTAAAGCTTTTCATGACAGTGAGACACGTCTGCTCCTGGCAGTACCAATCTACTATACAAAAAAGATGATGGGCATCGGGCATTGGTGGCACATGCCTTTAATCCCAGCACTCGGGAGGCAGAGACAGGTGGATCTCTCTGAGTTTGAGGCCAGCCTAGTCTACAGAGCTAGTTCTAGGACAGACTCCAAAACAATACAGAGAAACCCTGTCTCAAAAAACAAAAATCAAAACAACAACAACAACAAAAAGATGATGGGCATCGAAGAACCTCCATATGCAGTTTTCTTTAAATGTGGCAAAGCTAGCATTTGGGCAAGAAACTGCCCTTGCCTCTACTGCTGACAGTATGCTGTCCAAACTGGACATGCAGGACACAAAGGAAAGCATCTGCCAAACTTTGTCAAGACAAGGTAGGACAGCCCTTCCTGCTTCATAGGAGAGTCTGCCAGATATTCTAGGCCTGTGGGCTGAAGATGGATGTCCCAATATTGCAGAGGAACCTTGGGTGACTGTCCAGGCAGACAGATGTTTCTGACATTTCTATAGTTCTGGAAGTGGCTTGTTCTGTACATCCTGTTTACTTGGGTAATAAAATATCCTTCTGGGGTCTTTATGGAGTTGATGATTAAATAGTTACAGTTACAATTTTCCTTAATAATGATAGACACTAAATTAGGTATAAAACTTTGAACTTACCAAGATAGGCTAGGTAACGGAGTATTTTCTCTGATTTGCCAGATGCAAATGGACTGGATATTGTGAAACATAATTCTTACTTGATAATTGTTCTCACTGTATGTTAACGTTAGAAACTTTTCTTTTTATTTAGACAAAAAGGAAAATACTGTGGAATAGAACATTTCTTTAACTATGTGAAGATGTGTTACTTTTGTTTTTTTCTGCATTTGTTTAACTAGGTAAAGATGTGTTGCTGTTTTACTTTGCCTGCCCAGGGCACTTGATAGATCTAATAAAAAGCAGAATAGCTGATATTATAGTATTAGCTAATAATAGCCAATAGGTAAGCAGAGGAGGGACAGGAAGGACTGGCAGGCAGAGAGAATAAATAGGTGGGAGAAGGATAGGGAAATATTTTTAAATATTTAAAAGTTGTTTTTTCAGGGCGGTAGTGGCCCATGTCCTTAACTCTAGAACTTGGAAGGCAAAAAAGCAGGTGGGATCTTTGAGTTCAAGGACAGCCAGAGCTACACGGTGAAACCCTGTCTTGAAAAAGAAAGGAAGGAAGGGAGGAAGGGAGGTATGGTGGGGGGGGAGGGAGGGAGGGAGGGAGAGAGAGAGAGAGAGAGAGAGAGAGAGAGAGAGAGAGAGAGAGAGAGAGAGAGAGAGAGAGAAGGAGAGAGAGCTTCTTGTTTTTGCAAAGGACCTGAGTTTGTTTCCCAGTCCCCACATGGTGGCTAACAACTGTCTGTACTGCCAGTTCCAAAAAAGATCTGATTCCCTCTTCTGGCATCTCCTGGCACTGCATACAAGTGGTTTGTTTTGTTTTTTTGTGTTTTTGAGACAGGTTTTCTCTGTGTAGCTTTGGAGCCTGTCCTAGAACTAACTCCCTTTGTAGATCAGGCTAGCCTCGAATTCAAAGAGATCTGCCTGCCTCTGTCTCCCCAGTACTAAGATTAAAGGAGTAGGCCACCACCCACCTGGGCAGCAAAACACTTATAAAAATAAATCAGAGAGAGGGAGCTTGTTGCTCTTGCAGAAGACTAGTTCAGATTCTAGTACCCATATTGAGAAACTCACAACTCTCTGTAATTCCAGCTCCAGGGGACCAAATGCTCCTGTGTAAGCATTTTGAAGGCTTGAATGGATGGATTCTGGCACTGGGAAGCCAAAGAATATGAAGTGTTACAGCTCGGATGGGAAGGGATTTTGGCAATTGGGAACCAAAGAATACCACATTAACACAGTAAGCATATTAGTTTACAGCCCTGCTTTAGGGAAAGGCTTTCCCAGTATCAGCTCTGCTCCAGCAAGAGAGGGTCCCCCCAAGAGCAGAGTGTAAGAACTCTGCTTCTTCGACAGGTGAAGGTTTCCCTAGCTAAGAATGTTACAGCCATGCTCCACTCTGTTCCACTCAGGGTTGTCTCTGCTCTGGGGGAATCCTTATTCAAGAGATTTATTGGGCAGGAAGAATCCAGGAGAGTGGCTGCCTCTGCCTGACACAAGGTTTATATATGGCTTCTTATATAGGGCAGAGTTTTTCTAGGGAGATTTCCAGGGTGGGAATTGGTCAGATTTCAATCCTTGAGTTTAGGGTTGCTAGATCTCCTGCTCAGGGATTGGTTAGTTTTCTGCACAGGTTTAGGGTCAGATTTGGCTCTATTTTTAGGCCCAAAGTGTGTTCCTTTCATTGGTCCTTTTAGCCTTTTGGCTCTAGTTTTAGGGCTCGGGTGTATTTCTTTCACTGGCTATGATTCCAGGAACAAAGTGTGTTTCTTTGGCACTGGTTTCAGGGTTAGGGTACATTTCTTTGGTTCTGGTTGCAAGGCCAAAACATGTTTCTTTGGCTCTGCTTAGGGTGTTTCTTTAGTTGGCCCTTTTCCTTACACCCTGGCCTTGGCAGGCACCTGCATTCATGTGCACATATCTCCATATACACAGAAATAAAATAAATCACAATCTTTAGTGTGTGCCTTTAGTGCTAGCACTTGGTAGAGTAGGATGGATTTCTGTGAGTTCCCAGGCCATCCTGGTCTACACTGTGAGACCCTGTAAATAAACAAATAAACCAATAAACAAACCAGGGGTGGAGAGATTGCTCAGTGGTTAAGAGCACTTACTTCTCTTCCAGAGGACTAGTGTTGAGTTCACAGCACCCATATCAGGTGATCCATAGCCCACTGTAACTGGAGCTCTTGGGATCCCATGCCTCTGGCTTCCTGGACACCTGCATTCTCATGTACATGCAGATACACATACCTACAAATCATTTAAAACAATAAAAATTAAAGTCTTTTAAAGGCTTCTGTTTACCATGCCAAGACATTATGTTCCTACTACAGCAGAAACTCTGTACACATAGTGAAAACACAACAAACAGTATAGTTTCAAACATGAGAAAGTTTTGGTATTTTTAAAAGTGACTTATTTTTTATCTTATGTGCATTGGTGTTTTGCCTGCATATATATCTGTGTGGTGGTGTAGGGTCCCCTGGAACTGGAGTTACAGACAGTCGTGAGCTGCTATGTAGGTCCTGGAACTAGAACCCTGGGCCTTTGGAAGAGCAGTCAGTGCCCTGAACCACTGAGCAGTTTCTCTAGCCCCAAGTTTAGTATTTCAAGCAGTATTTTTTTTATTTATTATCACATTTCATTTATTTTCTTTTTAATTTAGGATTTTCAAGACAAGGTCTCTCTGTGTAGTCCTGTCTTCCTGGAACTCACTCTGAGATCAGGCTGGCCTCAAGATCCCAGAGATCCACCTGCCTCTGCCTCCCAAGTTCAGGGGTTAAAGACATGAGCCACCACCCCCTGTCTCAGGCAGTATTTACTGAGCACTGTGTAGTGTGACATGAAGTATTCACACCACAATGTCCATGTTTTATGTTCAGAACCACCAAGTCTAGGGTTGGTGAGATGGGTTGGTGGGTAGTATTGTTGCAAAAGCCCGAGGAACTAAATTATACCTCAGGGTAGAAGGAGCTAATTGAGTCCCAAAAGTTGGCCTCTGACAATGTGTGTCATGGTATGCAAGTGCCTACATTCACATATGCACATATACATATTGAGAAGAGCCAAGGATGCAACTATAGCACAGTTCAGCATGTCCAAGTGCTGCCTAACACACCTTGGATGCACTGTCTTTAGCTATGAACTAACTGTGGTCATTGAACATTCAGAAACCCATGATTACTATCACCAGTTTTTTTGATAAGCCCTGTATTGAGTCACAGGACCCCTTATGGATGGAACCCTCAGTTTTAAAGAAGCATCAATTTGATATTATTGTCTTGATCTGAGAGCACGGTAAGTGTGGCAGCTGGAGGGTTTATAATGTTTTAGGCTGTATCCATCAACTCTCTGTTGGTTGTCATTTTTGCCTGAGCCTCATTATTTTCCTAGTGGAAGATCTATATAGTAACTATATTATGAATTTTGAGGTGAACTTAAAAAAACTCAAGTATTCCATGCAGGCCAGCACACTTTGTAACTGTTCCTAGGTGAATCCCTATTCCCTAAATGGGTGTGATCCCTACCCATATTTTCTTTGACATCTTAAAAGAATAGTTAACATCAGTAGAGCCGGCAGTTGGAAAAGTGGCTCAGCTGTTAAGTCCTCTTGTAGAGGACCATGGCTCAATTCCCAGAATCCACATGGTGTTCACAACCATCCATAATTTCACTTCTAGGTGATTCGATAACTCTTCTGACCTATAAGGCATCATGTACAGACATATATAAAGGCAAAAAACACATAAAATAAAGTGAATAAATCTAAAAACAACAAAAAACACTAATAGAATGACCATGCCTGAAAGCCTACCACCCAGTGCAATTGAGAAGTCTAGAAGGGTGGCAGTGACCTGAGCATACTGGTGGTGGCTGCATGAAAATTATGGGGAACTGGGGCTGGAGAGATGGTGCAGTGGTTAAAAGCACTGAGTGCTCTTCCAGAGGATTTGTATTCCACTGCCAGCACCCACACGGCTGCTCACAACTGTCTGTAATTCCAGTTCCAGGGGCCCTGACACCCATGGTGAAACACCAATTCACATAAAAATTTTTTAAAAAAGAAAATTATGGGGGGGGATCGACAGAATTATTTTTAGTCAGGTTTTATAGTATTTCTCTGTAATCCTTGCACTTGGGAGGTATAGGGAGGAGATGAGGAATTCAAGGCTAGCCTCTGCTAGATAAGACCTGTCTCAAGATATAAAACAAACATTAAAAAAAACAACAAAACAAGAGAAAACTATTTTTGCATCATACTTACCTCATTAGTTAACTAAAGGCGGCTGGGGTAAAACTACATAAAGCATCCTGAATGCCTTAGTCTCATTGGAGGCTTAATTGCCACACTTAAAATGGCGACGGCCAGTCCCCAAATCGCACTGTATGACACATTAAAAATGGCAGCTCACGTGCTTTCGCGGTTCCGGTTCCGGTTCCCCAATTCGTCCAGCGGCCTACACGCTCCAAGCATACTGAGAGCCGCCATGGCCGACAATCCTGTGTTGGAGCTGTTGTTGCGGCGGCTGGAGGCAGCGGATGGCGGCCTGGACAGCGCAGAGTTGGCTACGCAGCTGGGCGTGGAGCACCAGGTGGTGGTGGGCGCAGTGAAGAGTCTGCAGGCTCTGGGTGAGGTGAGCTCGGACCGCCTCGCTTTTACACCTGTAGCCCATTATGACTGGCTAGGGGAAATTACTTAGAGGGGCACCGTGGGGTGAGCAGGTGGGAAGTCTGGAACGATTTATGTTACTCAAGCAATAAATGCCTATTAAGGCAAACGCATGGCGCATGTAGGGGTGTGACAAGACGAGATCGCTGCCCGGAAAGGGGTTGCAATCTAATCACCTGAGTAATGTGAAGGCTCAGAACCAGCTGTGATAGTTGATCTGGTGCTGGGGGATAGAGAGCCGGAATCCGGCGGAAATGATAACTGAGTCAGGTCCCTGTGTAGAAAGGATGGCACTCAAGACATCACTGCCAAGGCATTGGTATTGGTATTACAGGCGGCAGTGACCATAAGGGCAGAATTGCATGGACTTTAGGTTCTCTCATCCCCATTCATCTCCATATCAGGGCCTCCTTGCGCCCTGTACCCCTGAGATATAGCTCCAGACTGTGCTGGAAATTGCTCTGTGAACCAGGCTGGCCTCCAACTTAGATCCACTTACCTCCAGAGGGCTGAGATTAAAGGCCTTTAATACCTGGCTCAACTTTAAAAAAAAAAAAGTTTATTACTCTTACATTTTTGTGTATGTGTCCCAGCTTGAGGAGGAGGCCAGAAGAGGGTATTGGATTCCCCTGGAACTTAAGTTACAAATGGTGTGAACTTCCATATCGGTGCTGGAATTTGAACATGGTTCCTCTGCAAGAGCTATTGTTCTTAACTACTGAAGCACCTCCCCAACCCACTTTTTACTTTATTTTTTGTGGGTTTTTTTTTTAAAAGTATTTATTTCTATTTTGTGTGCTTTGGTGTTTTGCTTGCATGTACATCTGTGTGAGGGTGGTGGACCCTGGAGTTAGACAGTTGTGAGCTTCCATGTGGGTGCTGGGAATTGAACCCTGGTCCTCTGGAAGAGCAGTTAGTGCTCTTTACCTCTGGAAGAGCAGTTGGTGCTCTTAACCAGCCTCAGTGGGTTTTTATTTTTTGTTTTGTTTTTCAGGCAGAGTCTCTTCACATAGCCCAGGCTTTCCTATAACCCACTATGTAAATCAGGTTAGCCATAAAGTCAGCAGTTGAGGCAAGAGCACTTTCTTACCCTGTGGCTTACCTTTACCACAAAGAACTTAAACTCCATGTGGAGTTTCTACGATGCCCATCATCTTCTCTGACGTAGATTGGTGCTGCTGGGAGCAGACATGTCTCATTGTCATAAAAAAAAAGAACCTATGGTATTAAAACATGTTAAATGCCATATTCTGTAGATCTCTGAGGGGCTTGAAGATGACCTGGAGCTATATAAAGAAACCCTGCCTCAAAAATAAACAGACAAATAAATAAATAAATAAATAAATAAATAAGATTGAATCTGAAAAAAGAGAAGAATTGTTTCAGCTAGGGACATTAGTATATGTCTATAGTCCCAACACCGGAGGTGTCCAGGGGTTTGAATCCCTCCTGGGAAATATAGCAAAGCAAGATCCTGAATGAAAATCAGCCCCCCTCCCCTCTCTTCTCTTCTCCCCCACCCTATGGAAAATAGTATAGTTGAGTTGACTTGTAACATAGCTTTGAGGCTGCCTTTTGAATTTAATATTTTTGTTTTATCAAGATGGGGTTTCTCTGTGTAGCCCTGGCTATCCCGGAACTCTGTAGACCAGGCTGGCCTTAGAGATAACCTGCCTCTGCCTCCTGAGTACAGGGATTAAAGGAGTGTACCACTACTCAGCCTAGTTTATTTATATTTGAGGTAGGGTCTCATTTTGTCTCTGACTGGCCTAGAACTTGATATGTGGACCAGGCTGGTTTTGAATTCATAGAGCTCAGTCTACCTTTGTCTCCCTAATGCTGGGATTAAAGATGTACTCCATCACTAATGGCTTTATTTTATTTATATGTTTGTGTGTATGTGTATGTACAGGTGAGTGCACATGCTCCAGGAAGCTGGAGAAGTTAGATCCTCTGGAACTAGAGTTAGAGGGGGCTATGAGCCACCCTATATGGTGTAGACGGAGGTTTCTGTCCTGTCCCATCCTGCAGCTGTTCAATCCCAAATAAACACAGAGGCTTTTATTAATTCTAAACTATTTGGCCTATTGATCATGCTTATAACTAACAAGCTCTTGCAATTAACCCATAATTCTTATTTATGTTTAGCCACATGGCTTGGTACCTTTTCTCTGTAAGGCATTCTCATCTTGCTTCCTCTGTGTCTCTGTCTTCCTCTTCCTAGCATTCTCCTAGTCTGGTAGCCCCGTCTATACTTCCTGCCTGGCTACCAATACGAGGGACAAATCTTTACAGTGTACAAGAGGGAGCACTATCCCACATCAATGTGGTATAAGAATAATACATGCTCTCTCCAGCTCTGAGGCTGTCCTTGATTCTGGTCTAGTGCTGTAGGGTTGGAGGTGGTGGTTTTGAACACCACATACACATGTGCCACTTGTTTCCTTGCAGGTCATTGAGGCTGAGCTTCGTTCCACCAAGTGCTGGGAGCTGACTACAGAGGGTGAGGAGATTGCCCGGGAGGGCAGCCATGAGGCCCGTGTGTTTAGAAGCATCCCTCTCGAGGGCCTGGTGCAGAGTGAGCTCATGGTAGGGTCCAGGGATGGGGCCCAGGGAGGGGATGGGATGTAGCTAGCCCTGGTATACAGCACTCATCACAATCCCACTTCCCCAGAGACTGCCCAGTGGCAAGGTGGGCTTCAGCAAGGCCATGTCCAACAAGTGGATCCGAGTGGACAAGAGTACAGCTGATGGGCCCCGGGTGTTCCAAGTGGTAAGTCCTGTAGGCAAATGACCAGGCAGGCTGGAGGCAGATAGAAGGGTTAGTGGGGCAGACACTAGCCCCCATTCCTTTTGTCCTATGGCAGGTGGACAGTATAGAGGATGAAGTACAGAGGCGGTTGCAGCTGGTCCAGGCAGGCCAGGCTGAGAAGCTGGCTGAAAAGGAAAGGAATGAGCTCCGGAAGAGGAAGCTGCTGACTGAAGTGTGCGTGAATGCAGTGCCTAAGCCCCTCTACCTGTGTGGTACTGTGAGAAGGAAGGAAGGGAGCCGCCAACCCATATCCAATTGTTGCTGCCATCAGTCTTCACCAGACCCACCCCGTTTATACAGGGTTTTGTTACTGTTGTTTAATTGTTTGGTTCCTTGGTTTTGAGACCTGGCTAGCCTGACATTCACTATGTAGTTCAGCTTAACCTAGAATTCACAGAGATCTGCTGGTCTCTCTCCCTAGAGCTGGGATTAGAGGCATGAATCTAACCATGGTTTTTAACTGGACTCAGGCAGCCTTCTGGCCTTTGCTGTTGCTATACCTGCTGCTGGGAAATGGCTTCCTGTATACCTTTCCAGGCAGTCAGCCAATTAAATTCCTGTTCATGTGTCACTCAAGACAGGCCACACTGAGCCAGATTTGGTGCTGCATACTTTTACAGCAGAGACAGGTGGATTCCAGGCCACCCTGGCATACAAAGCAAAACTGCCTCATAGACCCTTTTAAAGTCTGGGAGTGTAGGGCTACTGATGGGAATCTAGGATCTGCACTTGGTTAGCTAAAGTTACAACTTAGCCAACTAACTTTGCCTTCCCCAGATTCAGCTTCCTTACTTATAAAATCCCTTCTCTTAGGGTAATGAACTAACAGATCCTGACCCAAAATAACTTTCAATACTTTCCTAATATCACCAGGCCCATCTGAATGCATCATTACTTGAATGGACTCTGACACAAATTAAGTTCTTAGTGTATTTTTATACAGTGAATAAGTGCATGAACAGGTAGATGGGTAATGGCCCCATAAGAAAATTTCAAATAACAGTTTCAAGACAATAGATAACGCAGAATGAATAAGAAAGATTAGGCATTCAAGGCCAGCTGGGGCTACATAAAAGACCTAATCAAAAAAAAAAGAGACAAAAAAGGCCAGCAAAATAGCTCATGGCCAGAGATACTTTTTACCAAGCATGTTTGATGTCTTTGGGTTTCTTTTGCTGTGAAGAGACATAATGACCATATGTCTGCGTGCGCGTGCTCACACACACACACACACACACACACACACACACACACACACACAAGCACCACACAGATAAGTGAATGTAATAATGATTTTTAAAAACCTTGTAAAAGCTGGAGGGGCTGGAGACATGACTCAGTAGTTAAGAGCACTTGCTGCTCTTCAAGAGACCTGTGTTAGGTTTCTAGTGCCAGTGTTGGGCGGCTTACAACTGCCTGTCACTCTAGCTCCAGTAGCCTTGTTAGGAATAGTTCCAGGGGACCTGATATCTTCTCCTGGCCTCCACAGGCACTCACACACATGACATACATTTACACAAACATACAGACATATACAATACATAAATAAATACAATACAATAAATAAAAACAAAACTGGTGATGTAGCTCAGTTGTAGGATACTTGCCTGGCATGACCAAGGACCCTGGGTTGATGTCTACCAACACAAAGAGAAAAAAGCAGCTGAACATAATAGTGCATGCCTTTAATCCCAGCACAGAAAGCAGAGACAGATGCATTTCTGTGAGTTTAAGGCCAGCCTGGTCTCCATAGGAGTTCTAAGTCTGGCCAGCTATGACTACATAATATCCCTTACTTTTTAAAAAAAAAAAAAAAAAAAGCAAACCCAGTAAGGACACTCTGTGGAATACAGTGCCTAAAGCCTTTAATCTCAGTCTTTATTATGTAACATGACCCTGTCTAGAAAAATAAAAACAAAGAAATAAAAATAAGTAGAACAGGTTCTGGGGATGTAGCTTGGTTGATTAGTATGCACGAAGTCCTAAGTTTGATCCTTAGCACCACATAAACTAATTCCAGCATATAGGAGGTGGAAGCAGGGATTTAAGATCATTCTTGACAATATAGCAATTCCAGGTCAGTCTGGGATACATGAAATCCTTTAAAACAACAAACAACCTAAAACCAGAGTGATTCCATGATTGGTCCTGGGATTAGCACCCAATGAAAGATCAAGGAAAGGGTCTCGAGTAACAACAATGTCCCTTCTCTTCCTCTCTTCACAGGATCCTGAAAACCTACTGGGTGAGCAAGGGCAGGGCCTTCAGCACAAGTGTGTCTAAGCAGGAGGCAGAGTTGAGCCCAGAGATGATCTCCAGGTAGGGTAAGGAAAGGGTAGAGGCTGTGAGGGAGGGTTGGGCAGCCCTCCTCATGTCTTTGTGCCCTGAATTTCCCCATAGCGGCTCCTGGAGGGACCGGCCCTTCAAGCCCTATAACTTCTCTGCCCGAGGTGTGCTCCCAGACAGTGGCCACTTGCACCCTTTGCTCAAGGTCCGCTCCCAGTTCCGACAGATCTTCCTGGAGATGGGGTGAGCACAGGGCCTGGAGTGGGGTGTGGCAGCTACTGGCATAGGCAGGGCCCTCATTCCATGTCCCCTTCAGGTTCACTGAGATGCCTACAGACAACTTCATTGAAAGCTCCTTTTGGAACTTTGATGCACTCTTCCAGCCTCAGCAGCACCCAGCACGTGACCAACATGATACATTCTTCCTGAAAGGTGGGTAGCCTTCCTGAAAGGTGGATAGCCTGGGAGCCTGGCCAAGGTAGTGGCAGAGGTCCCAGGCCTGGGGAAAGTTTTAAGGAAGGGGGTATCTCGTTTCATAAAATGAGATCTGACCTCAGTGTAGCCAGCAAGTCCTGGCAGCCAGTCCCATTTCCCAGAGACCTCTCTTTTGTGCCTGCTCCCTGCTGTCAGCATGCCAGGCTGCTGCCTGCCTGGGGACCCTTGTCTACGTTGTGTCTGTACTAGCCACCCACAGTTGTTTTATTCCAGATTTTTTTTCTTTCTTTTTATAAAAGAGAGAGGTTTCACTACGTAACCCTGGTTGGCTTGGAGTTCATGTAGACGAGGCTGGCCTGGAACTCACAGGGATTCCCCTGCCTCTGCCTTGCTAAGGCTGAGCTTAAAGGCACAAAGCATGGAGATCTTTATTCAGAACTTCACTGGTTGTCTGGAACTATGTAGAACAAACTGGCCTCAGACTCTCAAAGATCCACCTGCTTCTGCCTCCCATTTATTTGGACTAATGGCATATACTACCATGCCTAGCAAGTTTCAGATTTTTAATGCCACTTAAGGGCTAGGGTATGGCTCATCAGTTTAGCACTTAGTACATGTGGGAACTGGGTCCTATCTGTCTCTATTATGGCATAAATAAATAAATAACCAAATGCCACCCTGACTGTCACTTCCCCTCCCTCGCTCACCATCATTTAAATTCTCAAGAGTTTATTTATCCTTTTCACTAAACTGAGGCATGCATATGAGCTAGAGAAAAAGCTTAGCAGTTAAGAGCACACAACCCAAATTTAGTTCCCAGCATCCATGTTGGATGCTCACAACAGCCTCCAACTCCAGCTCCAAGGAATCTGATGCCTTCTGAGCTTCTCAGGCACCCAAACTCACGTACATATACCTCCATACAGATACACAGGCATATACATAATTGAAAAATGAAAAATAATCTTTAAACTGGGTATTGGTGGCGCAAAGCCTTTAATCCCCAGCACTCGAGAGGCAGAGGCAGGTGGATCTCTGTGAGTTGAAGACCAGCCTAGTCTACAAGAGCTAGTTCTAGGACAGCCTCCAAAACCACAGAGAAACCCTGTCTGGCAATAAAAAATAAAAATTTTAAATAGAAGCATGTTGTCCTTAGTTCTACCAATGTCCATTACCTCCCTCATCTCTGTCTGTCTGTCTGTCTGTCTCTCATTATTGTTTTTCTCAGAATCTTCCACTGTAGCCTAGGCTAGCTTTGAATTCATGTCAGTCCTCCTGCCTCAGCTTCTGAAGTGCTGATTGTTTTGTTTTGGGACAAGTCCTGCTCTGTAGCCTAGGCTGGCCTGCAAGTCACTATGTAGCCATGGCTGGTCTCAGTCTTACCCTCCTGCCTCAAGCCTCCAGCATGATGGTATTACAAGTGTGAGCCACCAGGACTAGTTATTTTTTTCCTCTGTGTGTGTGTGTACTGTTGCTTCTACTAGGGATGAAAGCCAGGATCTCCTGAATTCCAGCAAGTTCTCTGTCACTGGTCACAGGCCAGCCCCTTTAGTGTTGTATTTCATTGTCCTTAATCCCTCTAAAGGGAGTGACTTCTCACAATGGTGGTCTTCTCCCAAAGGTAAGCAGATGAGCTCTCTAGGTGTTCACTGCCAATTTAATAGCAGTGATGTTTGCTGTTGTCATGATACCCAAAACTCACTACTCCATTGTAAACCTTCCAGCTACAGGAAAATGATTCTGTTAGCCCCTTATTTACAGTTCAGGAAATTTAGGCCAGAAAGAATATCACTTGCCTAGGGCTACACAGCTCCTACATACCAAAGACTTATAATTAAGTACCAAAACTTTGTTGTTAATATTCTCAAAGAGTTCATATGGTTGAGCTCGGTGTGGGGAGCTCTTACCTGCACCAGTATTCAAGACGCTGAGTGAAAGAAATTTTGCATTCCCCAAAAAAGGAGCAAAAATTGGTTTGCTTATTTGCTTCTGGGAGTGCCTTAGTGTTAGAGCACTTGCTGAGGAAGACCCTCCTGAATGGCAAGATTGTTGCTAACTGAGTCATCCCTAAATAGGAAAGAAGTCCCTGTCCCCAGGAAGTTCCTGAGCAACCTGTGTAATAGGACAGGGTTAAAAACCACTGGCGATATCAGACTACTGTGTGCCTGCAGAGATAGGGAGGGTATGTATGTTAAGCAAGGCTGGGTGTGGTAGCACACACTTTTCATCTTAGCATTCTGGAGGCAGAAGCAGGCGGATCTCTGAATTCAAGATTAGCCTGATCTACAGAGTTCCATGCCCACCAGAGCTACAGTCTGTCCCAGTTTTTTTTTTTTTTTTTTTTTTTTTTAAGTCTTAAACAAAGACAAGAAAGGTATGAACACTGTAGCTGGAGATAGTGGTCAGTGCAAAGGCTCTGAGGTAGAAATGTCAGTTGATGGCCCTGTGACTGTAGGACATGGTCAAGTAGGGATGAGAGGAGACCAGAGCAGGAGGTAATGGGTCAGAGCCAGGGGAAGAGGAAGCATGGAAGAGTAGGGATTCTGGATGAAGTGGGAGATGTCATCAACTGAGGAGTGACCCCTGGGGTATAGGGGCTTCCATGGAGCCATGCCTGATTGATGTGCACTGGCTTCTTAGAGATGTTCATTGACTGACCACGTGACTCTGTCCTGTGTAGATCCCGCTGAGGCCCTGCAGCTCCCAATGGACTATGTCCACAGGGTGAAACGGACCCACTCCCAGGGCGGCTATGGCTCACAGGGGTGAGGCGGAAGCAGGAATGGGCTTGGGTGGGGCAGGAGGCTGGAGTTCCAGGACCACAGGGCAGACTTCTGGCTTTTTCTTTTGAAGCTACAAGTACACCTGGAAGCTAGAAGAGGCTCGGAAAAACCTGCTTCGTACACATACCACTGCAGCCAGCGCCCGAGCCCTCTACTGCTTAGCTCAGAAGGTACAACTTGTCCTGGTCAGAGTGGGTGGTTGGTACTATCCTATAGACCTTCTAATCCTGACCTGGCTGTCACCCCTCCTCCCCAGAAGCCCTTCACACCAGCCAAGTACTTCTCCATTGATCGTGTGTTCCGGAATGAGACGCTGGACGCCACACACCTGGCCGAGTTCCACCAGATTGAGGGTGTGATTGCCGACCATGGGCTGACCCTGGGCCACCTCATGGGTGTGCTGAGGGAGTTCTTCACCAAGCTGGGTGAGCAGGCAAGCCATTCCAGATAGGCAGTATTTGGGGTCCCTGAGAGGGTGCCTCTGGAGTCATCAGTCTGCCTTGGTCAACCCCTATAGGAATCACCCAGTTGCGCTTCAAACCAGCCTACAACCCCTACACAGAGCCCAGCATGGAAGTGTTCAGCTACCACCAAGGTCAGGGATGGGAAACTGGGTACAGAGGGAGGTCTGAGGGGCCTCACATTTGGCCCGGGTCATCCTCTTTGCTAAGCTCCTACCCCATCTTCCCATTGTCTGTGGGCAGTATCACCCACATGTATGCTCTAGCCTCCCCTTTATCCTCACAGGTCTAAAGAAGTGGGTAGAAGTTGGCAACTCTGGGGTCTTCCGCCCTGAGATGCTCCTGCCTATGGGGCTCCCTGAGAATGTGTCTGTTATTGCTTGGGGTCTCTCTCTGGAACGGTGAGTGCCCAGGCTGGAACTTGGCATGCCTAGAATGACTCTGACAATTCATTCATTTGTTCATGCCTCTGACAATTCTTTAGTAGGAGTGCCCAATTTTTGTGCCTGGCCCTGAGCTGTGAACACTACAGCTTATTTTCCCAATACCACGCAACCTGAATCCTAGTGGAGAAGGAAGGGCAACTAACATGACCAATAAGGAAATTCAGAAGGCCAGAAAGTTGATGGGCATGAAGTGCTATAGAGAGGGTAAAGCAGGCCTTAGGAGACTAGGTGTTCATGGAGGCCTAGGAAACAGTTAGGAAACAGTGAAGGTTTCTAGCTGGTTGTGTGTGCCAGGCACAAGGCACAGCCAGAGCAAAGACTCTGAGGCTAGACTAAGCATGGGGTGTGGGAACAGAGGGGAAAATGGGAGGCAAGTCTGGGCTGATAGTACATCTTGTTCACCCTGAGGAAGACATCATTCTAAGAAAGATGGGAGCCTGTGAGAAGCAAAAGATAGCCTGATCTGACTTAGTGTTAAACTCTGTTTCTCCTCTCAGCCCAACAATGATCAAGTATGGCATCAATAACATCCGAGAGCTGGTGGGCCACAAGGTGAACCTGCAGATGGTGTACGACAGCCCTGTGTGCCGCTTGGATATTGAGCCCAGGTCCCCACAAACACAGGAGGCTGCGTGATATTGGCTGCCCCAGAGAGCCTTGTCCAGTACCTGTGCATCCCCCACAAGTGACCTCGCAAATATTTATGAGGCCTCTGTGAGGCCAGCTCACTCCTCTGCCTCAGCCACCCAGGGGCAGGGTCCAAAGTCCAGGAAACAGGTTTCTTGTGCCTGTAGTGGTGCCTGAAGTAGGTTTGGGCCCTGTGGATCAGTTGTTTCTAATAAAGTGGGCACTTTGCCTCATGTGGTTCCTTTCCTCAGGATTCTTTGTTACTCATTTCATTAGGTGACTTGTGGGCCTTGCCTCACAAGTCACCTAATGAAATGCAGTGCTTGGCGCGGAGGAAATGGGGGCCCAGCTCTTGGTTTGGGAGTCAGCACTTCAGGTCCTCCTTGGTCTGCTGTCCTAGGGGGTCCCAGGCAGCCCAAGCAGGTGCATGGCTCCACTCAACATTTTTAATGGATGTGGGTCTCTGTTCAGGTACATGTGAAAAACAATCTTGGGTGTTACCCTTAGGAACACTGTCCATGTCCTTTGACACAGGAACTCCCACTGGCTCACAGTTAGGCAGGCTGCCTCCATCTGTCTCTTAGGATTATAAATGTAGATTCCTTATTTCTAATGTAGATTCTGTGGATTGAACTCATACACAGCAAGCACTTAACTGCCCGAGCCAGCCTCTTGCCACAGCATTTACTAATCACTAACCAATGCTGAGTCCTCTTAAGTGAATAGAACTAAAACTCCTCTGGAAGTGAACTGAGCATGTAATAGGTGACAACCTAAAAGCCAGCATTCCTGTGCTCAGTAGGAGCAAGGGTGTGGGGTGACAAAGCGCACTTCCTTTTCCCTTACGTTCAAATCTCCCATTTGTTGGAGATCTGAAGCAGGGACATCATGAGTTTGAGGCCAGCCTGGGCCACATACTTAGTCTGTGTAAAAAAAAAAAAAAAAAAAAAAAAAAACGAGGGAGACTCATGAACTTTGAGGAGTAAGTTGCATAAAGTGTCAGACACCTACACTTGAACTTGCTTTTCTGGGGCTGATTTTTTAAGTATTGCTTGGTTTTTATGTTTATGGTTGTTGTATCTTTGTACATGTCTTTATTTGTTAAATAATTTTTTAGGCTGGGTGGCACATAACTTTTATCCTGGCACTCAGAAGGCAGAGGCAGGCAGATCTCTGAGTTCAAAGCCAGCCTGGCCTACATAGGTTATTATTATAAACCCAGGCTAGCCTCAAATTTAAGATTCTGCCTCAGTCTCCCACGTACTGAGATTATAGGTGTATATCACCACATTTAGCTTATTTGTTTGGGTTTTTTTCTTTCTTTTTTCAAGACAGGGTTTCTTTGTGTAGCCTTGGCAGTCCTAAAACTAGCCCAGTAAACCAGGCTGGCTTGAACTCACAGAGATCTACCTGCCTCTGCCTCCCAAGCTCTGGATCAAAGGTGTGTACCACCAATGCCTGGCAGTACTTAAGTTTGTTGCCTCCTGTCAATAAATTTTAGGATCTTCCAGATGTTTATTTTCGCAAACTTTTGGGGGGTGTGTAGGGGAGTTTTGAGACAGGATTTCTCTGTATAGCTTTGGAGCCTGTCCTGGAACTCTGTAGACCAGGCTGGCCTCAAATTCACAAAGATTCACCTGCCTCTGCCTCCTGAGTGCTGGAATTAAAGGCATGTACCACTAACACCTAGTTTATTGTTGCAATTTTTATAACGTTTTAGATTTTTATCACAGCAGTAATAAATGGGGATGTATTCTGAGAGTGCTAGTTTTTCAGTCAGGTGTGGTACTATGTGCACTTTCTGAAGCCAGCCTCATTAAACAGAGCCAGTTCCAGGAAAACCTGGACTACACAGAGAAACCTGTCCAATAAATAAAAGAGTGTCAGTTTTCCCATTGCCCAGCTGGTAAAAGTCCAGATTCATAGCCATTTTCCACAGAATGTAGGTGTCAAGATTTGTCCTAGTTTAGTGTATAGTTATGACAGCTTGGCTCAGAAGTTATGCAATGTGATTGGGACCTTCCTATGTGCCTCCTTATGTGAACAATGTGACAGATGTCCCTAGGGCCTTTGCTCCTCTTTCAGTGTTCTGTCATCCTAGTCCCTGCTATCTTGCCAGAGAGCCTCTCTAGTGCCACTGAGCCTGTGCTGATCCTTTGCACACATCTATTCCAATAAGTCACTCATTTGTGTGTGTTATGCTGGTGGTCAAACCTAGGCTTAGCCCCCCTTTTTTGAGACAGAGCTTCTGTATTGCTTCAACTCCTGGGACTAAGCACTTTTGCTTCAGTTATCCAAATAGCATGGATAACTCTTCCTAGCCTCAGTATTTTAGATTGGATTTTTTTCTTGAGTGAGTCTGCCCATTTTGTTCATATTGGCTTGAAACTGGAGATCCTCCTGCCTCGGTTCCAAATGCTGGGGTTACAGGCATGCCTAGATGCATACTGAGTTCCAGGATGGCCTGAGCTACATAGTATTTTGTTTGAAAATGTAGGGATCCAGGCAGTAGTAGCACACGTCTTTAATCTATTCACTCAGAAGGCAGAGGCAGGTGTGTCTCTGTGAGTTCGAAGCCAGCCTAGTCTATGGAACAAGTGAACAAGTTTCAGAACAGTCAAGAATACACAGTGACCTCACCCTCCCTGGGGAGCAGGCAGGGGATAGGATGGGGGTTGGGAAGGGGACAGGGGAGGAGGGGAGGGTAAGGGAACTGGGATTGACATGTAAAACAAGCTTGCTTGAAATTCAAATAAAAAACACTATCAATAAAAAAAGAATAAACAGTGAAACCCTGTCTAGAAAGAGAGAGAGAAAGAGAGAGAGAGAATACAGGAAACTTCTATGTATTTTGATGTGGGCCTGGAGGAGTCTAAAAGCAGTTGACTGTCAATGCCATTACCTATATGGGTCAGGCAAATCCTTCCTCCAGAGTCCCAATATGTGTGTGTAAAGACTGGCAACTTAAGCTTCCTCTCCTGATGTTTACAGGCTAAGAACAGTCATCTACAGGTACCTCCTACCACGAATTAAGAGCTAACCCTTATGCTGTACATAATAAATAGTTGAGGTTCCAGGTTGCAGCCATAGCACTAGAGAACCCTACCTGATCCCATTCTTCATTCCTTCACATAGCCAGGGTTCCAGGACTCAAGCTGCTGGGTATGTGGCATAAGAAAAAAAAAAAAAAAAAAAAAGGCTGGAGATAGCTTGGTGGCTAAGCACTGATTGCTCTTCCAGAGGATCTATGTCCAATTTCAAGCACTCACATGGTGGCTCACAATTGTTAATTCCAGTCCCAGGGGATCTGGGGCCCTCTTCTGGTCTCTATGGGCACCAGGCACACACCTGGCACAGAAATAAATGTAGGTAAAACATCTATACACATAATAGTATATTTAAAAAACATTTAAAGACAAAAGAGGTTCTTCAGAGGGTAAAGACACTTGCCTAGTCTTCCATCCCAGTTACCCACAAAGTGGAAGGAAGTAGTGAACTCTTTCAAGATGGGCTTCCTCTTGGTGTGGAGGTCAGAGGTGGCAGATGCACACACACAAAATAGGTTAAATGTATAAAATGTATAAATGTATAAAATGCATCAGGGGACAGGAATTCAGTTCCCAACACCCATGCCAAGATGCTCATAACTAGGGAATCTGACAAGCTCTTCTGGACTTAGCTGGCAAGTGCCCAAAAATAGTGTATAAAGCAGAGGCAAGGCAGATTTCTGAGTCGAGTCCAGCCTAATTTACAAAGCGAGTTCCAGGATAGCTAGGGCTGTTACACAGAGAGAAACCCTGTCTCGAAGAACAAAATAAATGAATAACTACTGCAGGTAGTATCACTAGCCATGGAGTACCTGCCTTCAATTCTAGCACTCTGGCTGATCTCTGTGAGTTCAGGGCCAGCCTGGTTTACAAAGAATCCTAGGCCAGAACATAATGTGATCCCGTTTCAAAAGAATTTGGGGGAGAAAAAAAAATGTAGAGCAGAGGGGTGGAATTCCGATGTACAGTATGAATTCGTCAAATTCCTTGTAAACTGAGTACCACAGATGACCCCCGAATCCCGCACATGCTCTCTAACACACACACACACTCACCTACACCTAGCCCTACCCAACAACACACAAACGCTCAGCGCAAGCCCAGCACACACACACACCTACACCTAGCCCTACTCTACAACACACAAACGCTCAGCGCAAGCCCAGCACACACACACACACCTACACCTAGCCCTACTCTACAACACACAAACGCTCAGCGCAAGCCCAGCACACACACACACACCTACACCTAGCCCTACTCTACAACACACAAACGCTCAGCACAAGCCCAGCACGCACACACGCACACGCGCGCGCGCACGCACACACACACGCACACACACACGCACACACACACGCACACACACACGCACACACACACGCACACACACACGCACACACACAAACGCTCAGGCGCGCAAGCCCAGCATAGCTACAGGCGGCGCCTAACCGCAGTGCCTGGAGCAAAGCTGTTGCGGGGCGGGGCCAGGGCGCGCTTCAGCACGTGCGCGGGGCGGGGCGGGGCGTGCGCAGAGGGCGGGGCGTGCGCAGAGGGCGGCGGCGCCGAGGCGGGAAAGGACGAAATGGAGCGCCAGGGAGTACGTGAGGCGTTGTTTTCCCTTCTGCGGGCGGCGGGCGGGGCAAAGGGCGGGCCGGGCCGGGGGCTGTTCCTCACTGTTGGTCCCGCCTCCTGCTAACCGAGGCGCTGGGGTTTGGCGGAGAAGGCTGTGAGGCGAGGGCCGGCCTCGAGGGCTGGGGAGGGGACTAGAGGCGCGCGCCGCTCTCGGCCTAGGCTTTCTCACCGTCTGCCCGAAGGTCGTAGCGCGCCTCGGGTGTCCTCGCCTCCCCGCTGGCGTGTCCCTTGTGAGGGCCCAGACACGCAGGGGAAGGCGCCTTCTCACGCCGCCTCTCAAGAGCTGGCTGTGCTCGCAGGTGGACGTGCTTCCCGTGGAGTTGAGGGACCAGGACCCCCAGGAGATTGTTGAGAGCGGGGAGCAGCAGCAGAATGAGAACCACGAGGAAGAGGCCAGCGCAGTGGCAGCAAGGTGAGGAGTGACAGGTCCAACTGGTCTTCGCGGACTCGAGGTGGGGGGGTGGGGGACTGTCCTTGTCCACGTGATTCATTCCACGAGGCCTCGATCCACGGGTGATATAATACCTGCCAGGTGCCCAGGACGGTTCTGGATGCTGGCAGCACGTTGCCATCCTTTCCATAGCCACCAGGTTTAATTTCAGGATTCCCCTCACCCACCCCCCCGCCCCCACCGAAGATGCTCAAGTCCCTTCCACTGCATAGCATCCTAATGTTCAGACTCATGTTATCTTGTACCATTTTTGTTTTTAAAGATGTATTTATTATGTGTACAGTGTTCTGCCTGAAGAGGGTACCAACTCTTATCACAGAAGGGTGTGAGCCACCATGTGGTTGCTGAGAATTGAACTTACGGCCTTTGGAAGAGCAGGCAGTTCTCTTAACCACTGAGCTGAGCCATCTCTCCTGCTCCGTACTGTTTTTTAAAAAACGTGTGTGACGCGTGTGTGTGTGTGTGTGTGTGTGTGTGTGTGTGTGTGTGTGTGAGAGTGATAGTGAACATGTGGAAGACAGAACCTGTTGGACCATGTAGTTCTGGATGGAACTCTGGTCTTTAGGCTTAGTAGCACAATGACTGTTTCCTGAACCATGCCATGGGCCTGCATGTATAGACTTTATTTTATTTATTTTATTTTTTTAGATTTATGTGTGTGAGTTTTACCTGAATGTGTGTATGTCACCATATGGATGCCTAGTCTAGTGCCTATGCAGGTTGGAAGAGGATGTCAGACCCTCTGGAACTGAAGTTACAGGTGGTTGTAAACTACCATGTAGGTGTTGTTAATGAAGCTCTCTGCAAGAGCAACAAGTGCTCTTAACTGCTGAGCCATCTCTGCAGTATCTATGAAAACAGTTTCCTTATGTAGGCCTGGCTGGCCTGAAATGCAATATGTAGACCAACTTGTTCTCAGACTCTGAAATCTGCCTGCCTCTGCCTCCCAAGTGCTGGGATTAAAGGTGTGCACCACCACACACTGGTTATGCATACTATTCTCAGTTACAAACTGAAATAAATATTTTTTCAAAATGCAAGCAAGTGTCACATCCCCATCACCTCTTTTAAATTTGACTTGTGGTTTGAATCCATGGATGAGAGCCTATGGATGTGGAGATCCCACTAGATAGCAGAGATTGTTGAACAGAAAAGGTTAAGAGGGAGATAATAAGAGTCACAGACCTTCCCTCTCCCTTTTTGCTTTCCTTCCTTCAGTGGGGTCTTACATATCCCAGACTGGCCTCAAACTGGCAATGTAGCTAAGATGACCTTGAATTGAATGTCTGATCCTGCCCACCATCTCCAAACTACTAGGATTATAGTTTATATTGCCACATCTGATTTATACAGTGCTTGGGATTGAACTCTGGGCTTTATGCATGCTAGGCAATCACTCTACCAACTGAGCTCCATCCCTAGCTTTGCAGTCAGACTTTAGACCTCCCAGAGGTTTAAAAATAGGAGGACTGGCACCATTTAACTACTTTATATTAAAAAGTTCTGGGGAGGCAGAGGCCAATGGATCTCTTGAGTTCCAAACTAGCCAGGGCTACATCATGAGACTGTCTCGATTTTTTTTCTTTTTCTTTTTTTAACTGTCTAGCCCTTTATAGAAGTGTGTTCTCTTTGAAAGAAAGTAGTAAAAGGCTTCCCCTAGCTACTGTGTCATGAGGAGAACAGGAGTGAGGAGGCAATGGGAATAAGCCAAGTGCAAGATGAGTATAGCTTGGTCTGTGGTGATGTGGAAGTGGTGACACGTGTCAAGTGCTGGAAATATTTAAGATAGATCTGAAAAAGTGATAATGGATTAGATTCTGGAGTGAAAGAAAGCAGTGTCAAGCATAACTTAAAAAAATGTTTCTTTCCTTGCACTTTTATTTACCAAATATTTATTGAGGGTCTAGATAATATGCATGCAACAATGACCAAGCCAGCACTTCTGGTTTCTTAGGACTTAGCAGTATGGAGTTGTGATAGCTCATTGTCTTTTGTTGGCAACACAACTCTTGTTTTTAGTGCTTAATAATATTCTTTGTGAGGCTATGCCCTAGTATATATCCATTTCACTTTTGAAGAACATCTTGATTTCTTCTAAGTTTTAGGAGTTATGTATAAAACAGCTATAAACCATACCTGGCTTTAAGTTTTTGATTTCAATGAAGTCCAGTTTCTCAGTTTGTTCTTTCATGGATTTGTGTGCGTATTTTATTTAAGACATTAAAAGCTTCCCCACCCACTCCCCCCAAAAAAGCTGGGCACAGTGGTGCATGCTTTTGACTCGAGCTCTCTGAGGGAGAGACAGGTTGATCTCTGAGTTTGAGGCCAGCCTGGTCTCCAAAGCCAGCTCCAGGTCCTGGAGAGATGGCTCAAGTGGTTAAGAGCACTGGCTGTTCTTCCAAAGGTCCTAAGTTCAATTTCCAGCAACCACATGGTGGCTCATGAGCATTTGTAATGAGATCTAGTACCCTCTTCTGGCCTGTAAGGATATATGCAGGCAGAACACTGTATTCATAATAAGTAAATAAAACCCTTTTTTTTTAAAAAAAAAAAAAAAAAAAAAAAAAAGTGAGTTCTAAGACAGCCAGGGCTACACAGGGAAACCTGTCTCCAAACAAACAAACCCAAAAAACAGCCAGATGTATCTTTAATCCCAGCTAAAGTCAGAGGCTGATGGGTCTCACTGAGTTCAAGGCCAGCCTGCTCTATATAGTGAGACTGTCAAAAAACCCAAAACCAAAGTCACTTAAATTTTCTTTTCTTCTACATTCATTGGCACACAAAATTGTCAGACAGTGCTCAATTATAAAATGGTATATATTGGTCTATTTGAAAATTTTAAAATGTGCAAATAATTTAAATAGAAAAGAACTGAAATTTTTTTTCCTTTTTAAAAACCTTCCTCAAATTTTTAGACAAATCTTGCTACCCATAGTAGTGAATATATTTACAATATACAGTTTTAGCAAATTGGAGATGTGTACATCTATGAATACCCCATGATCAAACAATGAACAAAAAAAAAAAAAAAAAAAAAAAAGGTACACCATTTTACAGGAGGGTATTATGTGAGTATCCACAGTTTTAGGTATCTTAATAGGTACTAGGAGAAAGTGCTGGGTCAGAGAAGTGACATACTCATGTTCCTGTTATTAAAAAAAAATGCTGGTTGGTTTTGCTGCACAGATTTAGTCCCAGCACTCAGGAGGCAGAGGCAGACAGATATCTGAGTTCAAGACCAGGCTGGTCTACATGGTGAGTTTCAGGATAGCTGAGACTACATAGTGAGACTGTCTCTAAATAAATAAATAGGAAAGGCCCTGGCTACTATGTAGAAGATGGTTTGAAGGGAGTGTAAGTGGATATGAATCAAGTTGGGGGTTCTGTCTAGGGTGCCATTAACAGGAGAGGTTGGGGAAAAGCCCTTGGGGAACAGGCAAGAGGAAAGATTGTCCCCATCCATTGTGTACTGGAGTTGGCTCCTACTGGATTGCAAGAGCTGATTTTATATATCCCTTCCCAAGTTGGCAAGGTTATGTTGGAAGCTTGATATTTGCTATAATGGGAATATTTGCACAGTGGCATTGGGTAAACTACAAATCAGGGCTTTCCCCCATACTTCAGAGAGCCAGTAGCTCAGTGCTTACCAGGATATTACTGCTATCTGCTTGGAATGGTTTTCTGTAGGTGCTGACTTCTAGAACAGAGGCAAGAACTTAAGTTCCATTTTATATTCTCTTTATTTCTTTAATTTTTTGAGATGGGGGAGCAGGGAACATTTTCATAATTGTGTACAGCCAAGGTGAGAAATGACAGCTGGGATTTCTGAACTAGAACTCAGAGTGGTATGATACAAGGAATTGCTAGGATGCTGTGGGAGTTGCTGTTGTGATGACAGTTGTGGACTGAATGAGCCAGAGCCATAGGATCCAGACAAAGCCAGCTTTCCCTTTTCTTCCCCATCTCAAAAGGAAAGCAGGCCACAAGATGGAATGCTTTCTAGACCAGTGCTATTAGTCAGAAATAAGAAAAAAACATATGAATGAATCATTCATTTGATAAATGTAATGCAAATAGCACACTTAGACCAGAATCTCTGTGGTGACAAGTCACAGGCAAAAAAAGCATTTACAGACTTGAAGGACTTCTACAGATGCCAAAAATCAGATGGATGAAAATCATCTCAGGGACCAGTTAATGGACTCCACAGCCAACGCTCGGCAGCATGATTGAAATATTAACACATTTCTGGAGGGGAGGTAGGTGAGGAACTAGCTCATCAGCTTCCACTCAAACCTTCCCCCTTTCTGGCAGGACTTCAGCAAAACATCACTTTGCCTGAGTGCCAGATTATGTGGGTCCCTCTCCTGGGACTGCTCCCCAAGAGGGTCGTAAGTGGCTGGTGGCTTATTTACTTGTGTTATCTGTGAGAGGCCATGGAAGGAAGGCTCCATCAGTGGGTAGCTCTGGCTCACATGCTTGCCAATCATAGCTTTACCTGGAGTGAACAGATGGTCTCTTTGCTTAGACCCATTTCCTGGGCCCCCTGCCAGCTTGGGCCCTGCTTGGGAACTCTTCTAATTCTTGGAACTGGTTAGGGGCTTCTTAGAAGGACAGACATACTAGATATGTGCATTGATATGCTTACAAGCACCCCCACCACCACCATCCCAAGCCCCACACAGGCCAAGCACACCCCGCAACTGTAATAGGCTCTTTTCCATCCCTGGCCTCAGTCCAGGGTTCTGCCACAGAAGTCAGCCCAGGAGCCGAGGAAGCCTACAGAGAGGACACCACACATTTTGTTTATTAAAGCTAATTGGTGAGTGCAGACCCAGGGAAGCCAATGATTCATTAGCATCTTGATTACTATGCAGCTGCTGAATATTAAGAAAATAAAATGGAAAAGCTAAAATCCACAAAAGATTGGTTTGGAAAAATAAAAAGATGCTCTCGGTAGACATCTGATACAGGCCTTTGTGCCCTCACAAAATTTGAATTAGTTGAATTCAAGTGATTTTTCACATATCTTGAGTATTGAAGTAGAGCATCTTGGTGCCATTAGAAATTCAGTCAGGTTGCAAAGAATTACACAAAAAAGAAACACCTGGCAAGATTGAGTCTAGAATTGAAATCCTGAAATTTGATCTGATCCAGGAGAGGATGAGACAAGCTTTGTGTTGTAAGACGGCATGAGAGCTGAGATTTTAGAGTAGCTCTGTTAGCAGAACACTCAGGAATTCAGTGCATAGTGAAAGCTTTTTGAAGTGCTGAAAAGCACAAAAGAAAACTGTCGTTCACACCATGAGCACAAAAAGCATAATCTAAGACAGCCATGACCAAGAACAGGAGGGGAGGCTTAGTCCTTACTTTGGCAAAGGCAGAAAGGGAAAGTATTCTGGGTAAAGGCTAGTGGGTTTGGGGAAATGTTTTGTTACAAAGAGATTGCTAGGGCAGAGGGTATGGCTCAGTGATAGAGCACTTATACTAGCATGTACAGAGCCTGGGGGCCATCCCCACATAGAAAACAAAACAGTAAGGCTGAAAAGGGTGCAGGACCAGGTCCTGGAAAGCCTTGTCTACTATACATAGAATTTAGATTTGACCCTGTGGATCCGGGGGTCTTTCTTAGACTGTCATACAGGATTAGGAGATAATTTTGTTTTGGAAAGTCACAATGGTCCAGGTGAGAAATGAAAAGCATAGCTGCAAAGAATAATCGATTGGAGGAGTGGAATTCGAAAGGTAGAAACTAGATTTCTAGATAGGACATGGAGGACCAGGCTGACTGCTAAGTCTTCAGTGTGGTGATCAGGTGTATTGCGGTTTAATAAGGATCAGCATAAACAAATAGGCCGAATAGATGTTTATTCAGGGAGAAATAACTTACAGCCTAGACAGATGAACACCAGCAAGTCCCACCGGATGCTCTGCTCTCCTCTCTGCTTCCAGCCAGCAAGAGAGCATTCCCTGCTCCTCCTCAGACCTAGTTCCACGGGTCACTTCCGCCCTTGGCTCCACCCCCAATGGGCGTAGTCAGTGCCACAGAAGGAGACAAAGTGAATATCCCACTACACAGGTGACTTTGTATTATTTACTAAGAGGAGGGATAATGGGAGATGCTAATTGGTAGGCAAAGATGGAACTTAAATGCCTTTGGGTTAACCTTGCAGAGAGGTCTGAAAGGAGACATTTTGGTGGGAGATCAGAAGAGAGTCATAGGCTAGGAATAAATTTTGGGGTGACCAAAGTATCGGTGGTAATGAAAGCCCACAAGAATCAATCATTATTTTTTGTTTGTTTTAAAATAGGTTCTCTATATAGACCAGTCTGCCCTTGAACTTGGAGAGAACCACCTGTCTTTGTCTCCCAAGTGCTGGAATTAAATGTACCACCACACTCAGTTTAAGAGTCATTAATTTGGGCTGGGCCCATATCTTTCCTCTCAACACTCTGGAGGTAGATGCAGGTGGATCTCTTAGTTCAAGGTCAGCCTGGTCTGAGTGAGTTCCAGGATAATCAGGAATACACAGTGCAGCCCTGTGTTGAAAAACAAAAACAAAAATCATGTATTGGCTGCACATGAAGATAGAGAAGATAACTTCTGTGAGGCCCCAGCCCTCCGGGAGTCTAGAGTTGGCTGGGTTATAGACAGATAGTAACATTGTAAGTGATATGTGCACTAAGACTAGCCAGGAGTTCTTTCTAGAGCAGTGGTTCTCAACTTTCCTAATGCTGTGACCCTTTAATACAGTTCCTTATGTTGTGGTGACCCCAATTATAAAATTATTTTAATTGCTACTTCATAACCGTAATTTTGCTACTGTTATGAATCCTAAAAAATACCTATGTTTTTTGATTGTCTTAAGCAACCACTATGAAAGGGTCACTCAACCTGCAAAGGGGTTGCAACCCACAGGTTGATAACCACTGTTCTAGAGGATCCAGTCTTAGGCAAGAAGGGCACTGCTTGGGCACCCCACACTACAAGGATGCCCTCAAAGAAAGGTAGCTGAACTGTGGAAGACAGCTGGAAAAGCCTGAAGGTATAGATAGGGACATCAGGAGTTAGAAAACAGCAGAGTCAGTGGGTGATATGGCTCATGGGGGCAGGTGCTTGCCTCTGAGCATGTGCTCTGAGTTTGATCTCTGGGATCCATGTGGTAGAATTAGAGGACAGACTCTTGGGAATTGTCCTCTGGCCTTCAGATGTGTATGGTGGTGTGGGCCTACACAGGGACACATGGCAGCAGTTGCCAAGGGAATGACAGTGTGGAATGTGCTAGGGTCTAACTGCAGGGTCTCTTCACTGGATACCTTGCCAGGAGCTGTTTTCTTTAAGAACTGGGGCAGGAATCTCATTGCAGTGTGCTGAACAGTGAATGGTAGGTTGAAAAATACATTATTAGCAGTTTGTAGCTTTCTACAAACCAGCTATATGAGAGTAGCCTGTGATGGAGTAAGAGATACACTGAAAGAGATGGTTTAAAGAGACTTGAAGTAGCACATGCCAAGGAGAAAGAAAAAAGCTAACCTAAAACAGGCTAAAGATATAAGCAGAAGCTGGAGAGCTGCCTCTGCAGTTGAGAGCCTCTGTTGTCCTTCAGGAGGATCTGAATTTGATTCCCAGGATCTACATGGCTGTTTACAACTCTGTAATTCCAGTTCCAAGGGATCTGATACCCTCTTGTGTCCTCTGTAGGCACCAGACACGCATATGGTGCACATACATACACACAGGCAAAATACCTATGCATATAAAATAATAATTATCTATTTTGTTGTGAAGCATCTAGGTTGTTTCCAATTTTTATCTATTGTGAATAGAGCAGCAATGAACATGGCTGAGCAAGTGTCCTTGTGGTGGGGTAAAGCATCCTTTGGTATGCCTAAGAGCAGTATAGCTGGATTTGAGGTAGATCCATTTCCATCTTTCTGATATCCATAGTGGCTGTATAAGTTTGAACTCTGACCAGCTATGGATGAGTGGTTTCCCTTATTCTACACCCTCACTAGCATGAGCTGTCTCTTGTTTTATTGATCTTAGCCATTTTTACAGGTTTAAGATGGAATCTCAAAGTAGTTTTGATTTACATTTCCCTGATGGCTAAGATGTCAAATATTTCTTTGAGTGCTTTTCAGCCAGTTGAGTTTCCTCATTGAGAATTCCCCTTTTAGATCTGTACCCCATTTTAAAATTGGATTATTTGGTTTTTTTGATATATGGTTTCTTGAGTTCCTTTTGTATTTTGGATATTCTCTCTCAGATGTGGAATTGGTGAATATCATTTTCCATTTGGCTGTTACACCAGGTCCTCTGCATATATAGTATGGCTTTCAGTTTAATCTTTTTATGGTACTCCTGACTATGCAAATGAGTGGGTCTCTGGTCCTTGTGTCTTCTCTTGGCGCTTTCCGTTTTTTGGTTTGCCTTATCTAACTTTAGTGTGATGGGTTTTACTTCAATTTGTTATACTTTATTTTGTCATGTTTGGTTCTTTTCTAATGAGCTACAGAAAGGGAGTGGATCTGGATAGTAGGAGGATTGGGGAAGAACTGGGAGGAGTGGAGGGAAGAGAAACTGCCAGGATATATTGTATGAGAAAAGAATCCATTTCCAATAAAAGGGGAAAATAATTGTTTTTAAAAAGTTATACAAGCAAGGAGCTAGGCCTGGTGGCACAGGCCTTAATCCTCATTACTCCAGAGGCTGAGCCAGGAAAGAGCAAAAGTTCAAAGCCAGCATCCAAGGTCTGTCTGCCTGGGTGAGTCCCTGTCTCAAAACATCTGCCCAGCCTGTGTGAGTCCCTAGGTTCAGTTTCTAATACTGAGAATGGAGATGGGGAGACTGAAAGGTCAACGGGTAGGATGTGTCATCTGCACTACTTAGTGAGTTTTTTATTTGTTGGTTGGTTTTGGTTTTTTTTTTTTTTTGAGACAGGGTTTTTTTCTCTATATTGCTTTGGAGCCTGACCTGGAATTTGCTCTGTAGACCAGGCTGGCCTCGAACTCACAGAGATCCACCTGCTTCTGTCTCAAGATCCAGCTATACTGCTCTTAGGCATACCAAAGGATGCTTTACCCCACCACAAGGACACTTGCTCAGCCATGTTCATTGCTGCTCTATTCACAATAGCTAGAAATTGGAAACAACCTAGATATCTCACAACAAAATGGTGTGATTGGATCAAAGGCATGCACCACCAATGCCTGGCTCTACTTAGTGAGTTTTATATGTGCACATATACAGAGAATCTGGTGTTTTAGGATGGTTGGTGGGAAGTATGAAAAAGTGAGCTAAACATAGGATCATGACAAGTGGCCCTGAGGGCTACAGTGTTTCCAGGGCCATTCTTGCCTCCAGAGGTAGTCCAGTCCTAGTTTGCTTTATATTGCTGTGATAAAACACCATGACCAAAAGCAAAATAGGTAGGAAAGGGTTTATATCAATTACATATCCCAGTCACAATCTATCATTGAGGAAAGCCAAGAATTCAAGCAAGACAGACACCTAGAGGCAGGAACTAAAGCAGAGGCCATGGGGAACACTGCTTACTGGTTTGCTCTCCTACTTTCTTATACAACCCAGGACCAAATCATGGGTGTCACTGTCCACAGTGGGCTGGGTCATCCCACATCAACCATTAATCAAGAAAATCCCACACAGATTTGCTTACAGGCCAATCTAATGGAGGCATTTTCTCATTGAGATTCCCTCTTCTTAGATGACCCTAGCCTGTGTCAAGTTGACAAAAACAAAAACTGGCATTTGAAATACGAGAAAAAGAGAAAGCATTTGGTTGTGGAGAAACAGAGTAGTTTTTGTGGGAGGGTATAACAGGGAAGAGGCACTGTGGCCACCAGCAAGCTTTGAGGGCACAGTCCCAGTGTGAAGCTATGCAGGAGGGAAACAGCTCAGGGGAGCCAAGACCAGGCAACTTGAGCCTGTCCCCTAGTTCTGGGCCCATGCAAGGAGAGCATAGCTGTCCTTCTAAAATGGAAATCCAAGCCACACAAGGATCTAAGTGAATCTCCGTCCCACTTAGACTTGGAAAGATGACTGACTGAAGCCTCAGAGGTCAGAGACTCTTTTATAAATCTGTTCTACCCCAAAACCATTTTATAGAAATGTTCAGGGATTGGCCTCCTAGTTCCCATACTTTTCTGTAGCTGGCTTCACAGTAGTGTTTCTAGACCAGTCCTATGGTTAACACATTGGAAGACAATGTACCTACTGGTAATAAGTCATTTATTCATTCAACAGACAGTGGAGTTACGTGTAGTGGCTCATGTCTGTAATCCCAGCACTGGAAAGTTGAGGTGTGTTGCCTTGAGTTTGAAACCGGCCTTGGCTAAAGAATTAGGTGCTATTTCAAAAGACAAATATAGTATATACTCACTCATAAGTGAATAGCAGACATAAAGCAAAAGATACCCAGCCTACAATCCACAACCCCAGAGAAGCTAGAACCCTCTTCCAGAAATAAATGGAAGCAGATGCAGAAACCTACAACTAACCATTGGGCCAAGCTCCTAGAGTACAGTTGAAGTAAGGGAGGAGTGATAATATGAACAAAGGAGTCAAGACCATGATGGGGAAACCCACAGAAACAGCTGACCTAAGCTAGTGAGAGATCACTGACTCGGGTCTGACAAATGGAGAACCAGAATAAGACCAAACTAGACTCCCTTAATATAGGTGACAATGGTGTGACCGGTACAATATATGAGGCCACTGGCAGTGGGTCCAAGATCTCACTCTAATGCATAAACTGACTTTGTGGAGCCCATTCTATATGGAGAGATACCTTGCTCAGCCTAGACACAGATGTGGGGAGTAGAGAGGTGACTTGGTCCTGCCTCAACAAGATGATGGGGCAGACTTAATACTTCCTAGGGGAGGCCTTACCCTCTCCAAACAGCATATGGGGGTAGGTGGGGGCAGCAGGAGGAGAGGAGGGAGGGGGAACTGGGATTGGAATGTAAAAACTAAATTAATAAAAAAAGAATGAGGTACTGTTTCAAGCCCAACAACAAAATGAGCTGTGGACGCCTTTAAGTCCCAGCACTTGAGAGGCAGAGGCAGGCGGATCTCTGTGAGTTCAAAACCAGCCTGGTCTACTGTGCAAGTGCCAGGATAGGCTCCAAAGCTACACAGAGAAACTGTCTCGAAAAAACAAAAAAAAAAAAAGCGTGTTTGTGTGTGTGTGTGTGTGTGTGTGTGTGTGGAGGGCGGCAGTGTGCTATGGACAACTGCATGCCTGAGTACAGAGGCAGTTAGAACACAGTCCTCTGAGGGGGCTTCTAATCATACATGACAAACACACAGTAGTGTAGATCCATAAGTTATACATGGTGGCAGGCAGGCATGTTGCTGGAGCTGCAGCTGCGAGTTCACATCTCTATACACAAACAGGAAGCAGAGAGGGCATACTGGGAACAGTGCCAGTCTTTTGATACCTCAAACCTCAATGGCATACCTCCTCCAAGGCCACACCTCCTAATCCTTCCCAAACAGTTCCACCAGCTGGGGACCAAGAATTCAGTATATAAGCCCTCTTCCCCCTCCCCCTGGGGGGGGGTGTTGGTTCTTATTCAAACTACCATAGTGCTCACTTCAGAGAAACCAGTGGTGTATATATACATACATATGAACAGTGGCTTTGGGTTGCACAGATTATGTTCTGGGACTGCAGGCTTGTTAGGTTTACACCCTAGTTCATGTATGTTATACAAGGGTTGGGAAGCTGCCCCATGTCTCTTGGTATGAATGAATTAGGAAAACTATTGTCACCCATAAAGGCAGTAGTCCACACCTTCCTCCTCCCTCACTTAATTAGGTCACATTCCCCATGGCCCTGTGTGTGTGTGTGTGTGTGTGTGTGCGTGCGCGCGCGCGCGCGTGTTCACATATATGCTATTCAATTATAGTTAGCACCTATTCTACCACTGAGTTCCAGGTCAGGTCAGTCACATTTTGGAGAACATGATGCAAATTTCAGAAGTCAAAGTTTAACCCTTGTATCTCCATCTTAGTGCCAACTACCAGCTGCCAGGACCCTTCTCCTCTCTGGACTCTAGCATTGAAATTCTGAAGAAGAAAGCTCAGGAGCTGATTGAAAACATCAATGAGAGCAGACAGAAGGACCATGCACTTATGACCAATTTCAGGGACAGCCTCAAGATGAAGGTGACAATCCCGCAGAGGAAAGAAAGAACATCTGTTAGGTTCTAGGGACCCTGAGAGGCACTTTGCACGTAGTTCTCATTTACTCTACAATAGTCAATACATTGGGCTAATATCATAAATGAGAAAACTAAGCTGGGCAGAGATGGTGCATGCCTTTAATCCCAGTACTCGGGAGGCAGAGACAGGCAGATCTCTGTGAGTTTGAGGTCAGCTTGGTCTACTGAGCAAGTTCCAGGACAGCCCCCAAAGCTACAGAGAAACCCTGTCTCAGAAAACCAAAACAAACAAATAAATGAGAAATCTAAGGCTCAGAAATGAATGGTTTGGGATAAGTGTGTTGCTTAATGGTAGAGCATTTGCCTAATCTGAAGATAACTATTGGTTTGATGCCCATTTACACACACACATATACATACACAAAATTTTTTAGGTGGTAAGCCAGATATGTGGTAGTTCCACCTTTAATCCCAGTACTTGGAAAGCAGAGTCAGGTGAATCTCTGTTCATTCAAAGCCAGCCTAGTACACATAATTTCTTTAAGTTTTTCAAGACAGGGTTTTTCTGTGTAGCCCTGGAAATAACTCTGTAATCAGGTTGGCCTTGAGCTCACAAGAGATCCACCTGCCTCTGCCTCCTGGGTGCTGGGATTAATGGCATGCACACCTCCATCTGGCATACATAGTGAGTTTCAAGCCAGCCATGCTACATATTGAGAGTCTGTCTCAAAAAATTTAAAAACAAGTATGGCTCTGGATGGCTCAGCAGTTAAGAGCCCATGTCAGGTAATTTACAATTATCTGTAACTCCAGCTCCAGTAGATCAGATGCCCTTCTTCTGTCACAGTCACTAGGCATACATGTTACACAAATAGAAGCAGGCAAGACACCCTTATCTTTAAAAAAAAAAAAAAAGTGCTAAGTGATATAAGGGAGCCAGGCTCAGGAACCCAGATCTATCCACCTCAAGAGTCTTAAGCATGCTAGATAAGTAGTCTAATACTGAGCCTTACTTGAAGCAGGGTCTCACTTGCTCTGTTGGCCTTGAACTTACTCTGTAGTCCAGGCCTTGAACTTGTAGTGCTCCTGCCTCAGCTTTCTAAGTGGCTAAGATCACAGCCTGCTCCGACAGGCCTGGTTATGGCTTGCCTTCTTCTACCCATGTGTCCCTAGAAGGAAGCTGTGGTTGAGATGAGGCAGTTGGTCCTACAGCAAAGGTGGTGCTCATGCCTCACTGTATGCTTGCTGGAATGCAAGTATCCATGGCTGTGCCTGCTGCTGCCTGAGAATGCCCAGCCAGCAGAGCCAAGACCTGCATTGGTCTTCACCCTCAGTCAGACCTTTTCTATTTTAATTACGGAGAGTATCCTTAGTATCAAATAAGGATTGGTTCCAGAACCCGTGGATGCTAGTCTTTACAGGTAGTGCTCAGGTGTCTCATTCAAATGGGGTAGTGTTTGCCTAAAACCAATGCATGTCTTTCTGTACATTTTAACTATTTTGGAGTTATGAGGCAGGATCTTGCTATGTAATTCTAAATGACTAGGAACTCAATATATAGCTCCAGGAGACTCTCCATTCTGCCTCTACAAGGGCTGGGAAAACAGGAATGTACCATTATACCTGATTTCCTACAGATTTTACTTTTCCTGTTGATTTTTAATCACTCCTAGATTTAAGATGAAGAACCAACTGAACATACATTTGTATCATTTTAATAAAAGAAGCTAGGCATTATGGCACATCCTTATGATTTCAGCACTTGGGAAGTAGACACACTAGGGTTAGGAGTTCAAAACCAACCTCAACTGCATAGCAAATTAAGGTCAATTCTGACTACATGAGATTAACCATCTGAAACAAAAGAACTGAGAATAGTGGTGTGTACCTGTGTGCATATACCAGTAGTACGGAAGATTGATGAGTTCAAGGTCAGCCTGGGTATATGGCAGGACCACACCTCTAAATAAATAACACTAAAGAAAATTTTACCTGCAAACAGTACAATTCTTTGTTACTCTCTGAAAGGTCTCAGATCTGACAGAGAAATTGGAAGAGAGAATGTACCAGGTATACAGCCACCATAGCAAGATCATTCAGGAGAGACTCCAAGAATTCACTCAGAAGATGGCAAAGATCAGCCTTCTGGAAATGGAGCTCAAGCAAGTTTGCCATACTGTGGAAACTGTATACAAAGACCTATGTGTCCAGTCTGAGGTAAGAGTTTGGGAGTGTATCCTGTGAGGAAAGAGACCTGGAATGACTCAGCTGAGAGTAAATATGGATAGGAACCAGACTTTTTCCCCTACATTGCTGGGAATAAAATCCAGGGCACATGGATTTGTGCATGCCAGGCAAGTGCTCTGCCACTGATAGGCACCCTAATTCTAGGAAACAGGACTGTTACTAAGCCTCATACCACCAGTCAGTCCTAGCCCACAGTGTCGCAGTCCCTGCAAAAGCCCTTGGTGTCTGCCACCTTGCTAGGGGCCCAAGTCACATGGTCTGGACTGAGAAACCAAACTCTTATCCATGTTATCATTGTGTCGTTAGCTGTATCATGAACGAAAGGACAAAGTGCCCCCTTGCCAGTCAGAAACTGTCTAGCTCAAAGTCTGTGAACTATTCCAGAAAGGCCCAGCCCCCAGGCATGTTCATCCCTCCTATGAGAAACTTCCCAAACTACCTCTCTGTGGTTACCAGTAAATCCAGACCAACCCCAAGGCGTGAGGCACAGGCTTTATTTTTCTCTTTTATGTGCTCAGTGTTGAACATAGAAGGCACTGTCCCTGGGATGGCGGCAGGCAGGAAGGCACACCATAAACTCCAGAGCACCTTCTCACAAGGTCTGCTCCATTTCACTCACTGGTTTCTGTATCACTCCCTTTGTCATTCTTTCCTCCTCTTAAAGTAAATGGAGTCTGATCTCATTTAAAAAGGGCTAAGGGCCATACAGAGAATTGCATCAGATAGAGCATATCTGAACATCTTCCAGAAAGAAATTTCCATAGTCTCAAATTAGTGTCTCAGTTTCCACCATAAAAGCTGGATCCATCCATCACTTCTGAGCAGACTCAGACCAATGCATGGGGCTGCCAGGTTCTAGCCAAACATTTCTCTGTTGAAGGGTCTGTTGTTGAAATGGGTTCACTTGCCAACTGTGAATGCCTGAATCCCAGTAATCGCTTTCCCAAGGATCAGAGCATGAATGTCATGTGTACCTGTGTGAGATGAATGTTGAAATTGGTTTGGAATCTTCAGCTCGTAACTTACCTTTAAAGTCATGCCTGTGCTGCCCTAGGTTCCTACTTCAGAAGAACAGAATTACAAAGATGGTGAATGCTGACTGCTACTAAGAAACTCCCATCTTAACAACAGTCACCAAGAGAAGGCACAGAGTCCACTGAGCCATGCTGAGATTGGTTTGTTTTTTGTTTTGTTTTGTTTTACAGTTTTGTAACCCAACACAAAAGCCACCAATGATCTTTGTGCTAACTACCAAAGTATGGCAAGGTTAGCCCCTGCTATAGGCCTAGCTTTAGCAAATTCACCCAACCCACACCTACAGTTGATTAAATGTTTGGTTTCTACCCTGGCCTACTTTTTTCCAGAGTTGGGAAGACTGATCATCCACGCAAAAACATGGATGGTCCTTTGCTCCACTCCTCCTTTAGGGACAGCAACAGAAACCATGGTTTCCTTTTTGCATAGTTAAATGATTCCATTTACTTCCAAAAGCTCAAGTCTGACCCATCTCAAATCATGCACACATTGTAGGATCTCACCCACCTCTCCCTCTCACTGTTTCTGGAATGTTTCATCCAGTAGCCTGAGATAAACACTGAAGGCTGTGACTTTCCCTTGGTTCAAATCCTCAGTCACTGAGGCAGGCAGGGAAGAGATCACATACATTTTTTTTCTCTGTCTAGATGCCTCTCTGCCTGTGAAGCTAGTGTCTCCATTGTGCATGGATCACACTGGATCATACCTACCCCCTTTTAAACATCAGTGAAAAATGTGTGAGTATAGGTGCACATGCCATGCATGACACATTTGGAGGCCAGCAGACCACCTCAGGTCTTGGCCTTATTTGAGATGGGATTTTTGTTATTCACTAGTGTGTACCCTGGCTGGCTGGTCTGAGATTCATGCCTCAGTTTCCCATTCTACCTTGGAGCACTGGGTTACAGATACATGCTACTTGCTGGCTGTATGAGGGCTCTGGACTTAAACTCAGGTTTTCATGCTTTTATGGCAACTGTTGTGCCCATGAGCCATCCCTACAGGATTCCTCCCACCCCCTAGTATCATTTTTCATGTCTGTTTCCAAGTTTGTCCTAAGGCATGGGTACATGCTCTGTGACTCCCATAGTCTACAAACACCTTTTTCTCTGAACATGAAGTAGCGATACAATCACTGTGCTGCTCTAGTCCTCACACCCACCCACCATGTCTCCTTCCATATTCCACCCACAATGGGAACAAGGGCCAGGAGCATCTCACATAGTCTGCTCATTGGGACCTCTGAAGTCCTGCAGTCACCCCCTTACATATTTACTCCCACAACCTCCGTGAACAACTCCAGGTAAGGAGTGAGGGTAGGGTGACAGCTGGAGGACTTAGCTGTGCTATCCCAGCTCCTTACTGCTATCTCCCTCCCCAAGACCACTGTAACACCCTCTTCCCCGAGCCCAGGGCCCAATCCAGACCTTCATAAGTGTTCACTGCCTCCAGATTCATAGCATGCCGGATCACATGGTACTCATCAGAAATCCCATTTCCTCCTAGGATGTCTCGTGCCTGGCGGGCAATTTCCAGGGCTTTCCCACAGTTATTTCTCTTCAGCAGGGAGACCATTTCTGGGGTAGCCCTGGGAGTAGCACATATGTAATAAACATTGGGTCTCATGCACTAACCATACCCAACAGATGGTACATATATACAACTGGCAAGCTGTCCCTGATCTAGCCCATCAAAACCAAGAAGGAAAGAAGCTTTTGTCTCTGGGGCCACTAGCTGGCAAGGGTTACCAGGATTCAATCACAGTATATGATTCCCTACTTGTCCTGATCCTTTAAACGACCAAGCTGCAAACAAGCGTGGAGGCCCAATGTTATCTCGGTGAGCATGTCTGCCAGCTTCTTCTGAACCAGCTGGTTCCTGGCCAAGGGGACACCAAACTGGATCCTAGAAAAGGCAAGATCAAGTGAGGGCCTGTAGTTCAAGAGGCTTCCCAGTTCATGCTGACCCTGCTATTGGCTCAACATTTTAATTGCTCAGATGTCCCAAGCCATGTCATAGAGCAGAGAACTTAAACTTGGTGGGTACTGGGGAAGTCACTGTTAGGGTACAAAGTAAACTCCAACACCCTCCACACCCCACACACCTGTCCAGAGCATATTGCCGGGCTGTGTGCAGACAGAACTCAGCAGCTCCCAGCACACCCCATGTGATGCCATATCGAGCATTGTTAAGGCAGCCAAAAGGACCCTATGAGATTGACGAGAGGTCTCAGTCAGCTGAAGGCCTGGGAAGAACCAACTGGGAAGCAGGAAAGTCCATCTTCCAAATGTTCCAGACAAGGGGATCTGCATTTGAATCACATAGGATGTGTACACCAAAACTCGGTGCTGCAAGCATTGTTCAGTGCCTTTCTGCTCTGTATGTGCACACAGTCCTATACAGCGTGGGGTCTGACCTCAATGCTCAGATGTAAGAAGCGCAGGAGACAGGAAGCTGCTCATACAAGCAGAGTAGAAAGTAGTCCAGGGCCCGTATGTATCTGGGGCAGAGCCAATGAGCAAAGTGGTAACCCAAAAGGTACCCACCAACAGGGAGCACCACAAACTTCACAAAGCTCCACAAGCCCAGGGACCATGTATGTTCTTCACTTGAAAAGGTGAGCCATCAGGTAACCCCCACCAGTTCCCAAGGTGTCTACCACATACCGCCAGGCTGGACACATTAGGGAGCACATTCTCCTCAGGCACTTCCACGTTGTCCATGATGATCATACCAGTAGATGAGGCCCGCAAGGAGAACTTCCCCTCAATCCTAGGGGCTGAGAGGCCCCGCATACCCTTCTCCAGCAGAAAGCCCCGAATACAGTTGTCCTCACACCGAGCCCACACTATGAACAGGTCCGCCACGGGCGAGTTGGTGATCCTGGGGGCCAGAAAGTTATGGTGGGATCTGGCTGCTATCCCCTCATACCATCCACCTCCACCTGGGCCCCTCACCAGGTCTTGGTCCCATTGAGAATGTAGCTCTGGCTTGATGAATTGTGGCGAGCTCTGGTCTCCATACCACCTGGGTCACTCCCATGATTGGGCTCTGTAAGGCCAAAGCAGCCCAGAAGTTCACCCTTGGCTGCAAGTACAAGAGAGAGTCACAAGGCTACCTACCAGCCCTCATTCATCTCCTGATAAATTATTTTCACCACTGAGCCAAATCTGTAACCAGGGCATATACACCCTGCCATCATTGCACTCTGTGGACTGAGTGATGGTCCAGGCTATAATCACAATGTCATAATATGAAGCCAGAAGGAAGGGGTCGGCAAGAGTGTCTTAAAGGGCACTAAGAGATTTAGCTGAAAGAAAGAGGACATGAAATTTGTGGGTTTCAGTTTTTTGTTTGTTTGTTTTCCCCCCTTGTTTTGTTTTTGAGAAGGTTCACTATGTCACTATGTAGCCCTTGCTGTCCTGGAATTTACTATGTAGCCTTAGCTGGCCTAGAACTAACAGAACTCCTCTGCCTCTGGAGTGCTGCTGGGATTAGAGGCATGTGCCACCACATCCAGCCTGAAGGGGAGGGTATGAGGAAAAGTAATCACCAAGGTGGTTATTGGGAGAATCTCTAGTAGCTGAGCAGTCAAAAGAGTGATCAGAGGGATGAGCATGGTTGTGCATGCCTTTAATCCTAGCTCTTCTCTCTCCCTCAGGAGGTCAAGGAAAGTTTGAGGCCAGCCTGCTCTACAAAGCTCCAGGCCAAACAGGGCTACATAGTGAGACCCTATCTACAAATAAAATCTGAGTGACCAAAGAAGTAGAGAAAAAGTCTCAGGGGCCTGCTCACAGGCTGCATGGATCTGGTTAGCAGTTAAGACTTTCAACTTTGGACTGGGATGAGGAGCAGAAAACAAATCTAAGGGAAGATGATGGTAGCCAGGGGTGAAATCAAAGGGGGGGAGGAGGAGAAGGCTGGCAGGGATGGCATAGGATCAAGGCTAACAACTGAGCCCTAGGGCCTAGCAAGGGCACAGGTGGAATGTAGGAAAGAAGGCAGGCGGATCTGCATTCCAGACCACAGTCTGACTACCCTCCAACAGGCAGCAGCTGCTTACCCAGCCCGGGCAGATACTTCTGCCGCTGCTCCTGGCTCCCATAGGTGTTGATGGGGTACATGACAAGGGAGGACTGAACGCTCATCATTGACCTGTAGCCACTGTCCACCCTCTCCAGCTCTCGGGTTAGGAGCCCATAGGCCACTGATGACACTCCAGCACAGCCGTACCCTGGTGTAGAAGAGGAGCAGATAGACCAACCAACCAAAGACCACCACAGTTCAGCCAGCTGGGAGCAGGGACTGAGTAAAGGGCTATAATGGGACCCTCCTGGAGTAGGGAGAGGGCTGCCCTGGCTGAGATTTTCCACTGCCCTTTTACAGATAGAAAGGGGTGGCTTTTCAGGATGTTGGGAGTAAGGACTGCAGAGTATACAGAGAACCGCCCTTACCTTTGATGGTGGGTCCCAGCACTCCCAGCTCCCCCATCTCATACACGATATCACGGTGAAAAACTGCAGAGATGGGTGCCAGCGTCAGGCCCTGTCTCAGCTTGGAGTCCCCTGACTCCAGGGACAGAGCTGGTGTGTGTGCACGGCAGCAGGTGTAAATCCTGTGTGGTTGAGGAGCCCAGGGTGCCCACCCTCCTCAAAGGCACCTTCATTTCGATTGGCCAGCAGAATTCGAGGCATAAGCTTCTCCTGGCAGTAGTTGCGGAAGGTGTCCCTGATGAGTTTCTCATCAGCAGTCAGTTGCTCCTCCAGTACCAGTGGGTCCCTCCAGTCAAAACCAGGACGAGAGGCTGGGTAGGGCATGGGTTCCAGTCAGCCAGACCCCGCCTCTCTCAGATTTTGTTTTGAGACAGGGTTTCTCGGTGAAATAGTCCTGGCTGGCCTGGAACTCACTTTGTAGACCAGCCTGGCCTTGAACTCACAGAGATCCTCTGCCTCCCAAGTGCTGAGACTAAAGGCGTGTGTCACCACTACCCAGCTCTCTTCCAGATTTCTAAGCTGCAATCATTCTCCCCATCTAGCTCCACGCGAATGCTGGCTTTTTACAACAAATACCTTAGCGCTTCTGACCCTGGGCACAACCCAGCTTCCCTTCCCAGCAGCCCTTGCAAACACTGACAGAGACCACCAAGGGTCAAAGCAACAGCTGGAGCGCGGGGGCAGGTGGGGAAGGTGGTTCTTACATTTAGCCGCTCGACTCTGTGTCTTCTCTGCAAACACAGAACGAGAAAGTCACACTGAGAAAGTGTCCCTATGTCTTCCTGCCCACCCCATCCGGGCCCCCACACTGAAAAGTGTGTGCCGCCACCGAGCTCCACGTACGTGGGAAGTGCAGGCCGGGCCGGCGGCTCAGTAGCCGCGCCGAGACTCCTCTCAAAGCCATGTAGCCGGCGAGCGTCGCAGCGACTGCCACCTGGAAAAGCCTGGTGTCAGCGGAGCCCAACCTTGTCCCACCACCTATCCTTTTTACCTGGTGCACACAGACTGCTCGAGCTGCACGCTTGACCCGGCCTAATAGGGGCTCATTGGTTCCTCCTTGGTTCCGCCCAGAACACCCCGGTCCTACGGGGCTCTGCCTTTTAAAAGGGCCAACGTAGCAGCCAGGCTATGCAACGGGTTCTTCCAAGTCCAGGCATGTTACCTCCTTTAAGAATCCAAACCAGGAAGGGGCGGAAAACGAGTGCACAAATCCAATTGGCTAACTGTATTTTTGCTCCGCCCACCCCAGGTTAGCCAGTTGCCGAGGGACTGATGGCGGGATCCCAAAGTTCAATAAGGAAGCCTAGGGGCAGAGACGTTGAAAAATCCGCAAATGGTGTGTGTGTGTGTGTGTGTGTGTGTGTGTGTGTGTGTGTGTGTGTGTGTGTGTGTGTGTGTGTGTGTGTGTGTGTGTAAAAAGGTGGGCTGCTAGTTCAATAAGGAAGCCTAGGGGCAGAGACGTTGAAAAATCCGCAAATGGTGTGTGTGTGTGTGTGTGTGTGTGTGTGTGTGTGTGTGTGTGTGTGTGTGTGTAAAAAGGTGGGCTGCTAGTGGGTAATCCCAGCCCAGCTTGCCCGCCCGTCTATTCCAACTTGTTATTTTGTGTGTACTCTGTGGGTGGGCGTGATTTTGTGTACCAGAGTAACTGCATTTCTGTGAATGCTGCCTGTGTATATGCAATTCTCCTACTGCTGAGTGTTTGTTTAGAATAATCTAGAATATGGTGTCTTGCATATTATTTCTTTGGGAGTATGCTCTATTTTGAACAGAAGATAAAGACAAGAATAGAAAAAAGGGAAAATGTAACTTAAAAAAAGGTAACTGGTTATCCTGTCAAAGCAGCCATCTAGGATTGTCCTTGGAAAGGAGACTGCTCTAGCCATCGATCCATATCTGCTTCTGGAATGTACTCTACTAACCAGCCAGAGAGGGAGTTCCCTTTATGAAATTCCACCGGTCCTTTATTGGCTCTTAGTAGTTTATGCCACGGATGGTTTAGCAATAATGTTACAACTATAAACTTAGAAACCCATGTGAAATTGGAGAGAGAGAGAGAGAGAGAGAGAGAGAGAGAGAGAGAGAGAGAGAGAGAGAGAGAGAGAGCGAGAGCGCCTAGTGTATGCCACAGCTCCCATGTGGAAGGGGGAAAAGGGCAACCTCAATACCTGGTTCTCTTTTTCCCACTGTCCTGGGGATCCTCAGGTTTTTTTGTTTTGTTTTTTGTTTTTTAATGATTTATTTTTATTTCATGTGCTTTTGTGTTTGCCTGCATGTATGTCTGTGTGAGGGTGTAGAATCTCTTGGAACTGGAGTCACAGACAATTGTGAGCTGCCATGTGAGTACTGGTAACTGAACCCAGGTCCTCTTGAAGAACAGCCAGTGGTCTTAACCACTGAGCCATCTCTCCAGCCCCCGATCCTCAGGTCTTAAGTTTGGTGGCAAACACTCTTACTGCTGGACAATCTCTCGGGCAGGCCCCTTTGACACAGGGCCTGTTATGACACTGTTATGGGTGTAGGGTTGCTCAGAGGTTTACTATGACCATAAATAAATTTTAATAAAGAGATTTTTTTTTATTTAGGTACTGGTGTCCAAGAATGCTCCCAAGATAACAGTCCCTAGCCACATCAGCCCAAGGCTTATAAAGGCAAAAACCACATTACATGTATACGGTCTACATGTAGATAGGCTCTAATTTTAACATATACCTTACAGTTGCCCTAATTGTCTTTTTTAGCAGAGTAAGCAAGTTTGATTACAAAAGCCAAAATAGCAATTAGTCTTATGACCAGCTATCTTGCTAGAACAGTCAAGGTCAGTCAATTTAAGAGCAGTCTTCTCATCTGAGAAAAAGGGAAGTCGGCCGCTAGGGTACGGCCTGCAAGTGAGGGGCTTACATGTTAGAGACATTTTTTGTTTTTTGGTCGCTCAAGCATATTAAGTCTAAATTTTTAAATGTAATGGTAACTATCACAGCTCCTTGAACTTCCCATAGTCCTTAGCCTCTTGGGTAGCTGAGATGGCAGATCACAGGCCTGAAACAGCAGGCTCAGTTTGTGGTTTTTGTTTGTTCATTTTTAAATAGTCTTTTATGCCCTGCTAAATTGTTCTTCAAACTTGCTAGGTAGTAGAGGATGACCTTGAAATGCCAAATTCCATATCTTTTTAATAATTAAATTTTATGTGCTGCATTGATTGATCTTTTGCCTGCATATATGTATGTCTCTGTGAGGGTTTAGGATCCCCTGGAGTTGTGAGATGCCATGGGGGAGCTGGGAATGGAATCCAGCCCCTCTAGAAGAAGAACAGCTCTTAACCAATGCCCCCCATATATATATATATATATATATATATATATATATATATATATATATATATATTTTTTTTTTTTTTTTTTTTTTTGGTTTTTCGAGACAGGGTCTCTCTGTGGATTTGGAGGCTGCCCTGGAACTAGCTCTTGGCTCTTGTAGACCAGACTGGTCTCAACTCACAGAGATCCGGCGTGCACCACTGCCCAGTAGGCTCTACATATCTTAAATACTAGTGTTACAAATGATCCTGAACTCCTGATCCTCTCATTGCCACATTTTATTGCTGAGATTCTTGGTCAATACTACTACACCCAGTTTCTCCTCTTGTTTTTTATTTTTGTTTTTGACTCTCTCTTTTGTGGGGGGAAGGGAGGTTGAGACAGGGTTTCTCTGTGTAACCCTGACTCTCCTGGAACTTGATTTGTAGACCACGTTGGCCTCAAACTAGAGCTCCACCTGCCTCTGCTTTCCAAGTGCTGGGATTAAAGGCATGTGGCTTAAATCAGGGTCTTTTGCCTTGTTTTGTTTTGTTTTTTGAGACAGAGCTTTTTTGTGTGTAGCTTTGGAGCCTGCCCTGGCACTCTGTAGACCAGGCTGGCCTTGAACTCACAGAGATCCACCTGTCTCTGCCTCCCGTGTGCTGGAAATAAAGGCAATGTGTCACCACTGCCCGTCTTTAAATCAGGGTCTTAAGAAACTAAGAGTTAGATGAGACTCCCTGGTAGGCAGATAGGGAGAGAGGCCAAGGCTAGGTACTAAAGGTGGTAAATTTCCAAGTGGCCTCAACCTTCTGACCTGAGACAAAAGCCTGACAGTTTAAAACTAAGGCCCCCTAAGGTTAGTCTCTCACTAACAGGACCCCTGCTGATAAACTGGCTCAACAAGTTCAAGGATGAAAGAGTTGGTGTAGACAGGATGGAATTTGTTGAGAGTTGAGGGTTGTGGTGATATTTTGTTTATGATCTAACAAATAAAGCTTGCCTGAAGATTAGGGTGCAAAGCTAGCCACACTAGCTACCCATAGAGCCAGGGCAATGGTGGCACACACCTTTAATCCCAGTACTCAGGAGCCAGAGGCAGATGGGTCTCTGTTAACTCAAGGCCATCCTGGGCCACATACAATTGATCCAGTTTAAAAGAGAAACAGCTCCCACAAAGGTGTCCCAGCACTTGGAGTGACACGCCTTTAATCCGGGAACTAAGAAGGTGGAGACAGGAAGAGATATAGCTGTGCAGAGAGAGGCTGGAATTGTTGGTCTAATGGAATGGATAGTGGACAATTCCCATAGCCATGGGGAGATCATGGCCATGATTTGGTCTGAGTTGGTTATTGGTCCTCCTTTTGTTGTAAGTGGTAGCCACTCTTTCCAGAGGGCAGCATGGGACAGGAGGACATGAAAGGCATAGTTATGGTCTGTGTAGACTGTTAGGGATTGTCATTGTGCCGATTAAAAGGCACGGATGAGAGCTATTAGTTGAGCCTGTTGATTAGTGCTGTGGGCAGGGAGGGCCTGGGCTTCAATCATCTCAGTATCTGACATTATGGCATAGCCTTCTTTTCCGGCCCCCTCGTATAAAGTAAAAAGGAGCTGACGCTTGTGTTCTGGCTGTAGGTGGCCTGGGGTAATGTGCATGTAATGTTCTTGGGTTTCAATACAAGGATGAGATGGGAAGTGGTCTGTGTTTGGTTAGGGAAGAAGATTTCAGATGTTGAGGGGTGGGCATGATCGGAAAGTACGCGTAGCATCTTTTACTAGTGCCACCTGGGGAGAAAGAACCCAGTAGGGAGGTAGACTTTGTAAGCCTTTACATATTAAGAGGTGGACAGGTTGTGGGGGGAAGAAGATGGTGGTAAGTGACCCAAAAGTTGGTTGGATTCACAAGCAAGGCGTTTAGTCACCACTAAAACGTGTATGCTGGGTGCCCAACCCTAGGTGGTAAGGTGAATTTCTTTCTTGATAAACATGCCATGGGCACCAAGAAGGTCTCAATTGGTGGTCTAGGACCCCAAGGACATTACCCACTTTTTATGTTAGATAGTGGGAGAAGGGACAGATTAGGCCTGGGCGGTGTAGTGCCAGGACCTGGAGGAGGGCCTGTTAGGGCATCTGAAAGGGCTTGGTAATGGTGTGAGAAAGGCGTTCATGTTAGGGGTCAAGGACTACTTCCTACAGGGGGCAGGCAAGGAGGGAAAGGGAGGGAGATCCAGAAGTGTAAGAAGCCAGCTTTTCCTAGGAATGCTAAAATCTCCTCTTTAGTAGAGAAGACCAAGATGGACTGGATTAGCTGTTTTCTCTCCTTTGTGGGTTAAGGTCATGGTTAGTCCCCAGTAGGTGGCCTGAGTGGTGGGCAGTTGGACCTTAGATAGTGAGACTCTATAGCTCCAACTGGGCAAGGAATTTAGAAGAGCAGAGGTGTCAGTTTGACTAATTGGAGAGATGGACTACAGAGATCACCTGTATATTGTGTAAGTTTAGATTTGGAGAGAGACAAAAAGAGTAGGTCAGAGGCCAGGGCCTGGCCAAATAGATGTGGGCTACCCTGAACTTCTGGGGTAGGACCGGCAAGGTGAGTAGAGAGGTGGGTATCAGGGTCAGTCCAGGTGAAGGTAAAGATGTTTTTGACTGGGTGCCTAGAGGGGTAGAGAAAAGGTATCCTTAAGGCCCGGGGCCAAGAAATGGGAGGGCTACTGGAAAGGAGTGTATAAGGGTTAGCTACAGACAGGATTGAGAGGGACCACTGCAGAGCTGATGAGCTGGAGACCTTGAACCAGGTGGAGGGCCCCATTGCGTTTTTTAACTGCAAGTTAGGGATGTTAAAGGGGGGAAATGTGGGATGGAGTAGCTCTTTTCTTAGGAGGTCGGAGATGATAGGCTTAAGTCTCCTGAGGCTCTGGTTGGAGGGTGGGTACTGGGCTTGGGTGATGTTCCAGGTAGGGTCCTATAGTTGGATAATGACAGGAGAATGGTATTTGGCAACAGAGGGGTCTTGGGTATCCCAGACTTGGGGGTCCACCTGGGAGGTTGGTAAAAGAAATAGAGTAGTTTAGGCAGCTAGGTGAATGTGAGGTCAGGCAATGGGGGAAACAAAGGAAATAGAGGCTCTCACGTTAGCTAGAAGTTCCCTTCCCACTAAGGTGAAATGTTAGAGCAGTCTGTCACTACCTTTGCTCCTTAGTTAGTGTGCTGCCATAGGTAGATGGCTGTCGTCTGCATGTCGCCTAGCCTGTACTCAAGCCTGCCTGCATTCCTTGGGAAGTCAGCTGTTAGTTAGAATCATGTGTGTTGTGGAAGGTGAGACGATAGGACTGGGTGATGTATTGGGATTCTTTAATGAACCTAGATGAATTAGAGGTGTGGGACTCCTGTTTTTCTCTATTTGAGAGAGTTCACTTAATGAAAAGGGGACATGCACTTTGACCGGGCTGTCCACCAGGCAGTCTCCTGCCAAGGGAGATCAGAAGCTGTGTGAGGGAGGGCTCATGGAGAGAGGTGGAGGAGGTAAGAGTAGGGGTGACGGGGTGGAGGTTGTTTGTGGGGTGAAAGTGGGTGCAGGGTGGGATAGTTAGAGCAGCCTGTTGCTGGGGAGAGAGGAGAGGAGACGGAAGGAACCGGAGGAGAAGGAATTGTGGGTTGAGGCTGGGGGGGGGGGGGGAGGCTCCTTAGCAGGAGCAAAAGCAGTGGAGGCTTCCTCTGGTTCCGACTTCATAGCTAGGAGCTGAGTGGGGGAACAGGAAGCACAGAGGGAAGGCTTGGAGCAAAGATAAGAGAAAGCTTGGACTTAGGAAGCCTCCATTTCCCCAATCACTGGCAGTAGTTGTGGAATTCTCTAATAATGTTGAGATTTAGGTGCTGTGGGACAGCCATTTGGATTGGTCAGCTAAGGGACCTAAGTGGAGAGGTTGGACATTCTCTAAGAGGCATCCCAAGGGAGTCAGAAGGCGTGGATGACACCATTCCCATGGGTGAGGAAGAGAAGTCGGTCCTACGTCTGAAGTCCAGGACTCACTGAGGACTAAACAGGAAGACACAGCCATTCAATGGGTTGTCACCACACTCAGAGGACTAAATAGGAAGACACAGCCATTCAGTGGGTTGTCATCACACTCAACAGGGGTCTGGGCTAACAGCCTGAGGAGACTCCTGGCTGGTACAATAGTGAAACCAAAAGGTAAAACCATGCTTTAAAAAAAAAAAAAAAAAGAGCAGCAATAATGGTGCACACCTGTAATCAGCACTAGGCGGCAGAGGCAGGAGGATCTCTGAGTTTGAGACCAGCCTGGTTTACAGAGTGAGTTCTAGGACTGCCAGAGCTGTTACATAGAGAAACCTTGTCTCAACAAAACAAAGTGAAGCCTCTCTCAAGGGAAAGGGTCAAAAGTGGGTCAGTTAGTGAAGAGGGTCAGCTGTAGCCTTAAGAACTGCTGGTGGGAATACCTCAGCCTCAAAGAATACAAGGGGATGCCGGATGCTGGATGGTCACTCCCTTGGATTTAGGGAACTGTTACACAGACCAAAGGGTAAACTTACCAATTGCCACTGGTAGATGGGGCACCCAGCATTGGAGAGCCGGAAGGTGAATCTGTTGCAGGTGGAATGGAGGTAAGAGTTAGGGTCCCAGAGGAGCTTAGACCCCAAAGGGGAATCTAGGTACCAGGATAGCTATGAGTCACGACATCTGTTCTTGTGTGGATGTGTGGATTGGAGAGCCAAGAAATGTCACAAAATCACACAATTCAACAGACCTCACACAAGAGATGTGTGGGGTGGAGGATATACAAAAGGCCGCCTCTGAGCAGAGATGCAAAAGCAGCTTGCTGAGAAGGTGCAGGCTGTCCAAAGGGAATGGTGCATGAGCATAAGGAGAAGACTTGGCTCAGACAACAGTCGATGTGTCGAATTTGGCAGCTGGTGATAGTGTGGCCACTGCTGCTGACTCTCGGAGGACAGACAGGCTGCAGGAATACCTGGTTCTGGAATGATGGTGTCCTCAGTTTACCAACATTGCCCTCAATTTCCCCCTCCTTTTAATTCTTTAACTGGCAGGGAAAAGAAATATTTTGAGACCCCTAGATTGCATCAGTCTTACTAAATTGCTCTGGCCAACTTGGAATTTACTTTGTAGCCCAGGTTGGCCTCAAAAGTTTTAATCCCCAGCCCAGTGGTGTGGAACACACCTTTAATCCCAGCACTCAGGAGTCAGAGACAGGTGGAACTCTGTGAGTTTGAAGCCTGCCTGGTCCACAGAGAGAAACCCTGTCTAAAAAAAAGAAAGGAAGGAAGGAAGGAAGGAAGGAAGGAAGGAAGGAAGGAAGGAAGAAAGGAAGAAAGGAAGAAAGAAAGAAAAGAAAGAAACAAAAGCAAAGTGTTTGCCATCAGGCCACCATTCCAGGCTTCCTCCAGCACTCTTGATGGTTTCTTGTCTACATAATTCATTGTAAGCTTGTATCATCTGTTACTCTGTATCTGACAGTACTGAGCATGGAGTTCTACTACTTGGTGGTTTTATATTTGGGGATGGAAATTATCTTTGGAAATTTTTGTTTTCGTTTTTGTTGTTGTTGTAAGGGGTTACCCACTCTTTTTCTTTTCTTTTTTATTTATTTATTTTTTCTTTTTTGGTTTTTCAAGTCAGGGTTTCTCTGTATTGCTTTGGAGCCTGTCCTGGAACTCACTCTGTAGACCAGGCTGGCCTAGAACTCACAGAGATCTGCCTGCCTCTGCATCCCAAGTACTGGGATTAAAGGCATGCCCCACCATTGCCTGGCTGCCTACTCTTATTAATGCCAGAAGAACTGAAGTAGGAAACCAGGATCATCAAGGCCACAGGGCACTTAGGTGCAATTTGCAGGACAAGGCTCATTTTGCTGTTGTTTTTATTTTTCAAGACAGGGTTTCTCTGAGAAACTTTGGAGCCTGTTCTGGAACTCACTTTGTAGATCAGGCTGTTCTCGAACTCACAGAGATTTGCCTGCCTCTGTCTCCCAAGTGCTGGGATTAAAGGCTAAAGGCATGAGCCACCATGCCCAGTTGACAAGGCTCATTTGTATTATTAATACAAATAACAGAGTTAACAGAGTTAAAAGTTTATAGTTCAGCAGAGAAGCCTGTTCACAGCCCACATGTTCAAGGTTCTATAAAGCCCAACAATGTTATTTGCCTTCAGAAAAGCATCTGAGGTGTGGGAACATAATTTACTCTATTTTCTAGAGATTGAGGAAATTCTCAGGCATTCCTGTCTTTTCCTATACTTGTTGGCATTCCAATTCCTTCTTGAAAAATATTGACAGTGTACATCTCCATGCCCACTTTCCAATTTCATTATATCTTCATATAACCTTATTTCAACCCCAACATCAAACCGGAGATGAGACCTGTCCATAATAAGCACATACAAGCTCTGCCACTAAACTACACCCTTTGTGATCATTTGACTGGATTCTGTAGTAATGGGGATGCTGGTGGCTGTCTAGATGATGCTGAGATCTTTTCCTGGCAGACAAAAGACTGAAAGTCCAGAAGGAAAGAAACTCTAGCTGCAGTGGAAGCCAAAGTAACTATCCCTTGGGTTAGGAGGGCTGGCCCTAAGGCTGGGTGGGTGGCTAAACAGACTGACTTGGGTATTTTATTGGACCCTGAGTTCTGGCCTTTCTCCTATTGGTCATGTTTAGTGCACACACCCTACAACGTTTATCCTCACAATGCCTCCTTCCAGCAAAAGTTGCAACTCAAAGACTGTTTCATTTTCCTCCTTGTGTTAATTCTTGGGAACATAAACAAATGTCTGCTCAGCCCATATGGGGAACCAACCATGTAACAAAGTATAGATTCCACCAAAGTTCAGTTTGGTAGACCAATGGCTTTTATTGATATTACTGGAGTATGGGTGAAGGATTGATTACATACAGAATCACAAATGACTCAAACACAGCTACATCAACAAAAATCCACAGGTATCGTGGTGGCGCATGGGAGGCAGAGGCAGGTGGATCTCGGTGAGTTCAAGGCCAGCAACGAAGTGAGTTCCAGGACAGCAAGGACTGTTACACAGATATACCCTTCCTTGAAAAACCGAACAAAAACAAAAACAAAAACAGAGCCCACCCTAACATGGGTGACAACTCACAAAAACTGGAAACCTGCACAACCTACAGGCAGTTCAACAGAAAGCAGGGTTCTTTCTGGGTGATACCACTAGTCTGAGCCTCTTAAAGGCAGCTCCGCTTGTCTGGGTATGTCTCTCAGCCACCCTTACTGCTTATATAAGCTTGGGAAGGAACCGGAGTGGGAAAGAGTAAGTCTGGTCAGTTTCAGGAGCTTCCTGAAGTTGTTTTGAGTTATTTACTATCTTAAGGATCTTCCAGACTGATGGAGAGTTTCAACCTACCCCAAAATCCTGTCCTAAAATATCCTGTTGTTTCACCTTTTTCTTCACAATCCTGTGCTTTAAGATCCTTCAAAATGGAAGGTTTTGGCCTGGGAGGAAGCTACTAGAGAACAGCTGTGTGCCTATTCCCTGTACTGTCACTGTGTCTGTATGGTGTCCCTGTAGCTATCTATATGCTCTGGTCTGTGTCCTAGCAGTGTCCCTAGTAGGATGTTTGTACTCTAAATTAGCAACCGGAGCCTTCTATGAGCAGTTTGTGATACGCCAGTGGTTAGTTTTTTTGTTTGTCTAGTTTTTTGAGATCACCATGCAGCTCTGCCTGCCTCTGCCTCCTGAGTGCTAGGATTACAGTGGGACATCAGTAGGTCCCTTGTGATGTACCCGTCTGTGGGGTAAAAAGTCTGAGCTCAGTTCCTGGTTTTGAAAAAAATCCCTGAGCTAAAAACACCCCAATCCTTGAGCTTGCTCCAAGCTTGGGACTTAAAATTCCACCAATCCCCACCCTAGAAAACTCTGCTCCAAGAAACCCTATATGAGCCTGCCTCCTATTCAGTTCTTTGCTGCTTCTTGCCTAAGCAGAGGTGGCCACCCTCTTGTATCTTTCCCAGTAAATGTCTTGTGTGTGGTTTGCTGTGTGGTGTGACTTTGTGGTGTTCCTTGGCTCTCGTCTGCCAGGATACTCTTCCCTTATGGGCTGCAACACCTATACTTTCAATCTGTGATGAGATCTCCCATCCCTGTATCTGAGTTACACATCTGCCTTTACCTCCTTTTGACAATTAAGAAAGCAAAGCACAGAAAACAAGAGGGCCTTCCTGCATGGCCCTCCATGGCCAAGTGCCAAGCAGACACCATACCTGAATCCAGGTTTCCTAACTCCCAGGCCAAGCTTCTTCTTGTCCCCACCATGCCCCCAAGTAACCCTGATGACAACCTTGTGGTTCTGGGAGAGACTCCAAGGCCACACACAAGCAGTCTAGTGTTCTACTGCTGAGCCATGGCCCCTGGTGCCTCTCCACCGATGGGTCCAGACTAGCACTCTACTGTTGAGCTGTGCCCCTAGCTACTGTAGAGTAGAATGTGTCTGAGTGTGAGAACTGGTTTGTAGATCCCCAGATGCCTGGGGCCTAGTGTTCCCCAAACTCTCCCTTACTGGGACCTTCTCATCCTTAACAGCAAAACAAACACATTCAAGCCTGCTTCGTCCAGCAGATATTCCATGATTACCCTGGGTTTTCTGAGACTGTATAGTTCTTCATTTGTTTGGCTCCCTTATCCTGCAGCTCTCGGCCTCTTCTCCTCCCTGATTCCTGCAAAGCTGACTATGCCTTGGGGTGTGTAAGAAAATTAAACCTTTCAAAGGCACTGTGTGGTTTGAATAAGAACAGCCCCCACAGGCTCCTATATTTGAATGCCTAGTCACCAGAGGGTGGGTCTATTTGAAAGAATTATAAGGCTTAGGAAGTGTGGCCTCATTGGAGGAAGTGTGTCACTGGGGGTGGGTTTCGAGGTTTCAAGAGCCCATGCCTGGCCCAGAGTCTCTCTCTCAAACTATGGATCAGGATGTATCTCTCTCAGCAACCGTGTCAGTTCCTGCCTTCGTGCCGCCAGGGTTCCTACCATGATGATGATGGACTAAGCCTCTGAAACTGCAAGCCAGCCCTCAGTCAAGTGCTTTCTTGTGGAAGAACTGCCTTAGTGTCTCTTCACAGCAATGGATCAGTGTCTAAGATAGGGACCTCACTAGCCACCTAAGGGCCATAAATCTTCACCTAGTAAAAATTGTTACATCACAAGACCCATGATAGTCCTACAGCTCGATGGCCTTGGGCTTCACAACCAACCCCTCTTTCCACTTTCTTTGTGCGAATTCTTTTAAAACCAGTCAGTCCCATAAGACTGTGAGGCCAGATCCCAGTCAATGACAAAAAGCCACCGTCACCATCTGACTTAGAATAAAAACCAAGAGAACTTAACTGCTAGACTGTGATTGCTAGCTTGGTTTGGGTTCTGGCATATACTTTTCCTTTTTTTTTTTTTTTTTTTTTTAAGACAGGGTTTCTCTGTGTAACATTCCTGGCTGTTCTGGAACTCGCTCTGTATACCAGGCTGACCTCAAACTCAGAGACCTGCCTGCCTCTGTGCTAGAACTAAAGGCATGTGCCACCATCACCTTGGGTATTAAGGCCCAACAACAGTGTACAAATCAGAAATCCCAAATTAAGTCTCAGGCCTTGCTACTCTGGGAAATCTATTGTCTTTCTCAGCCACCTGCTCCCAAGGGCCTTGGACCCACACTCTCATTCTCTTGCCTCCCCTTACAGGCAAAAGATGCGTGTGAAGTGCCTTATGCTAAACCAGGAGACTGCTGTCCTTTCTAGAAACCTCCTCAGTTGCAGCTGAGTTCCACGGTAATGTGCTTGTATAGCCCACTTGCGACCTTGAACTTGATTCCCCCCCCCCCCCAGCACTGCACGCACCCAGTCAATCTTGGTAGAAGAAACTCCAATACCAACCAGTTTCCTGGACTGGTTTACTGCTATCTTTGTAATGTGGTGGTTTGAAAGAAAATGTACCCCCCACTCCCCAAGAGTGGCACTATTCATAAGTGTGACCTTGTTGGAGTAGGTGTAGTCTTCTTGGAGGAAGTGTGTCACTGTGGAGGCAGGCTTTGAGGGCTCATATATGCTCAAGCCACGCCCAATGACACCAACCACTTCCTGACTTCTGTGAGTCAAAATATAAGAACTCTCAGCTTCTGCTCCAGTAACATGTCATGCCATGATGATAATGGACTAACCCGTTAAAACTATGAGCCACCACAATTAAACATTTTCCCTTAAAAGAGTTGCCATGGTCATGGTGTCTCTTCACAGCAATAGAAACCATGAGACATGTAATATGAAAATCTTTTCTTTTTGACACAGCCTCTCATTGGTAGTCTCAGGCTGGCCTTGAACTCATGGCCAAATGAGACTTTGTTCCCATTGGCAGGCTCTCCTGCCCTATCCTCTGAGAAGCACTGTTAGTTCTGACGCCTGTTTTGGGTGTTGTATATAAAGGAAGTAATACAATATGCAACCTCCCATGGCTGGCTTTCCCTTTCCTTTAGCATGTTGTTCTCGGGTTTACGCATGTTATTGCATTTATCTTTGTGGCATGTGTCTGTGCACATGCATGCAACACGAGGTCAAGGTTGATCGTCTCTTCCTTACATTTCTTTACCTTATTTTCTTAGCATGGGGCTGACACTGGACTCACTGATTGGCTAGGCTGGCTATCCAATGAGCTCCAGGGATCCTCCTGTCTCCAGCTCCCTAGCACTGGTCTTAACTTGCACAGTGACATCTAGGGGCACTAGGGCTCTGAAATTAAGGTCATTTTTTAGTTTTTGTTTTTTCAGACAGCGTCTCTCTGCATAGGCCCTTCTCTCCTAGAACTTGCTCTGTAGACCCCGGGTCCCTGTTATATGCATCAATACTTTTTTTTGGGGGGGTGAGACAGGGTTTCTCTGTATTGCTTTGGAGCCTGCCCTGGAACTCGCTCTGTAGACCAGACTGGACTAGAACTCACAGAGATTGGCCTGCCTCTGCCTCCCAAGCACTGGGATTAAAGGTGTGCCCAACTACTCCATTCTTTTTTATTACTGGATACTACTCCCTGGGTACAGGAGCATTCTGTCTGCCATTCACCTGTCCCTGGACATTCAGACCAACTCTTCCTCCTGGTCACTGAACAGTGCTTCTGTGAACACTTGTACATGAGCATCTGCTTGAAGGCTTGTTGATTATGTGGGATATAGACCTAGGGGTGGCATGGCTGGGTTTTTTGTTTATATGTTTTTAAAAGTCTCATGCATCCCAGGTTGGCCTTGAACTCACTATGTAGCTAAGGATGACTTTCAGCTTCTGATCCTCCTGTGGCCATCTCCTGTGTGCTAGGATTACATGCTCAATTTACTCAGTACTGAGCACAGAATCAGGCCTTTATTGTTGCCAGCTGTAGGTATAAGCTTCTGTCCCGCCAGCAGCTCCCAAAAAAACTTGTATTAATTATAACTGCTTGGTCAATAGCTCAGGCTTGTTACTAGCTAACTCTTACATTTATGTTAACCCACACTTCTTATCTACGCATTGCCTGTTCTCAGTGCAGCATGCCCATCTTGTTTGTCTCTGGTCTGTCGGTGACTTCAGACTCCACCCTTCTCCTTCCCATCATTTTCTTTACTAAACCAATCACAGCACCATATATTCACACTATGTAGAGGAATATTCCACAGGGAGCAACCATTCTGTTAACTGAGCCATATCTGAAACCCTCATGTTTATTTTTGTGTCTGAGGCCATCTCTGTGTTTGGTGAGGTTGTGACTTTAATAATTATAGTGACACCATATTTGAGAATTCTCATGAGTCTGCTTGGTGTGACCAGAGCATAAGTGGAACTGCATAGCTGTGTGATGGCCTCATCAAGTCATTGTCATTATGAATTCTGTCTGCAGGCTCACTGGATTGTGATTGCTAAGCAAAACCAACACCAAGATAACAACCATTTACCTAACACCTACAGTATGTTTAGTATTGTAATTAATCTGCAGGTGACTACAGGTGTCTGGGAAAGCAGGGTGTGGTGGCACTTACTATGTCAGGAGGCTCAGACAGGATCACAAGTTCTAGGTCAGCCTGGCTACATAGTGAGTTTGTTATGTGAAATTATCCTGAAAAGTGAACAAGTACTCACTCACCCCAGATAGTAGAGTTCCCTCCCTCTATGAAGAAATGTACCAAGGTCCAAGGATAATAGACACTGTGTACCAAGTATTGTGTGCTACAACAGAGACCTACAACAATAGGCCTGTCTCAAACATGATAGTAACAATAAAGCATGTAAGTGGATGTGTAGACTCAGTGCATGTATGTGTTTATTGATATTTATTTTATTATTATTGGTTTTTAAGACAGGGTTTCTATGTGTAGCCTTGACTGTCTTGGAACTAGCTCTGTAGACCAGGTTGACCTCCAACTCATAGAGAAGCCTTTGCCTCCAGAGTGCTGGAATTAAAGTATGCACCACCATGTCTGGCTAGTTGTCATTTTCTATAGTGGATTTGCTGTCCCCTGTGGATACCAAGCAGTGGTGATATATATGTGACCATATGATATGAGACACTGTTTCCCTACCCTGACTCATGTGGCACCGGAATGGAAGTACGGGAATAGCAGGCCCTCTACCATGGGGGCCACAAACCAACCAGCAGCTGAGCCCAGTCAGGACTGAATGGCATACTGGCTGTGGCACCATCTGACAGCTCTGTCCTACCCAGAGGAGGCCACCACACTGCCTGGTTTATAACCATTCCCTTCAGCTTCATAGGGTGTCCAGTGAGGGACCCCAGTGTCCAGGGCTGGGCTGATTTGAGGGGCTCCCTCTTACTAAATGGTTCATACCCCCACACAATTCAGGCTATTCAAAGCCAAGATAGTTGTGGCCTCAACCCCCAGCTTTCTGTTCAACGAGGGATAGAGCTATGGCTGTTCTGGGCCCCTTACCTGATAGCAGCCTAAAACATCTGGTTTGTCTGATAATGCCTGAAAGAGAGCTGGTGCCAAGTCCCGCCACTAGCACCGTTGCTGCTGTTTTCTGGGGAGGGTAAAGGGGAGCAGTTCCCCAGATGAGGCTCAAAGAGTCCCAAAGACCTTTCCCAAGAAATCCATCCTCCTTCCAAGGAGAAAAACTTGACACCAGACCAAGGAGGCCTCTCAGTTCTTGGGGGTGGGGGTAATGGGGCAGTGGAAGTGGGGGGTGGGGTGGGTATCAGGCCCTACTGTTCACCTGAACCCCAATACTGTGGAGCCCCTATCCCTTGACTTCTGACTTAATTTACACACAGGATTGGTTTTCAGGGACCAGTTCCCAAACAGGCCAAGGTGAAGTCTGTCCCCTTGAAAGTGACATACACATATCACTACCATTCCCCTGCCTTGCCTGTGTCTTATCAGACAAGACAGCCAATCAGAGGAGGGCAGACAGGAGCCCTCCAAGGAGCCCTCCAAGCCTCACAGCCCATGAGGCAGAAGAGAGAGAAGAGGCCTGAGGCCCAAGGTGCACACCAGCCAGCCATGGCCGCAGCTGAGACTGTCTTGCCCTCCATCAGTACACTCACCACCCCGAGCCAGTTCCTGGACATCCAGGAGGACTTCCTCAAGGTGGGGCCAGAGGGGTGCAGGTGGACTTGCTGTGACCTAGGGCATAGCGCTTGGGGATTGGGCTTCTAAGAATCCTCCTCTGCTCAGGGTTTTTTTTTTCCACGGGGGGGGGCGGTGTCTAACCTGGTTTGGGATAATGTTATAGGGGTCTGAGATCAAGGTGAGGCCTATTTCTGTAATAGGAAGCTGAATTCTGAGCTCAATACCGTAAGAGTCTAGACTCCGAGAGACTAAGTCCCAGATAGAGGTGTCCTGGGACATTCAGGCTTTGAGATGCAATATTGTTGGGAGATGAGAAAAGGAAGAGAAGGGCCAGAGGTGGGGGGAACGGAGTCAAAGCTGCCCGTTGCCTTCCATTCTGAACACTGTTCTTGGTAAGTAAGTGTCTTATCTGTCTCTAACCAGACCGAAAGGACTTGTCTGGAGCTGAGAAAGGGGTTAGGGAAACAGTGTGGGGGAAGTGACAGGCGCTCAGATCCCTCAACCAACCTGTCCCAACGGTGTTTCCAGCCGGGACTGCATCAGGGCCAGGTACCGGGTGCCCACCATTCAAGCAGTGCGCTCCCTCCCGCAGTGGTGGCGCTCCGACGAGACACAGGATTTGGGCCCGGGTCCCCCTGATCTCACGGGGTCATCCCTTCACGTGAGTCTGAAATCGCAGGCCCTTCCTGGAGAGGACGAGGACGATGAGAGGGACGTGACAGGTGCCTGGAGTCCGGATCTTTTCCTTACCAACTTCCCAGGTCCCGAGCCGCCAGGTACTCCCCAGACCTGTGCTCTGGGGCCCAGCGGGGGCCCGGTGGCACAGTACGCGCCACCCGAGGCTCTGGGCGCCTATGCCGGTGGCCCAGGGTTGGTAGCAGGGCCTTTGGGCTCCGAGGAGCACGCGGGCTGGGCGCACTCCGCCCCGCGAGCCCCAGCCCCTGAGCCCTTTGCCCTGGCTCCGGGATCTGCGCCCAAGGCGCAGCCAGCATTCTCCGATTCGCGAGCGGGCTCGGCAAGCGGTTTCTTCCCGCGGGCCGGGCTCGCGGTGCCCGCGGCTCCCAGCGCCCCCTATGGGCTGCTGCCGGGGTACCCCGCGCTCTACCCCGCGCCACAGTACCAAGGGCATTTTCAGCTCTTTCGCGGGCTCACGGCGCCTTCTGCTGGCCCCGCCGCGCCCCCTTCCTTCCTGAATTGTCTGGGACCCGGTGCGGTGGGCACAGAACTCGGGGCCACCGCGCTCGCAGGAGACACAGGCTTGTCCCCGGGAGCCGCGCCGCCCAAGCGCAGCCGGAGAGCTTTGGCACGAAAGAGGCAAGCGGCACACACCTGCGGGCACGAGGGCTGCGGAAAAAGCTACACCAAGAGCTCGCATCTGAAGGCGCATCTGCGCACGCACACAGGTAAGGGCGGAGAGAAGCGGGTGGGGCGGACCCGGGAGCCGGAACCGGAGCGAAGGGAGGGGCAAGAGGGTGGTCAGAGGCGTGGCTAAAGGCGGCCCCAGAGCTGGAGGCCTGAAATGGGCCCCTGAAACTGGATAGAGTGTAGCGACAATTCTAGACACAAATGAGGCCCGGCGAATCCCAGGACTCAGGAGGCAGAGGCAGGTGGATATAAATGACTTCTAGACTAACCTGATCTATTTTAGCGAATTCCAGCAGCTAGGACTACATAGTAATATCCTATCTCAAAAATAATAAATAGTTGAATGGGTGTGGACAGAAGATCTGGGGAGCATTTCGGGGACTTCAAGGTTAAAGGCTGCTGGGTAATACCTGGGTTAGAGATGGGCAGATGAGCAGGAAGCAGGATGAGAGTAGCAGAAGGGGAAGAACTAGAGGGGCGACCCCCGGGAGGATACAAGCTTGGAATTCAAGAAGTCAGGATAGAGCCAACCAATGTTCACGTGCTTATTCCGGTTGGAAGTGTCTGGAATCTGGAGGTAGAATTAGTTTCACCGGCAACTGATAGAGATTCCCAGACACAAGGCGGGGCTTCCCAAATGCGGCTTGGCACGCACCAGGTGCATAACCGGGAAAGGGTCATCAGGGCCTTGGACACTGGGATGAACTTCAGGGCTTGGACCAAGTTCAAGAGCAAGATTGGACATGAGCTGGAGGCTCTGCTAGTGCATGGGGACACTGAGACCAAAGCATGACGGTGCAGCCACAGACGGTGCAGTCTCAGGCAGGGAACTAGAGCATAGGAAGTGGCATAGGAGATCGGAAATGAGGAAACCTCAGGACTGCAGGCAGATACAGAGAAGGGTCAGGATCACAGAGGGCAGGACTGTGTGCCCTTCTTAAACTGTGAGTTAGATAAGTAACCTCAGGCCCGGCTCCAACTCATCAAGTGTGCAAATGGGAACTGTACGGTTTGAATGGTGGTACTCACAACTTTCTGTCCTTCAGGAGAAAAGCCTTATGCCTGCTCCTGGGATGGCTGCGACTGGAGGTTCGCTCGCTCTGACGAACTGACACGCCACTACCGGAAGCACACTGGCCAGCGACCCTTCTGCTGCAGACTCTGCCCACGTGCCTTTGCACGCTCTGACCACTTAGCCTTGCACATGAAGCGTCACCTCTGAACTCCAACCCTGCACAGGAACTGGGAATGAAGTAAAAGTGGATCCAAGAATCATCTTCCAAAGGATGGGCCTCTATTGGACTTACAGTAGCTCTACAGACCTACCCAGACCAACGCAAAGGGACCTTCAATAGAATCTTCTCATGTCCTCAGGGAGCCACACACAAACATCTGATGGCCCCACAGACCCAGCAAGACAGATCACCAAATAAATCAACTCAGATGGACCCTTAGACCAGTGCAGGAGTGACCCTGAGTCTTGGAGGTAGAGTGGGGTGAGATTTCTCAGAGTCTAGAAGGAGCCTTCGCACTGTCTACAGCTGGGATTGTCATGCATACTATAAAATTCTCCCATATGAAACCATTGTCGGCCTCATTGTAATATCGGGCTGGAAACTAGGAGGAGTATTGAGCCCCTAGTAGGTGATACACTTGTCTGTACACACACTCACCTTCTAGATCTCCTAAAATACAGTCACTTCTGATGACCCGCCCCCCAGCAGTACAATCTTTGTAGCTCTTCTCCTCCATCAAGATTAGCCTATACAATCCTGTCACCTGTCAACACACAGGACATTCACAACTGTCATCCCCCTTTTTTCCTCTCAAGACAGGATCTTACTATGTAGGCCTGGTTGGCCTGAAACCCACAAAGATCATCCTGTCACCCTGCCTCTGACTCCTGAGTGTGGGTGATTGCATCCAACCTGTCCGCTTCCTCAGTCAAAGTGGGTTATAGAGGTAGTTTAGACCGGTGATTGCAACTACTTAGGAGGCTGAGGCAGGAGTATTGCAAGTTCAAGACACGCCCATAGCAGAACAAACCCAAGGTTATCCTGGGCGGGCAGTTTAGCCAGTCTCTCCACCTCTTTGTGTCTCTCTGTCTGCCTGTCTCTTTCTGAGAAAGGGTTTTTCTGTGTAGCCCTGGCTGCCCTGGAATTTGCACTGTAGACCAGGCTGGCCTCAAGCTCTGAGATCCACCTGTCACTGCCTTCCCAGTGCTTGCTTCTTGTTTGTTTGTTTGTTTGTTTTTTCTTTCTTGTCTTAAAAATGTAAAAACAAAAACAAAAGGCTTGTCATGGTGGTATGTGCCCTTAATCCCAGTACTTGAGAGGTAGAGCGGGGTGAATCTCTCAGTTTGAGACCAACCTGAGCTACATAGAGATTCTGTCTTTGGGGTGGGGTGTATGGTGGTGTAGGCCTTTAATCACAGGATTCGGGAGGCAGGCAGATTTCTTCAGCATGGTCTACACAGTGAATTCCAGACCAGCTAGGGCCGTAGTGCCACAGGCCTTAAATCCCAACATTTGGGAGATGGGGGCAAGAGGATCAGGTGTCAAGGCCGGAGTGACACAGTCAGTCTGTGGTGGAGTGCTTGGCAATCCCTGTATCCCTGCCTTGCCACACCCAAAGTGACCCCTTGGTCAGTGGCAAGAAGGCAGGGGGACGAGAACTTACAGAGTGGTCAGAGAGAAGAGGCAGAAAGAAATGAGCCAGGTGTGTGGGCCATTCACACTGGGAGTCCCTGCACTTGCAATGCTCGGACAGGAGAATGGGAAGTTAGAGGTCAGCCTGGAGCGAAAGCACGGGCCACCACAGGTGGTGTTCTTCCAGAGCCCCGACTTCACGTCCCATAGCCCAAATAGTGCTTCAACTACCTGTAACTCCAGCTCCAGGGACCTAACATCTATGGGCATCGGCCCAGCCTGCACATGGAATACATAAACTCAGAAGAACACACGCAGAGATGCACATACAATTTAAAAGCTGGAAGGATAGAACATATTTATAATTCCAGCACTCAGTCAGGAGACTGAGCCAGAGTTGTTGAGAGTTCCAGGCCAGCCTGAGCTACAATAAGACCCTGCCTGAAAAAAAAAAAAAAAGACAGCCAGCTTATAAAGGTGCCTGCCGTCAACCTTGATCCCCAAATCCCATATGGTGGGAGGGGAAACACCCACAAATTGCTCTGGCCTCCGCTAGCATGCCTCTACTACCTAAGTGCTCAAATCAGTGTGGTTTGAGCACTTGGGTAGTAGAGGCAGGAAGATCAGGAGTTCATGGTTAAACCAGTGTTACCAGATCAGAGGAGTCAGGAAATTCTGTCAGGAAAAAAAAGTTGGGGAGGGGGGGCAGGGGTGATTGGTGTGAGTCTTTAAAACAAACTTTCCAGGAGGAGAGGCAGAAGGATGGCAGAGATCCTTGTGAGTTCCAGGCCAGCCAGGGCTACATAGTGAGATCCTGCCTCAAACAAAATATAAATTAAAAAAAGAGAGAAAGGAAAATAATTGGGTCTGCCCTGACACTCAAATGATACACAGACATACAGGCAGGCAAAAATACCCGTCCCTCAAAATGTGCCTGAGTTGCAAAGTGGTAATGGGAAAAAAACAATTCAGGAATTGGAGCGCCTTAGAAGAATCATGTGACAGCCACTGCCTAAGGGAGGGGCGTGTCCAAGTTTGGAGCCTACCCAGAGCTGAGTCGCCAGAAGCAGGAAGGCGGGGTGGGCCCTGAAGGGGGCGGGGTCCGTGGGAGGGACCGCACCAAAGGAAGCCCCGCCTCCGGGGCGCTCGGGCGTCGCCTTCACCCTTGTAAAGCACCCACCCAGGTCTCAGCGGACTTTAGGGGGAAGTGAGTCCGGATCCCGTGACCCGGCCGACCTAGGTCTTTTCACAGATTCCGTCGCTGCCGCCTCATGGCAGCGCTGAGCTCGCTGCTGCTGGCCGCGCTGCTGTGGGTCCCTGCCGAGGCCCTGAGCTGCTATGGAGACTCCGGGCAGCCTGTGGACTGGTGAGCTAGTGGCAACCCTCAGGCTGCGCGGGGACCGGCGTGGGCACTGGGATGGACCTTTTCAGCCAAACTTCAGACCCCCTTTCTCTCCCCACCTCCTGTCTTCCCTGACCTCCAGGTTCGTGGTATACAAGCTGCCAGCTCACAGTGGGTCTGGGGATAGTTCGTGGAAGGGTTTGAAGTATAAATACATGGACCAGAGCTCCGAGGGTTGGCGCGACGGTGTAGGGTACATCAACAGCTCAGAGGGAGCCGTGGGCCGCAGCCTGCTGCCGTTGTACCGTGACAACTCCAGCCAGGTGACTGAGTGCTGTGGGAACCCGGGCTGGGTCACTGTAGTGGGTCCCACGGGGAAGGATGGATAGTTATGAGTATCTCTGCATTCTCCCAGCTGGCCTTTCTACTCTACAACGACCAGCCTCCTAAATCCAGCTCAGCTCGGGATTCTTCCAGCCATGGGCATACAAAGGGTGAGGCTTGGACTGGGGGTCGTGGAGCCACCCTGAATTTCTTGTAAATGTACCCAAGCTAACCTTTGACCTGCATGAAGGGTGGGGGATCTGCCCTGTCAAACCCTTGCCTCAGTTTCCTACCTGTACCCGAGACGGTGTACCTGGTTGCGGAAGAGCTGACTTGAGGGGCCTGCTTCCAGCAGCTTCTCTGACCTCCTTCTGGTTCAGGTGTTCTGCTCCTGGACCAAGAAGGGGGCTTGTGGCTGATCCACAGTGTGCCACGCTTCCCACCGCCTTCGTCCTCTGGTGCATACGGCTGGCCGCCCAATGCTCACACGTATGGGCAGACCCTACTCTGCGTGTCCTTTCCCTTCGCCCAGTTTCTCAAGATTGGTGAGTAGAACCATGGAGGTGTGACAGTCACAAACTTCAAGTAACTGGCCTCACTTTTTTTTTTCTCACCTTGTCTTCCAGGCAGGCAGCTAACCTATACCTATCCCCTGGTCTATGACCACAAGCTGGAGGGCATTTTTGCCCAGAAATTATCTGATCTACAAGAGGTGATCAAGGGTCACCATGCCCTCCATGAGCCCTGGAATAGTAGTGTAGTACTCACTTCACAAGCTGGGGCCACCTTCCAGAGCTTTGCCAAATTTGGAAAATTTGGAGATGGTAAGTCCTGGTGTAGAGGGGTAAAGAGCACTTTCTTTGTGTGGGGGTCCCTGATATCTCCAAGCCTGAGGGCAAGCCACATTTAGAGCCCAGATGCCTTTGGGAATCATATTACAGTAACAGCCATGAGTAGGAAAACAACACACCAGCTGGGCAGATGGTACTTATCTGTAATCCCAGCACCATGGAGGCTGAGATAGGAGTTCAAGACCGTCCAACAGACCTAGGTTCAAATACTGGTTTCTGGATGTGCAGTATATGATATGGCCTGAATCTGTTTGCTCATCTGAAAATTAGAATATTGATGCTTTCCTTAGAGGTTATGAAATAACACGAATTGCTTGGTAAAATTGTAGGCAAAAGACTCACAACTGTGTATCCCTAGCTGGTCTGGAACTCACAGAGATCCACCTGCTTCTACATCCTCAGTGCTGACTGTAAAGGCTTGGGCCACCATGCCCAGCCTATCTTCTTGTTTTGAAATAAGGTCTCACTGCATCTGAGGTCCTTTTGTTCCAGCTTTCTGAGTGTTAGGATTGCAGATGTGACCCTGGCCTGTTGACAAGGGCTACTTAGGTTCACGGCATTCTGGAAACAGAGCTCCTGGAAGGAAGCTCCTGGAAGGAAGCTGGCCGGAGGAATCTAACAGTGGCCCTCACCTTGCACTTCTTCCTTCCTCTGCAGACCTGTACTCTGGCTGGTTGGCAGCAGCCCTTGACACCAACCTACAGGTTCAATTCTGGCCAAATTCTCCAGGCATCCTGCGTTCCAACTGTTCCGGGACCCATCAGATTCTTGATGTGAATCAGATAGGCTTCCCTGGCCCATCTGGACCAAGTTTCAATGCCACAGAAGACCACTCCAAATGGTGTGTGTCCCCTCAAGGGCCCTGGGCCTGCGTGGGTGACATGAATCGGAACAAAGGAGAAATGCACCGAGGTGGAGGCACGCTGTGCGCCCAGCTGCCTTCCCTTTGGAAGGCCTTCCAGTCCCTGGTGAAGGCCTGGGAGCCCTGTAGAGAGCCCAGCAGAGCAAAGAACTAAGACGGGACTAGCTGAGCATGGAGGCGCACACCTTTACTCCCAGCACTGGGGAGTCAGAGGCTGGTGGATCTCTGAGTTACAGGCCAGCCTGGTCTACAGAGTGGGTTTCAGGAAGGCCAGGGCTACACGGAGAAAGTGTGTCTCTACCCACCCCCCCAAAAGGGACTAGTTTGGACTTGAATTTGTTTTGGGGGTTGGTGTGTTGGGCTGAACCCCAGGGCATACTACATACTACACAACACAAGCTTACTACATACTACACAACACAAGCACCATGCTGCTCTGGCTGTGAATCCAAGTACCAGTTCAGCCCCTTCCTGACTGGAGACCTTCATTGTGCCTTAACCTCCCTGGCTGTCAAGTGACCTGCAGCACGGGCCTCACAACAGAGGCTGTTAATAAAAGGTCTCTGTACATGAGGCTGTTACCGTTTTCTTCAGACACAGCACTGGTGAGGTACCTCTTCCTAAGAGGTCTGCTCCAAGCTGTTATGTGAGGAACTGGCAGTGGATGGGACACAGGAAATCTCGACTGAAAACTACCTTCCCACTTCTACCGAGCACAGGAGCCACCCCTTGTCCTGAGAGGAAATGTGAACCCCGGCAGTCTCAGGCAGCATGGGCACTTTATTTATATGTGTACATATGTATACAGGCATCTGTACAGCACAGGACCAAAAGCGGCTCCGCTATGGGCCGAGAGGGGCGTGGCTGGGTGCCCCGCTTTTGGTTAGGCCCGCGGAAGTCACAGCTTCAGCAGGACACCGGGAGTTCAACCCTGCTTCAGGTTTGGTGCCTGGGACCACAAGGGAAGCAGGTGGGCCTGCAGGAACTGCACTGCGGGACACATTCTTTGTTGGGACTAGGGTTGGAGTCTGGGGGTCGGGAGAGAGCTTGGGAGAAGCTGGCTTGGAGCGAGGTCCGCTTAGCGTGGTCCGCTCTTCCACCTCCTCGAGCACCCAGCGCTCCCGGCCCCTTGGTGCATCAGGCACTAGAGGCACCTGGGCTACAGGTTCCTTCAATCCCTTGGAGTCTGTGCCCAGAGGTTGAGGTGTCTGGGTCTTGACCCCTGACCGGGCAGGCTCTACAACAATGGGCACCAGGGGTGTGCCTGCCTCACCAGAGCTACAGCGCCTGCCTGTCTCATGTTCCTGCACCGGGCTTAGCGCCGCCTTGGCCAAGGCCCTGGCCACTCCACCTGGGCCATCCTCAGTCTGCACGCTCTGGTGCCTCGTGCAACCTGGGTCACGCTCCAGGGTCCGGCTCCCGGGGGTTGTCGCACGAGGCGGGGTGCAAGCCTCTGCACCTCCCGGGGACTCCTCCTTGCTTGATGTCATCGGTCTCTGGGCACCCTCGGGTAGCAACGGGTCCGCGCCCAAGCTCAGGGGCGATTCCTGGCGGCCCAGGCGTCGCATGGCGACCTGCCGGGTCGTCCCGGGACCCTCGATGGGAGGAGTCTCACCGTCGGACTCAGCTAGGCTGTGTAGCGCCAGCTCACCGTGGAAGTCCTTGCGGAAATCCGGGTGGCCCACTTCGAGACTGTGTTTGCGCAGTGTGCCCTTCTTGTCTGAGCCCAGCGAAGCCCCCAGCTTCTCCGCTGACTGCACGCGCTTGAGCAGTGGCGAGCGCGGTGGCTCTGCGCTCTTGGGGCGCGGACGCACAACAGGCGGTGACGAGTGCAATTTGGCTGGGAAGCTCTGCGTGGTGTGTGAGCTGCCCACCGTGTGGCCTGGCAGCGGAGGAGGCGACGCCTGTGTCGGGGATGGAGTGTGCGCCAGTGGTGACAGCGGGATGTTGCCTGCCGATTTACAGCGTGCAGAGCGGTACTGCCGGTGTAGCTTCGGTGACAGCCCATGCAGGGTGCTGGGCCGGATGTGGTGCGACGCCGATGATGCGGGGGAGTTGGGCGTGCTGGAAGCTGGGGAGCTACTCTGTGAGGAAGCACCTGCAGGCCAGAGAAGGTGTAAGCATTCTGAGCACCGCGGCACCTCAGTCCCCTACCCTGCGCAGGTACAGAACCTACCTAGGTAGGCGGAGTCAGGCGTGGAGCGATAGCTGTGCGTGGGCGAGCGTGCCGGTAGTCCGTGCGTGGGAGAGCCGGGAAGACTGTCGCTGGACGACAAGGACCGGTTCAGAGAGGACAGCGATCTGCTAGTGTGCAGTAGGTTTGACTGTTTTGTGATCTTTCGAAAGAGGGAGCTGCGCTTCTTGCTGGGGGACAAATAGCAAACAATCACCTCTCCTTAACTTCGGAACTCTGAGTTTTCCCGCTTCTGGACTGCACGACAGCCCAGTAACCAACTGACTACCCCTTTCTAGTACTCCCTTTTCCCTACAACCCATCTATCAAGGCAGAACTCTTGGCTCAATCCTGGGTGGTCATGCCCTCTCTTTTCTGGCCACATGCAATCCAAGCCAGAAATCCCTTCCAAACAAACTTGACTCCTTCTGCCTCCCCCCCCCCCCCCCCAATCTAGTCTCGCACCGCACCTTTTCACTGAACTCATTTACTGGATTAGTTTGCTTCCTTCACTCAAATCCTCACTGGGGTCCTGACCAAACCCACCGCCCCCCCCCATTCTTCCGGTCATTATGTAGATCTGGCTGTCTGGAAACTCACTATGTAGATCAGGCTCGCTTCCACCTCTCCAGAGCTGGCATTAAAGGAATGTGCCACTATGGCCAGCTGTCAAAATAGACTCTTTGGAGCTGGAGAGATGGCTCAGCAGTTAAGAACAGTGGCTGTTCTTCCAGAGGAGCTGGGTTAGATTCCCAGCACCCACATGGCACCTAAAAACTGCCTGTAACTCTAGTTCCAGGGAATCTGGTGCCCTCTTCTGGCCTCCTTTGGCATCAAGTAACACGTGGTACACATAAACAGAAGCAATCAAAATGCTAATACAAGTAAAAAGAATCTAAGATAAACCAAAACTCTTCTCTTGGGGCTAGAGCGATGGTTCAGGGGTTAAGAAGATGTTTGCCCTTCAGAGAACCTGAGCAATTCTGTCAGACAGCTAGCTCATAATGCTTGTAACTCCAGCTTCCAGGGGAATCCAACCCATGCCCTCTTCTGGCCTCCACAGGCATCTGCGTTTATATTCACAGACACAACCCATGCATAATTAAAATAAAATATTTTTAAATCTTAAATAAATACATTTTTCTCTTGGATCTGGGGAGGTGGCTCCATGATATGAAGAATACAATCCACAGAATGAACACATGTGCACAGACACACACACACACACACACACACACACACACACACACCAACACTCCTGGCCTCACCCTTGGCTCTTCCAGTGTATGAGAATAGAAATTACAGTCATATCCCATAATATAACCACATTTCCAAATATCCACACTATGTTAGTCCTACCTGATTATATGGCCTTGTGACCTCATAGGTGATTTGTGTAAATTCACTCTGATACTCACTGAAGGAACTCCAGTAAGTAAGGATGTATTTGTATTAACATTCCTCCATCACTAAATAATACCTGACTGTGTTGATTTTCTTTTTTCCCTTACTATATGGGCCCATGGTGGATTTTTTTTTTTTTTTTTTTTTTTTTTTTAGACAGGGTTTCTCTGTAGCTTTTGGAGACTGTCCTGGAACTCACTCTGTAGACAAGGCTGGCCTTGAACCCACAGAGATCTGCCAGTCTCTATCTCCTGAGTACTGGCATTAAAAGTGTGCACCACCACTGCCCGGCCCACACTGGCCTTTAACATCCAGAGATCCTCTTGCCTCAGCCTCCCAAGAGCTGAAATTACAGAGGTGCCTCCACCAGATGGCCTGCTTAACTGTATTCTAGGTGACTGGGTCTTTTGCTTTGTTTGTTTGTTTGTTTGTTGTTTGTTGAGACAGGGTTTCTCTGTGTGACAGCTCTAGCTATCCTGGAACTAGTGTTTTGCTTTTTGAGACAGCATCTCTCTACATAGCCCTGGCTGTCCTGGAACTCACTATAGAGACCAGGCTGGCCTTGAACTCAAGAGATCTGCCCTTCTCTGCCACCACACTGTCTTCCAACCTTGGGGGTTAAGGACTGCTGGAATCATACACCACCTTGCCCAGACAGTCTTAATCTTTTATCCCAGCTCCTCTCAAGAATTGTTGAAGACTCACAGGATGTTGGTGGCTCACACCTTTAATCCCAGCACTTGGGAGGCAGAGACAGGCTGATCTCTGTGAGTTCAAGTCCAGCCTGATCTACAGAGCTAGTCCCAGGACAGGCTCCAAAGCAATACAGAGAAACCCTGCTAACCTGCTCAAGTGCTAACTCACAATGCTTTTGATTTGCTTCCCCCTCCTTCCTACTCACTGAAGTTCCCCTTAAGTCACTCACAACTCTGGCTTTAATCCCTCCCATTGTTAGGAAGATAAACTACTTATGGTCTCACTCACCTTTCTTGGCCATCTTTAGCTGAAGGCCTCTTGTTCCTACGAGCCATTTTGGCCTTGTAGCTGCTGCGCCTGGCTGGCCCAATGCGGATAGAGGTGTTTTCAAAGGGTGTGGTGGTCACAGCTACTTTGTTGCCACTCTGGGAGAAGAGAGGGAATCCCATTTGTTAGAGGCTGCTGGGTCCTATTCCCCCCTGCATCCACCGAAGCCTCTCCCTTACACTTACCTTCAGGATCAACTCCACCACCTCAGGATGTACCATACCATGCACTGGCTCACCGTTCACATGAGTAATGAGGTCCCCAGCACAGAGCCCTGCCTCTTGGGCTGGGCCTCCCTCCTCCACGTGCTGTAAGTGGGAAAACCCACAGAGGCATGATTGAGGGATCTAAAAGAACTTTGGCTCTTATGAAATAGTCATTATTCTCCCCACTGGGGTTAGAGAATTAAGTGAAAGAAGTCTCACCTAGACTACCTACACTAACTTTCACCCTAAGCATCATTCCCCCTATTCCCCAGCCCATGAGACTCACCCAAACAATATGGTGGACACTGTAGACATCGGAGTCCCCCATGTAGACACGGATGGCACGCAGTGTGAACCCATATTTCTTGCCTGAGCGTTGGATGGTGATGGGGGAACGGAGTCCACTGACAGCTGGGGAGTAGTCCCGACTAGGTGAAGAATCCCGTGAGGATGGATTGGAGGAGAGAGACCGAGGGGACATGGGACTAGCAAGGGGTGAGCCTCCATGTGGATCCACTGTAGACACAAAACTGTGGTCAGAGATCAAGATAAACCTCACACTGTTATCCCAGTATCTTGTTCACTCCATCCAAGTCAAAGCCCCATAGCAAGCTCTTCATTACTCCATCCTCACAGCAAATAGCATAGACAGAGGAAATGCACCTGTCCCACCACAACTACAAGGAGCCCCTTCCCTGGTGGGTGGGGCCCAGCTTCACCTGCAGGAATCATCACTGACAAGGCAGTAGCTGAAGCTGACTTGATAACTTTGCCCCCAGTTCGAGATGGTCGCTTCTCCACAGCAAGATCCCCAGACAGTTGCTGGTGCCTTGCTCTTCGCAAAACCAGGTCATTGGTGGCCCTAGGGCCTGATGGGTCTCCATCCTTGGAGGGTGGGCACAGGTCACCTGGGTGGGAGCGCTCAGCTGCAATAGAGAGCAAGAACTATCAGGTCAGAGACTTTTCACTCACTATTCCTAATCCTTAAACTTCACAGCTCAGGTTACAGATCTTGTGGTACAGCCTCTGGTCCAGGACAGTACCACCACACTTCTGTTTGGTTGAATGTCAGCCTGGAACAGTGAGTATTCTTTTTTTGTTTTGAGACAGAATCTCAACAGTACATAGCCCTGACTATTCTAGAACTTACTCTGTAGACCAGGCTGGCCTTGAACTACTGGAGATCACCTGCCTCTGCCTCCCAAATGCTGGGTCTACAGGCATGTCCCATCACATCTGGTTTAGTGCTCTCTCGTTTTATCTTTATTTTTATTTTATGAGTGTTTTACCTGTGTGTGTGTATGTACACCCAGTGTGCAGTGCCTGCAAAGTCAGAAGAGAAGGTGTTGGATTCCCTGAAACCTGGAATTATGAATGGTTGTGAGCTACTCTGTAGGTGCTGGGAACTGAACCTGAGTTTTCTGAAAGAGCAGCAGGTGCTTTTAACCACTGAACGATGTCTCCAGCCCCTGAGTGATCTTTAGAAAAGGAAATTGCAGCTTCTCTCTCTCTCTCTCTCTCTCTCTCTCTCTCTCTCTCTCTCTCTCTCTCTCTCCCTCCCTCCCTCCCTCCCTCGCTCATCTCTGGGAAACAGAGTTGGTGACAGAGTTATCAGTTCTCCCGAACTACCACTCCTTTTTGTTTTGTTTTTGTTGTTTTTTTTTTGTTTTTTTGTTTTTGTTTTTTTTGTTTTTTTGTTTTTTTGTTTTTTTTTTGAGACAGGGTTTTTCCGTAGCTTTGGAGCCAGGCTGCCCTAGAACTCATTCTGTATTCCAGGCTGGCTTCGAACTCACAGAGATCCACCTGCCTCTAGTCTCCCAAGTGCTGGGACTAAAGTTGTGCACCATCAACGCTGGGCTCCAAACTACCACTTCTACAAGTTTTGTTGTGTGGCCTAAATTGTGGGTCTTAAGCCACACCTCGAGATCCCCCACTGAGCTTCACCGACCCTGGTGCATTCTCAATGGTAATACCCTCAGATAGGTGCATGAGATCTTTCATAAACTGTACTGTGTACATTAAATGAATACTCAATAGATCGTCCCTGGGAAAATGGGAAAAGCAGCTGCAGAAGGCACTCACTGGCCTCAAGATCCCTGGGAATGGAAGTGCCCTCTCCTTGAGCTGCCTCTTTGGGAACGCGTGTGTCCAGAGAGCTAGGGGGATCGGAGCTGGGCCGAGGAGGCCTGCGGAGTCGGGCCTCATCTTCGTCCTCCTGAGGGGCACTGAATCGGCTGGGCTCCAGCAGGGCTGAGAAGCGTCTGCGCGCTCCCAGCGGGGGACTGGCCTCCCCCTCCAGGAAACTGGCCTCAGACGCTGAGAAGCGCTTACTGCACAGAGGGAGCCAGATCAGAAGGGACACTCCCATTCGCCCCGCCCTCGAGCCTCTCAATAGCCCTGCTTACATCTCTGGGGAGCCCCCTCTCCAGGTCTTCTCACGTAGAGTCAGGCCACCCAGTCCCTCCCGCTTGCCGGCCACCTTCTCCTCTGGGCCCTTGGCGCTTGGGTCCCGCTTGCTGGCCCCTGATGCTGACACCGGGGTCTTGGGCTCGTGCTGCGACAGCTGCTCCATACTGCTGTACACCTAGGACCCGAGAGGAAGGCGCTGAGTGGGAGGCGCTGAGTCCGTCTTTGCGCGGACTCAGCCAATCAGTTTTTCTGCAACCGCATTCTGTCCTCCCTGGGCGCCGCCTGCCCAGTTCTACAATTCTCTGTAGTTCTGCCCTTGAGAACCCTCACAGAGTCAAGCCTGCCTTGTTCTAGACACGACACACCCGGTCTAGCTCCCTAACCACTGTGCTCTCTACCTAGCCCGGCCTCATAGGCCTTCCCCAAATCCTGTCTGTCGGGCAGCAGGCTGGGACCATGTCTCCTTCCATGAATCCTTCCAGTTGCTCAGTCCTCCTAGTAAGACTTTGCACAGCTTTGTCCCGTCCCCGCTCAGTCTTACCCTCAGGGGAGCCCAGTGCCAAAGGTCTGTCCACAACCTGCCTACCCAACAAGACTTCTCCACTCCCTAGTTCCCACCACAGGCCTTCTAGTCCAACCCCACTCTGCGCACCTTGCTGAAGCGCGGAGAACAGGAGGAAAATTGGCGGATCTCCACGGGCTCCTCCTCTGTGGTGTCGTCATCGTCGTAGGAGTTCACGTGGTGATACCTGTCCGAGCGGGCTGGAGAACCGCAGCCTCCTCAGAGCCCAGCCAAACTGTGTCCTCGCCACGCCCCCTCCAATTTGCTCCCGGTTCCTGGTTCCTCCCCCCGCCCCCGATATCGACGCCGCCCCCCTCGACCCTCGCGCACGCGATTCTCTGAATCTCTGCCTCTCCGGGAGCGGGAGCCCGAGAAATGCTTAACTACCAGATGAGCATCTTCAGCACTCTTTACCCTGGCTCCACCTCAGGCTACTACAGGTCTTGACCCCGTCATCTAACCAAGACCCAGGCCCAACCTGCTAACTCTCCCACGTTGAGGGTCAACCCCTGTCCTCTATCGAAGTCATTACCCAGTTCTTAACACAGGCATTGCTCCCAATGTGGTCAACACCGAATCCCACAAGGCCACACCCCAAAGGCAATTTGGTTCTTGCCTCGTTTTTTTGTTTTTTTGGGTTTTTTTTTTGGTTTTTTTGTTTGTTTGTTTGTTTGTTTGTTTTTTTGCCTTACCGGCGATTGAACCCAGGTTCTCTTCCATACTAGGCAAACACACTCTACCCCTGTGTCCCTAGCCATCTTCTCACTTTTCTTTTTGTTTTTCTTCTTTTAATAATAATTACAAAAAGTGTGTGTGTGTGTGTGTGTGTGTGTGCACACACACACACACACACACACACACACACACACACGCAAACACTCAAGCTCCAGTATAGGTTCCTGGGGAGGCTAGAGGCATCAGATCCCCTGGATCTGCAGTCACAGATGTTTTGGAATATCCCCTGCCCAACCCCAACCCCTCGCCTCTGGCAAGGGGGTTGGAAACAGAACTCGTGTCTTCCACACAAGCAGCAAGGGCTCTTAACCCTTGAACCATCTTCTCCTTTTTTGTTATTTGTTTTGTTTTAATGTGTATGGGTGTTTTGCCTGCATGTATGTCACGGTACCACATTTGTGCCTGGTGTCCATGGTGGTCAGAAATGGGTGCTGGATCCCGTAGTTAGAGGTGGTTGTAAGTGGCCACATGGATGATGAGACTAGAACCCAGGCCCTCTGGAAGAGCAGCCAGTGCTCCTAACCCTAACCCTAACCCTAACCCTAACCCTAACCCTAACCCTAACCCTAACCATCTGTCCAGCACCACCTCCACCCTTTTGTGAGGGTCTCATTATATAGCCATAGCTGGCCTGGAACTAACAGAGATCTGTCTACATTTGTCTCCTAAATACTTAGATTAAAGCCATGCACCACCATGCCTGACTTTAAAACAGTTTACTGTAGCCAAGGTTGCCTTGAACTTGATAGATAGTTGAGGCTCACCTTGAACTCCAGGTAGCCTTGATTCCCAAATGCTTGGATAACAGATATTAGCCACAATGTCCAGATTCATTTTCTATTTTAAAATGGGGTCTCGCCAGACGTTGGTGGCTCACGCCTTTAATCCCAGCACTCGGGAGGCAGAGGCAGGCGAATCTCTGTGAGTTCAAGGCCAGCCTGGTCTACAGAGCCAGTTCCAGGACAGGCTCCAAAGGAATATAGAGAAATCCTGTCTCAAAATACCAAAATAAATAAATAAAATAAAGAATAAAATGGTGTCTCATTCAGTTGCCCAAGCTGTTCCTGAACTCTCTTTGTGGCACAAAAAGCTTTCTTAGAAGCTGGGAGGACAGGCCTGCACCCCCCCCAAGCCTGAGCACCTTCAGCCTTTTTATCTGACACACCCTCAGCCAGTTCTATCCCAGCTCTCACTCTAGGGCTTCTCCTTGGATCCTATTCTCCACTCAGATCCAGCATTGTATCTCTCCCTCCTCCCAACTCACTGTCAAAGTAGCTGGTGTCATCTTCTGACTCTAGGTGGGGGATGAACTCTGCCTTCTGCCGCAGCAGCCCCGTCCAGTCTAGGTCTCGGAAGAAACTGTGCTGCTTCACTTCAAAAGCCCCACCTGTGGGCAGATGATCCCAGAGGCCCCTGGCTGCATGCCCAGCCATCCAGCCCTTCAGGCCATCTTCCACCCCAGGCCTCAGCACAAGCTGGATCAGTCCTGCTTCCCCGCCTTAGCTGTCTGTGCAGAAGGCCTCTTACCTGCCCCAAGCCGGACCAGGGGGTTGGTCTGCAAGAGGCTAGATATCAGAAGCTGGGCATCTGTGGGCAGGGCCTCATCCCCTTCAGGCCATAGTATATCATCTGCAAAGCAAAACGAAGCTGAGCAGTCACCCAGGCTGCCTGTCTTTCCAGATTCCCACCTACCCACCTAGGAGGCACATACCACTGATAACCTGTCCAAAGAGCTCTTCTGGGGTGTCCCCGAAGAAAGGCACACAGCCTACCAGGAACTCGTAGAGAATGATGCCCATAGCCCACCAGTCCACTGGCTTGCCGTAGCCCTGGCGCAGGATGACCTCAGGTGCGATGTACTCTGGGGTTCCACACACCTGGGGGCAGGCGGTCAGCCTGTGCCCTGGCCACAGAAGGGGCCTCAAGGGAGAGCTGTGCCCCCCACCAGGCCCTGGGCCCCGGAGGTCCTTCCAGGGCACTCCACCCTTGGTGACCCCCATGCCCACCACACACCTGTTTGTCCAGGAACTCCCGGGCATCCTTCTCTATGTGGCCTTCATATAAGTTGGTTGTGAGACTCATGAGACCCATCTTGGAGAGGCCAAAATCCGTGAGTTTGATGTGGCCCATGGAAGTGATGAGGAGGCTGCAGCAGACACAGGACATAAGTAAGTTTCAAAAGTGAGACCCTAGCCTTTTACCCCTGGAACAGGGCAGGGAGGAGGAATAAAGATCAAGGCTCACTTGTCTGGTTTGAGGTCACGGTGCACAATGCCATAATTGTGTAAGTACTCAAGGGCCAGAACTGTTTCTGCAAAATACATTCTAGCCATCTCCACAGGCAGTGCTCCAATGTTCTTCAGGAGAGTGGCACAGTCACCACCTGAGAGCCAAGGAAGGCATTCAAATAAAGAGGGGGGCACCCTGTGCCCAAAGCCAAGCACACAGCATGCACCATCTCTCTACTTCCCGTGTACCCATTTTGCAGAAGGGGAAAACTAAGGTCTAGGGTTGGAGCAAGTCTCAGAAAGAGTTGCACTCTCCTAGACTTACCTCATGTTATTAGTCATCCTCTGAAATTAGTATGACCAGCCCACTTTCTACATAAGAACTCTGACTCAGAGACAGGTCTTCTCAAACAGGAAGGGGATGGTTGTGTTTTGTTTGGAATCAAAGAAAGCATGACTCGACCTCTTGACAACTGAACCTTGAGGGCCAGGTGTTTTCGAATGAGGGCTGCTGGCCTCCACCCAAGAGGAGTGTGGTCCTCGTATTATTTAGTAGTGCTGCAGGGAGGCCCAGGGCCTTGTGCATGCTCTGCAATAACTCCACTACTCAGCCACACCCCAGCCCTCACTGCTGGGTTCTAGACAGGTGCTTTATTACTGACCCACATTCCCGCCCCAACATCAGTGTTTTAGTCTGCCTGATGCCCATTCTCCCTTTTCCTTATAGGGCAGATGTCACTCAGGGCAGAGTACCTAGCTCAGCATTGGATGTGGTGTGGGATCTGCTCAGTGGTAGCCTTGCTCCTATATCAGGAGGGAGCCTGCACATGGGAGAGCAGTACTCTTGGTGCGAGTGCCTGGATACAGCCATTCCTAAGGTGGCATAGACTTTCCTATCACACAAACTAATATATTCCTTTGTTACACAATATAGAAAAAGATAGATGACCGAAACCAAGCACACCCAAGGTCCTGAGTTCAAACTCCAACACTGCTCAGAAATACATAAAAATGGAAAATAAATGTAAATATAAAGTATGAATGATGATGTAAAGTATGAGTGTTAGTTAATATTGTAATGATTTAGTTGTTAGTTTAACTTGTGGTATTTTATTTATAATAATATTTGTTATTAACTAAATCATAACTGGAGCTGGCCTGGAACTATCTCTACCTGTGAAGGGCTGGGGACATGACTCAGAGGGAGAGCCATTTGCCTAGAATCTCCCAGTGACAGATTAGGAGTATAGCTCAGCAGTAGTTCCTGGGTTATATCCCCAGCGCACCCCCAAAGAAAGTAGAGTTGTAGATGAAAGTGAAAGGGGCGATGCTGCACCCTATAGTCCCAGCTCCTGGGGTGAGGAAGGAGAAGGAGACTGAAGTTCCAGGCCAGCTTCAGCTACACTGGAGACTATTTCAGCAAGAAAGAAGGATGGATGGATAGACAGATGGACGGACGGACATGGAAGGAAGGAAGGGAGGGAGGGGGAAGGAAGGAGGGAGAATTGGATGGGTGATGAGTAGATGTTCAGAGCAAGGGAAAAGCATGTAAATAAACAGATGCTTCGGGGCTGGAGAGATGGCTCAGAGGTTAAGAGCATTGACTGCTCTTCCAGAGGCCCCGAGTTCAATTATCAGCAACCCCATGATGGTTCACAACCATCTGTAATGAAGTCTGGTGCCCTCGTCTGGATGTAGGTATACATGCAGACAGAACACTGTATATATAATAAATAAAATCTTAAAAAGCAGGTGCTCCCATGAATGGGTGTGAAAACAAATGAATTGGTGGAAAGATGGTTATAGAATGGGGGTGTATTTACATATTAATAGAATATAAAGTAGCTAAGCCTAACTCCCCCTCCCCCGCCCCCAAATAAATAGGTATGATGAACTCCAGCACTCTGAAGTAGAGGATCAAAGGTTGAGGTCACCCTGAGCTACATACTGACACCCTGTCTCAAAACAAACAAAAAACGATGGGCATAATGGACAGAGAGATCAAGGACCGGAGAGCAAACAGTTGGGAAAACAAACATATGATCTAAGGGGTTGCCCACAGTCAAGTGGGTGACCCAGCAACATTGGCTGGCACAGCGGTGCCCCCAAAGTGGCCGCACCTTCCACATACTCCATAACCATGCAAAGGTGGCGCCGGGTCTCAAAGGAGCAGAACATGCCGACCACAAAAGGGTTCTCCGCAAACGTGAGGATGTCGCGCTCCACGAAAGCCTGCTGGATCTGGTTGCGGAGGATCAGGTTCTGTTTGTTGATCTTCTTCATGGCAAAGCGCTGCCTTGTGTCCCGGTGCCGCACAAGGTAGACAGCCCTGCGGGGGAAGAGAGCGAGGACCGGCCATCACCTCCGAGACACCCGGCCTCCGCCACCCTCCCCCGCCAGAGCCCCGGGTGGCTCACCCGTAGGCACCATTGCTTATGAGCTTGATAGTGTCAAAGTCACTCTCTCCAGGTGGTTTCTTGGCCTTTGAGGTGCTGCTGCGACCCTGCAGAGGGAAGTTCAAGATCATCGTCATCACCATCTTTACACATCGGGGAACTGAGGAACGGAAGAAATGAACAAGTCCTGTATCCAATTTGCACAGTGAGAAAGCAACACAGGTGCCACTTGAATCCAAACCTTCTCTGATGGCATATTCCTAACTTTGCTATTAGGAAAGACAGAAAACTTGTGACTAATCACACTGGCTCAGTAGATTAAGGGGCCTATATCACCAAGTCTGACAACTTGAGTTCAGTCTCCAGGACCAAGTGGTGGACAGAAAAAGATGGCTTCTGACCTCCTCACACATACACACAATTTAAATAAATAAACGCAAGGCACAAAGACACAAACAAAAATAATAAAAGTAATAACAAATGTTAAAGCAAAACTCACCCAGAAATCAACACCACCACCTAACAACTGAAAAGGAAAAATATGGGCTGGGCAGTAGTGGTGCACAACTTCAATACCAGTATTTGGGAGGCAGAGGCAGGTTGATATCTGCAAGTTTGAGGCCAGCCTGATCTACAGAGCTAGCTCCAGGACGGGTAGGTCTACATGGGAGACCCAGCCAACCACCTCAAAAAAAAAAAAAAAAAAAAAAAAAAAAAGAGTGAGAGGGAGAAAGAAAAGGAAAAATAGGGACAAAGTATGTGAACTAGAGTTAACAGCTAGTAAGTATAAGAGAGGCTTGGTGTTTGGTGTTTGCTTCTTAAGTCTGATACCTGAGTTCAATCCCCACGATTCATAAGACGAAAACCAACTCCCAAAACTTGTCCTCTGACCTCCACGTGCATGCTGTAGCATGTATCCTGGTAAATAACTAAACATAATAAGATGTTTAAAAAAGAAGAGGGGCTGCCAGGCGTGTTGGTACACACCTGTGATCTTGTCACTTGACCGGAGGAACAGAAGCTTAAGGTTATATAATGGATTTCAAGTTACTACTAGCTACATAGGAGACCTCATCTCAAAAAACAGAGATGTGAAGGGGGAGGATATGAACAAAACCATTGTACAGATGGGGAAACTGAGGCCCAGTGTGGAACCAAGATGTCATCACACAACCTAGAGGTGGACAGCCCCTGGCTGGCCTGAGAACTGAGCTTTGGTCCGAGCTCACCTCAGATGTGTCATCCTGCTCAGGTGTGTTAGAGCCCCCGCTGTCCTGCTCCTCCAGGCGCACAACGTCTAGAATGAGGTGAGTGTGAGTAGCTGCCCCGATGCTCATCCCGCCCCCTCAGGTCCCTTGCACACCTGGAAAGGGGTCCCGGGTGAGGCCTAACTGTCGGATGATGTAGCGGGGGATGTCAGTTTTGACCAGGTGGCCCTCCTTGGCATGTCCCTCAGCTGCCTCCAGCAGGTGGTAGAACTCTTCCGGGTTGAATTCCTGGGGCAGGGATGGGCTTAGCTTGCTGTGCCCACTGAGGGCTACCCCATCCCCCACACCCCCTGAGTAGCTCCTCACCAGGCACTCCAGAAGCCTTGCAGGGCGAGAGATGATTATGAGCAGTTTCTTCACCAGCTGAGTGACGAAGGCCACCTCCAAGCTCTCCGAGCGTTCGTAGGCCTGGAGTGGAGAAAATGAACGAATGGTTCATGTGCTCAGCCAGTCCTCTTTCCCAGACCAGGCTCTCCAGGTCCTGGGGCTACACAGAGCATGCAATGCTACTGTTGCAAGACTCAGCAGGTAAGAGCACTTGCTGTGGAAGCCTTGCAACCTGAGTTTGATTCTGAGAATCCATGGTGGAGAGAAGTGACACCCAAAAATTGTCCTCTTGTGTCCCCACACTCACAAATAATAAAATTTAACATTAAAATGAGGGCTGGAGATGGCCCTGAAGTTAACAGCAATGGCTACTCTTGCAGAGGACCAGGTTTTATCCCCTGCACCCCCATGGCCCCAACAACTTCCTGTGATTCCAGTTCCAGGGGATTCTGGCTTCCACAGGCAATATGTACACTCATGCACAGACCATACATGCAGGCAAAACACCTATATGCATATAATACAAAACGAATCTTTAAAGCTGGGTGGTGGTGATGAACACCTCTAATCCCAGCACTCAGGAGGCAGGAGCAGGCAGATCTCTGAGTTCGAGGCCAGCCTGGTCTACAAACAAAGTTCCAGGAAGTCAGGGCTGTTACACAGAGAAACCCTGTCTCAGAGAGCAATAAGTAAATAAATAATAAATCTTTAAAGACAAAATAAATAAAACTTTAAAAAATTAAAGAGACAAGAGTGAGCAAATCGACCTCTTCTGGGCCCAGAGGTTAATGAAATTAACAGAGCTGCAGAGCAGCCCTGAAGACAGATCTAACACCAAGCCTAATGTTTCTTCTGCTTAGTCACACTCCTTCTGGCTCTTTCCACAGGTGCCATCTACTTAGTATTCTTGTCCCAATTTCTATGTCACATCCCCAGAGAGCCCTCCTAAGAACTCTTGATAAGGGGCCCAGTTACTGTTTTGTTTCCTGCTTAGCCCTAAGTGTCAGCTGATACCATCATCCTTGACCTGTTTCTATGATTCCTAGCATTTCCACCCCAGGAAGGTAGTGGCACCTGCGTTCCCGCACACACTACGTGTTCAATAAATGTTCTCCACAATCCTTGCCTTGGGTTTGCTGTTATTCATACATACACTTATTAATGAATTACCTAATTCACTCATTCATTCATAGGCAAGCTCTGATGTGTAGTTCAGGTTGGCCTGGAACCTGGGACACTCTTGCTTAGGCTTCCCTAATGCTGGAATGACAGGTGTGTGCTACCACAGGAGGCTCATCCAATGATTGTGTGTGTGTGTGTGTGTGTGTGTGTGTGTGTGTGTGTGTGTGTTGCTAGGGACGGAACTTGGGCTAACATGTTAGGCAAACCTTCTACCAATGAGCTATGTCCCCAGAGACATATATGCAATATTTGTTGAGCACCTACCCTGAAATGGGCGCCACAACAGAATCAGGGACTCTGTATCGAACAGAACAACCCCTGTACCCAACTGTGGGGCTGACATTGGAGTAGGGAAACCAACAAAGAAGATAAATAAAAATATATAGAATGTGTTATGTGTGCTGTTAGAAATTCCACAGCCTGGATGTGGTGCTGCAGATCTGTGACTCCAGCTGTTCAGGAAGCGGAGACAGGAAGATATCAATTTCAGGCTTGCATGGGCTACACAGTGATTTGAAGGCCGGTTAGTGGGCAACTTAGTGCGAACTAGGGATGCAGCTTAGTTGGCAGAGTGCTCTCCTAGCATGCAGAGGCCCTGGGTTTCAAAACAGCATCTCATAACCGGAAGTAGTGGCATCATACTGTAATCCCAGCATTCAATAGTTGGAATTGGAAGTTCTGGAGTTCAAGGCCATCCTCGACTACATAGCAAGTTGGAGGCCCTCCTGCACTACTCAATACCCTGTCTTGAACAAAAAGAAAAAAGAAAAACAAACAACAGGGGCTGGAAATGTAGCTCAGTCGTAGAACACTTGCCACAAGTATTCTAGGCCACTGGTTCACAGGGTTCAATTCCCAGTAAGGGGTAAAGGGAGGCGGGTTTAGGAGGCCACCGGAGGTTGACAGCTGCTTAAACAACTGAAGGGCTGCTAAGGAGTTAAATTCCAGCTCCTCCATCGGACCTAGAGTGGGAACCTCAGTGTCCTTGTTTTCCACCTCCCAGTAGCCCGATGCTCGCCTCTGCCTCGCACTTCGCGGGTGTAAGAACCAGGCGGAGCCTGACCGGCTTGCAGGCGGGGTCTGAAGTGATTGGCACTCACATCCTGCAGCAGCTTCTCCAGGTTTTCCTGCAGTTCGTAGAAATAGACCGTGGTGATGAGCCCATCGCGGGACTTGGTAAGGCAGTCTCGAGCCAATTCAATGATCTGGTGGTGGATGAAGCTGAGCACGCCGTCGGCCAGAGGCAGCACGCTGTCAGGTTCGTACGCGCGGGCGAAGTCCCGCAGCTTCTCTTCCATCTGCGCAGTGGCCTGCGGAGTGGTACTTGTAGGCTGTGGTCACCTGAGCCTGCGCCGCGCGCGCCGACCGCTACGGGGGCGCGCGGAGCCCAGTTGCGCGGGCGAGCGAGCGAGGGGTTGTGCAGACGGGCAGGGAGTGGGGCGGGTAGTGTCTCACCTTCGGGAACCGCTCCTTGTACACATGGTTCATCATCACGATTTCATTGTCGTAGGAGGAGGGGGAGCGGCCGGGACTGCAGGTAAAGAAGTCCTTCCTGCCCAACACTGCCTCCGTGCCACCCCCCGCCCTCACAGGAACATCACTCTATTTTCCCAGGGTCGAAGGTTCTTGGTCAGACGTCAAATCCCATCCCTCCAGAAAGGAGATTCGGTGCCCGCGCACCTGAGGCTCCGAGAGCGGGGCCGAACAGCGGGGGAGCGGCGGCCACCATCCTCGTCCGTGATGCTCTCGGTGCTGCCGAAGTGTTTGGACAGAAAATGCAACTCGTCCACGGTGGGCTGGTAGGGTAGTTGATGAAGGCGCTCCTGGGAGGAGCAGGAGGACTACAAAGAGAGCTGTGAATCAGAGCCACTGCGGGAACAACACAGCATCCGACCTGCCTGGGACTCCTGGCTGTGACCCCAGCACTTAAGAGGACAGTTTGAGGCCAGCCTTGGTTACACTGAAATCCTATCTCAAAACACCAAGGGGACTGGGGGCGGGGGTGGGGGCGGTACTGCCACACAGAGCCATCCATGGCTCAGGGCCTTGCACTAGGTCACAAGAGCCTGTACTTTCCCGGCCTTACCTCCTTGACATCATCTCCTCCTGCTCCCCGCTTTGCTTCCTCTGTTCCATCCCCACTGGTCCTGCTGATGCTTGAACATGCCAGCCGTGCTTCTGCCCCTGGGCCTTGGCATTAGCTGTTTTTCATGCTTGGGTTATTCCTCTAAGTCTTGGCTGGATAGCTAGCTTTCTCTCTTATTCTTTCCTTCCCTTTTCATTCTTTCTTTTGTGGTACTGGGAATCAAACCCAGGGCCCTAGGCAAGCACTCTACCAATATAACTATTCCCTCAACGATTTGTTTCTCCCTTTTTTCTTCTACATCCTCCCCGCCCCTCTTTGTGGTGGTGGTGAGGAATTGTGAAGTAGGGTTTCATGTATCTCAGGCTGGCCTTGAACTCTTGATCTTCCCATCAGACACTGCAGCTCAGATTACAGTCCCATGCCACTACAACCAGATGTAAAACAATCACCTTCCACCAGCAGCTGTGTCGTTTTCTGAGGCTTTAGGGGGTTGACAGGTGCTGCTGAGCTCCTAAACATCTCACCCCCAGCCCCTCCCCAATTTAAGCCTTTGTCTTGGCTTCAACCACTCTTTCCAGGAAGCCTTGCTTTACACCACCTAGCGAAGTCATGTGGTCATGTATCAGTGCTTACTAATCATCACAGGAATGGATGGGTAAGAAAATCAGGGCTGTGTCTCCAGAGGGCATTGAAGGAGAGAGATTTTTGAGTGTGTAAGCAAATAGGCTCTAAGTGGCAGCCATGGTGGCCTGGCTCTGACCAGGTAAGACACTTGGACACAAGCCTTGATTCCCCAAGACTGTGTCATCATGGATAAAGAAATGAGTATGTTCCCGGGAAAGTGCAGTAAGAGCAGAGATGGGGGACTCTGGGGGAAAACCTGTCACCTCTAATGGATGGACAAGTAGACACTCATGAAGAGCAGTGAAATCCAGACTCTCAGTCCATCTGGGACTGCTGGTCTTCATGCAGTCTCTTTAGTTCCTACCCACCCATCCATCTACCTCCGACCTCTGCATACTCACTGAAACAGTTGAGCTGGGTGTGTTGGTGCCATAGCCAGAGGAAGGGAGCGAGGCAAGTGACCAGCGGCGTCCATCCGCCCTGTAACCCAATCAAGCTGCTCAGAATTCTGCCAGGGGTCCCCCTCACTCCTGGAGTGAGAGATGCCACTGGCCATGACCAGCATGGGTATGGGGGATGGGGATGTCCAGATACCTGAGGCTTTCAGAGTCAAAGGGAAAGACAGCATCTTTCAGCCAGGTCATAGAGGAAGAATCCCTCTCCTTGGGACTTCCCCGTGATCCTTCCTCGTTTGGTACTCTCACCAACCCCCCACCCCCAGCAGAGCATGGTGATGCAGGTCTTTAGTCCCATCATTTTCATCCCAGGCAGAGGCAGGCAGATTTCTGTGAGTTCGAGGCCAGCCTGCTTTAGTTCCAGGACAGTTAAAACTGTTACATAGAGAAACCCTGTCTCATCTCAAAAACCAGAAATCAAAAACAAAACAAAACAAAAACCCCCTCTCCTTCCAGAGTAGACACAGAAGGATTGGAAAAGCCCATTCAAAGGAAGCTAGGAATGTGGTTCCACGGTACAGCGCCTTCTTAGCATGTGCAAGGCCTTGGGTCCAATCTCCACCCAAAATCATAACAATACAATAAAAAGAAGCTAACACCAATAAATCATCCCCAGGGACCCCAGAATCCAGCTTCAGAAAACTCTGACAAGAAATCTCTCAGAGAAGACGCCTGAGCATCTTCTCAGATAAAAAGAATGCATCTTCTAACAGATCCAGTGACACACTGACTTGGGTGTATACACTCTTGTCCATACCCATTCACTCTCAGAGCAGAGTTACAAACCACTCATGTTCATGTGCCTCGTTTGGACAAACCATCCTAAAACTCAGAAGGTATAGGCAGGAGGATCAAAGGTTCAAGGCCAGCCTGGACTCTATAATGAGTTCCAGGCCAGCCAGGGCTACACAATGAAACCTTGCCACAAAACAAACCAAACAAAAAAGCACTTGTTGGTCTTGTAAAGGACCCAGATTCAGTACCAGCTCATACATGGTGACTCAACCATTTGTAACTCTAATTCCAGGGATTCATGAATCGACCCTTCTTCTGAACCCTGCAGGCACCAGGCATGTATATGATGCACATACATACATACATACATACATACATACATACATACACACATATAAACAAAATATATGGATCTAAGAAAATTAAAAAAAAAAAAAAAAAGGCCTAGTGGTGGCACATGCCTTTGGTCCCAGTACTCGGGAGGCAGAGGCAGGTGGATCTCTGCGTTCAAGGCCAGCCTAGTCTACAGAGTTCTAGAACAGGCTCCAAAGCTACATAGAGAAACCCTGTATTGAAAAACTAAAAAAAAAACCAAAAACAAAAACAAAAACAAAACAAAAACCCTTTTCTCACAAAACAAAAAAATAAAATAAATTAAAAAAACAAAACAAAACAAAATAAGGATCAGTGAGATGTCTCAGTAGGGAAATGATGAAATGCCTTGAAAGCCTGATGGATGACCTGAGTTTGATTCCTGGAGGTCATGGAGGGTGAAAGAGTGGACAAACTTCTGATAGTTGTTTCCTGTCCTCCATGTAAGCACCACCTCTCTCCCTCTCTCTCTCTCTCTCTCTCTCCCTCTCCCTCTCCCTCTCTCTCTCTCTCTCTCTCTCTCTCTCTCTCTCTCTCTCTCATTAAAGAAAAAAGGACTGGTAATGGTGGTGCTCACTTTTAATCCTAGCACTTGGGTGGCAGAGACAAATGGATCTCTGTGAGTTCAAGGCCAGCCTAGTCTGCTTAGCCAGTTCTAGGCCAAATAGGGCTACAATAGTAAGACCCTGTCTCAAAGAGAACTGTGAGAGAAAAATGGTGGGGATGTGCTGGCAAAGATGTGCAAAAACATCTATTTGAGAAGTAGGAGATGCTGAGTAGAAGAATTCAATACCATCCTTGGTTACAGGGCAAGTTGTAGGCATCCTAAGCTACATGAGACCTATCCCAAATAGAACAAAACACATGCAAAAATTCAGCTGGATAGATCAGTGGTTAAGAGTATTTGTTGCTTCTGCAGAGGACCCAGGTTCAGTTCCCAGTTATGTTCCTAGAACTCTGGTTCCAGGAGATCTGGCGCCCTCTTCTGACCTCAGAGGGCACCAGGCACTCCATAGCACACACATTCACACAAGCAAACAATTCATCACACACACACATAAAATAGAATTTTTTAAAATTCTTAACTCTCTACAAGTCAGCCTGTCTTCTGAGTGAGTTCCCGAACCCTATCTTAAAAAATCCAGGTGTGGTGGCACATATCTTTAATCCTGGCACTCAGGAGGCAGAGGCAGACAGGAATCTGAGAATTTGAGGCCAGCCTGGCCTACAGAGTGAGTTCCAGGACAGCCAGTGCTACAGAGAGAAACACTGTTTCAAAAAACTAAAAAGAAAAAAGTAAGTTCCAAGTTCCACACTCATGATTCCTCATTAAAGGCAGCTATGAGTTCATAGCCTCACACATGAACCCGAACACCACACTCCCACACACTAATGCATAAGCACATACCGAAGCAGACACACACTGACACAAAGATATACACAAGAGGGCCAAGACTCTCACTGACACGCATACAGCTGCATCCTGACTCACACACTCTGGTTCATCTTCGCGCAGCTACACATTTGAGACTTTCATTCACTTTCAGACAGTCAAACTCCCACACAGTCCTCCAGTCACACTGATGCCCACACACAGTGATGCACACAGGCCAGAACTTCCTCACATATATAGTATGTCACAGACATACTCTCATATACATTCCCACTCACACAGGGCCACGAACTCCTCCAGTCACACTGACACCATTCATTGGTGCACACAGACACTTACACACACACACATTCGCACTCCCACACACAGGCACTCAGATACAGAGGTGGGGGTGTCTTCCTTTAACATACATTTACAAACCTACAGCACACATAGATTTGCATTCAACACATGTGCACATCGTTCATGCTTGCACACACCTACATTGGCACTCAGATGGCCAGTTCCATAGACACACATTCTAAGAGGATGGGCTTTGGCCTCTTTCTACACAGAACAAACCCAGAGTCATGCTTGGCTCCCATTTCCTTCAGCTAAGTTCTGCTACTGTTGAAAGGGGCTCCTCTCCCCCTCCAGGAAGCCAGTCTCTATCCCCATCTTTCTCCTATGGCCTCCATCAGTCTTTGCAGAGACACCTGTCCTCTTTCTTTGCTGTCTAACCCTCTCTTTATCATTCTAAGGACAGAAATGAGGTGTCCTTCAACCCACGTGTCCTGTTACTTTCAGGTTTCTAACCATGAATACAGCTAAAGAAAAAGCACCCCAACTTCCACTCCTGGTCCCAAGATCCCAACGACTCTCTAAAAGTTTCTCCACCAAAAGCAGGAGTTCTGTGCCCCTCCTCACTTTTCATTATGGCCCCCAAGAACATTCATTTAAATCCACCGAGAACCTTAGAGGCAAACGCAACATCTTACCTTTTGGAAGGTTGAGAAAATGCCCTAGCCATCCTTCCCGTCCCCCCACCCCCCACCCACCGCTGGAGGAACTGAGGACCTAGATGGGCTCTGTGCAGTGTGCGCTTGCGCACCTCATCTTGACAGCCCTGTTCTGTTGCTATGGAAACGCTCGGCCAAGCGCACAAGGCTAGGAGGAGGACGACCCTGGGGCTCCAGAACACAAGCAGTTTCCCTCCTCTGCAAAGGTCCCCTGTCTCCATTCTGGATCAGTGATTGGTTCCGCCTTTTTATAAGCTCCACCTTGAATACTAGTAGCTTTTCCAGCTAGGACACTGAGGCTCTTCCACTGGTCCCCAGAGGCTACTCGAGTGCAATTAGGACAAGAACAGATGGTGGCCCAGACGGCGGATGGGGAGGATCGCACCGAGTTCTGGGGCCCTCAGGGAAGAGACTCACCTTCGAGAGGAAGCAAACGAGAAGTGGGCTGGGGTGTTGGGAGAGAAGTTGCGGGGGCTGTCCAGGGGACTGCTGCCTGCGGGAGAAAGGAGGGCTTTAGGGTCTTCCGATCAATAAAGTAGGTTGCTGGGGACAGCTCACCCTTCTAATATAGGTCCAAGCATGTATGGTAGGCCACGCCCCTTTAGCAGTGGCCCCGCCTCTCAACATTTTCGGGGGGGTCTCGAATCACTGAATTCACCTAGGTGCCTATTCGGCTTCCTCTAAGACGGCTCCGCCCTTCAGCTATGGCTCCTCCTTTCTGCTTCTACAATGTGCAATCCAGCTTCCTCTAAACTCCAGCCCCCATTCCATCAATTCAGAGTGGCCCCGCCCATAAGGGATGGCCACGCTCTGGCTGTGGCCCCGCCTCCCACGGTCTAAATCCACTCGTACCCAAGCTGTATCTTTGTCTCACCTAAGTGGCCTGGCAGAGGGGAGTGGGGTCGCGGCAGTGTTGGCGAAGTGCTTGTCAGGATGAGGCTTTTCCGGTTACTGGTGCGGCAACTGGCAGGAAAGGAGAGCAGGGATCAAGAGAGACCCCAGACCTTTGAGTGTGAGCCTGTGAGGCCACTCTTCCGTCTCAGATCCTCCCTTCTCTTCCATGCTGCAGCCAATGTATGACACTTCCAGGGTAGAGTGTGACTCCTGTGCAGCTCTGAGGTCTGTGTCAGTTATGGCCCGATAGTCACGGTGACACCATTGGTGATCCTGAATGTCTGTGTCCTTGAGATACCCATAACATTCACAGTATGTAGACACTGTATGAGATCCACACTGAATGACATTGGTGTGTCATGTATGCTATCTGTGTGACAACACATTGTTCTGTATGTGTGGTGCCATGAGAAACACAGCTTATACATGACTGTGTATGGCACATGACTTCAGCTGCAGGTGTGCGGTTGTCATTTGGGATTATCAGCATGAGAGACACTGGCTGTGTGTGTGTCCATCGTTGTGTGTTCCCGTCACTGTGTGTGGATTTAACACCCTGTGGCACTGACACATCCAAGCATGCAACTATGTACCACATGGATAGGTGCTATGTGACTGTATGTCCTTGTCTGTGCGGTAGTCCCTATGTCTGTTTATCCTAGTGTCAATGTGACACAGCTGCTGTGATAGCGTTAGATGCATGGTTGTGTCATTTTAAAAACGGATCTGTATATCTTGGATGGAAACATGGTTTTCAGTGGGTGGTCTTGCATATGGCATTTTACTAGGAAAGAACAATTTGTGTGTGTCTGTGTGTGACAAATAGGTGACCCTGTTTGTTCATGGCTTTGACCTGTGGCTGAGTATATGTGGTGCCTCCCAGTGTTTCGGAGCCACTAGGGTTGCGTGTGTGGTCAAGTTCTGTGTGACGCGGTGCCACTATTTTCAGTGTGAGGCTGGGTTCGACTTGGGAGGGTCCGTGCAGTGATAGCGACCCCCTCCCTTTTCCTCTGCCTAGCAGCTGCAGAAGAGGAGCCCCCGTCGCTCTAACCCCTTCGTCCTCACCCGCAGTGACTGAGCATATTAGCTTGTCCAGGAGCATGCGGATGGGGGCAGGGGGAGGCCAGGCTGCGGCTATTGTTCTGATAGTGCCAAGTCCCCCTCCCCGCGGTCCCCTACCCCCAGCGGGCCGCTTGAGTCCACCGCGTCTGCAAACAAAGGCTCTGCAACCCCCCGCCGGCACGACCCTTTCCCCCAGCTCAGGCCTTTCCAGTCTCTCCAGAAGCACCGCCCGCAACCGCCCGCGTTCAACCCCATCCCCTGCAGGAGGGCACAGCGCGGACACCTCTGGCGCAGCTGGACAGCTAGCAGCATCCCGGCCCCGCCCTGCCGCAGCAGCCTGCTGGGCGGCTTCACCCGGAGGGCTAGGACAGGGTCTGGGGTGGGGGTCTACCTCTTGGTGCGGCGAAACATGCTGCCACCGGGGAAGGAGGGCATCGAGAAATTGGAAAGCGCTGTCCAGAGAGAGTCAGACATGACCCGGCGGCGGCGACATGGTGGCAGGTGCGGTGGCAGCAGCGCGAGGAGCGAGTGCGCTGGGCGGAGGCTAGAGCCGCAGCGGCGGCCAGGGGAGGGCGGGGGGAGGGGAGGGCCCTGCTGCTGCGGCCAGTCGCGAGGGGGCGCTGCGGGGTGTCACCGAGCGAGGCCCCGCCCGCATGCACGCCTGGTGCCCCTACCTGGGGGCAGCATTCCGGAGCATCTTTCCCCTAAGGCTCACCTGCTGCTTTTCCGGGGCAGGGGCAAATCCTTCTGGAAGAAAAAGCGGTAAAAAGGATGGAGGTCAGCGTGGACATATGGCCTCTACCCACAATGCAGCTCCGTTCACCTAAGGAGCAAGAGCGTCATCAGCATCGCCATGTCACCCTGGCCTTCCTGATTCCTCTCCTGATTCCCGGTAACTAGACAGGGTCAAGTGCACAATAAATAAACCCAAGTGGACATCTGAAAGCATGTCCTTGTAAATAAAGTTTTGTCTGAGAATTAAGTTTTGTTTGCTTTCTGTCAAGACAGACTCTCACTCTAGCTCAGGATGTCTTGGAACTCACCCAGGCTATCCTCCAATCAGACATCCCACTGCCTGACCTCCCAAGTGCTCAGATCACAGTTGTGAGCCACCATGGCAATATTAAAACATTGTTCTGGACAGGGTCTCAGGTAGTCCAAGCTGGTCTTGAACTTGCTGTGTGTGTAGCTGAGGGAAAACCTTGATCTTCTGATTGTCCCGCTATACCTCCTCAGCACTGGCATTGCAGGCATGCTCCACGACACCCTGTTAATGTGGTGCTGAGTATCAAACCCAGGCCTCTGTGCACTCTCCCAGGAGAGCTATACCCTCAGCCACTCAGCCATGAAAAATATTTCTTGAGAGCCCAGTGGCCAGCAAGTTTGATCACTTGAGGGGAATTTCCAATACACGCACTGTGGAAGGAGAGAACCCACTGCAAAAGGAAGCTGTGCACCTCTACATGCATACTACCATACACACAAACAACTGCAAGCCCCACCCTGCCGAATATTTATTGCTGCTAGTGGGATGCATACCTTTAATTCTAGCACTGGGGAAGCAGAAGCAAGAGAATCTCTCTTCATTTGAGGCCAGACTGGTGTACACATAGAGTCCCAGGCCAACCAGAGCTATACAATGACACCCTGTCTCAGGTAAATAAATAAATACATCTTGATCATGAGGTCTTAATGCTGGATACTGAGAACACCATAGTTAATAAGAAAATGAATGCTTAGCTTTTGGAAAAATGCATTTAGAAGCACTTGCTTGTCGTTCCAGCTACTCAGAAGGCTGAGGCAGGATGTTCTTGCAATCAAGACTGCCCTATAGCAAGGGCATTTTTTTTTTTTTTTGAGACAGGGTTTCTCTGTGTAGCCCTGGTTGTTCTGGAACTCTGTTTATAGATCAGGCTGACCTGGAACTCAGAGATCTGCCTGCCTCTGCCTTAGCAAGATAATTGAGTCTTTTAAAATAATAACCAGCAAATATTAAGTAAGAGTAACATAGAAGTAGGGAGTGGGGAGATGGCTCAGTGGTTAAAAACACTTGTTACTCTTGCAAAGAACCCAGATTTAGTTCCCAGCACCCACATGGCAGTGTACAAGTGTCTATTGTCTATAACCACAATTTCCAGGAGATCTGATGCTATCTTCTGGCCTCTGTGGGTACTACATAGCACATAGACATACATGCAGGCAAGACACACAAACACATAAATAAAAATAGAGTTCAATATTATCCTTGGCTACAGTAAGATCCTGACTCACAAAAAAGAAAGGAAAAGAAAAGAGAAAAAAGAACAAAAAGAAAAAGAAAGGAAGGAAGGAAAAAGTGGCTTGTAAGATGACTCAGTGGGTCTCAGTGGGTCAGGCTACTGAGCCTGAGAACATGAGTTTGGTCCTGGGATCTACATGGTAGGGGAGAAATAACTTTACAGAACTTATCCTCTGACTTCCACATGTACCACAGGTTCATAACAGACACCCACCAAACACACACACACACACACACACACACACACACACACACACACACACACACACACATTAACATTTAAAAAGAAGGAAGGGATAGCCAGAAGGATCTGTGGAGACAGCATATAGGGGACTGTAAGGATAAAGGCTTGGAGATAAGATGGAACTTAAATGTCTCAAGCATGATTGAAGAAATGAATGACTTCTTACATCCCAACAGCCCTGCCCCACTCAAGACCTGCTCATGGGGTTGGGGTGGTAAATGGAACTTTGAAAGGAGCAAAAAGTTCCTCAATCATACACACACAGAGGTGTGTTACCACATGCCTTTAATCCCAGCAATCGGGAGGCAGAGGCAGGCAGATCTCTGAGTTCCAGGTCAGCCTGATCTATAAACAGAGTTCCAGAACAACCAGGGCTACACAGAGAAACCCTGTCTTTAAAAAAAAAAAAAAAAAAAAAGGAAAGACAAAAAGGAAAACAAACAAAAAAAATTGCATGTTTATTCATGTGTGAGCACCATAGTATGCTCATAGAGATCAAAGTATAATTTGTGTGAATTGTTCCCTCCTATCCTGTGCATGTTTAGTATTAAACTCAGGCTGTCAAGCTTGGTTGCAAATATCTTTACCCACTTAACCCCCATATGGTGCTTCTTAACAGCAACAATAATAATAACAATTCCTATTGACTTTGTGTAGCTAGTGTTGACAGGATCTTGTTTGTTGGAAAGGGTGTTGCAAGCCTGCAATCCTAATACTCAGAAAGCTGAGACATGGCATGGGGAGATCAGAAGGCTAAGGTGGGCAAGCTATATGGTGAGATACTGTCTCAAAGCGCAAAAAGTCAGACATAGTATGCATTTGTGAACCCAGCACTAGGGGGGCAGGGTGGCTGAGGGTCCCTCTGAATTTGAAGCCAGCTGGGCTACATAGCCTGTTCCAGGCCATTGTAGACTATACAGCAAGAAACAAAACAAAACAAAAAATAGTTGTGGATATTTTCTGATTTTAATTTGTTTTAAAAAGCCTTTAATCCTGGTGCTTAGGAGGCCATCTTTGTGAATTTGAGGCTATCCTAGTCTGCATAGCTAACGCCAGCCAGTTAAGGCTATATAGTGATATTTTTCTGAAAAAACTAAACTAATAAATAAAATAAAAAAGAAAAGTATTACTAAAGCACTTGTTGCTTTTGCAGAGGTCATAGGTTTGGCTTCGGGCACCCACACAGTGGCTCATAATCATGTGTAATTCCAATCCCAGGACTCTGATGCCCTCTGATGTACCAGGCACACATCACACACACACACACACACACACACACACACACACACACACACACACACATCTAACAAAACAAAATAAATAAATCTTGGGCTGGAGACTTGGCTCAAGGGCTAAGAGCATGGAGTGCTCTTCCAGAGGTTCTGAATTTGATTCCCAGAAACCGAATGGTACTGTACACTGTAAATATGTATTACTCTCATTGGTTACTAGAGAGCTGACTGGCCTATAGCTGGGCAGGAAGGGATTGGGTGGGAGAGCCTGACTAGGAGGATACTGGGAAGAATCAGACAAGGAAGCAGGAAATATAGAAAATGAAGTAACAAGGAATGAGCCATGCAGTAGAATTTAGATAAGAAATATGAATTAATTTAAGTTATAATAGCTAGGTAGTAACAAGACTAAGCTATTGATCGGTCCAGCACTTATAATTAATATTAAGTCTCTGTGTCAACTGGTGGGAGACTTCAACATGGTGGCTCACAACCATCTATAACAGGTTCTGATACCCTTTTCTGGCATGTAGATATACATACAGAACATTCATACATAAAAATATAAATAATTAGATAATTTTAGAAAGGTTTATTATAAAAATAAGTAAATGAAAAATCTTTAAAAAATGAAAGGGAAAGCCAGATGGTGGCAGTGTACATCTTTAATCACAGCACTTGGGAGGCAGAGGCAAGCAAATCTACAGTCTACAGAGTCAGTTTCAGGACAGTCAGGGGTACTCAGAGAAACCCTTGTAAGCATGATAAAAAAAAAAGACTCGTGGGTAGAAAAAGGTAGAGATATACAATAAAGACAGATTCAGATGAAGTAAAACCTCTAAAGGGTTTACAGTGTATTTAAAAATGTATGTAGTCTAGCTGGGCAGAGGTGGCACATACCTTTAATCCCAGCACTCAGGAGGCAGAGGCAGGAGGATCCCTGTGAGTTCCAGGTCTACAGAGCTAGTGCCAGGATAGGCTCCAAAGCTACACAGAGAAACCCTGTCTTAAAAAAAAAATTAAAAAAAAATTGTGTGTGTGTGTGTTTGTGAGAGAAAAGCAGCAGGATAAAGTGGTTAAAAAATAGAGGAATAATAAATAAATAAATAAATAAATCGTTACAGACTAATATGGTTAGCTAGTGGCAATCTCCATCCTCTGACCCCCAGAAAGACTTTATTTGTGCAAGAAAGATAACACCACAAACCCTGTCTGGAAAAACCAAAGTAAGCAAAATAGGAAAACAAAACAATGAAAAGGAGGAAGAAGTTGTTACATTGTCTCACCCCTTTTCAGATGAGCATAATGGGATTAGTAACAACCATCTTGCCACTAGTGTTGTTTCCCAGGCTGAGGAAAAGTAAATTAGTAAAAATACAGGGGGGAAAGATTTGGATGAAAGTTTCAAAAGATTTGTTTTGTTTTGAAACAAGATCTCATGCATGTAGCCTATACTGTCCTTGAACTCCTATCTCCACTTCTCAGGTGCTGAGATTGTCCATGTGAGGTAGCATGTCTTGCTTCAATCTGTCTTTTGAAGGAGAAAAAAGCATGTTATGATGCTGGTGAGTCATCCCAGTGGTTAAAGACCTTAATGGAGAAGTTTAAGACCCAGAATTCCTGGGCGAGAGAGATCACTCAGTGGTTAAGAGCACATACTGTTCCTCATGAGCACCTGAGTTCAATTCCCAGCACCCACATCAGGTGGCTCACAGTGGCATATAACCCAAGCTCCAGGGGTATCTCACACCTCTGACCTCTGTGGACACTTGCATTAATGTGCAAATATCCTCACCATATATATGATTAAAATAGATTTTTAAAAATGAAATATTTCTTGAAGGGCATGATGGTGTTCAACTTTAACCTTAGCACTTGGGAAGTATAGACAGGCAGACCCCTGTGAATTTAAAGCTAACCTAGTCTACATAGTGATGCCCTATCTCAATAAATAAAAACAAATGAAATCTTAAAAAACAAACAAACAAACAAACAAACAAAAGAACCAGAATTCTAGTCTCCAATGTCTACCCAAATGCTAGATAGGTATGAGGCTCTCCAGCAATCCCAGAATCCCAGTGCTGGGGTAGGGGTTGAGATAAGGGATCTCCAGGGCAGACTGAGTAGCTAGACTACTACGTAATCAAGCTCTGGGGTCACCTAAAGATCCTGCATCAGTAAATAAAGGGAGGACAACTGCAGGTATCAATCTCCAGCCTAACACACACACACACACACACACACACACACACACACACACACACACTCATGAACATATACATATATATATATATATACACATGCATGCATACCACATATATACATAAATGTGCAAAACAAGTATGTCCTAATTTATTCTATGATCTTAGAGAAGGAAACCTAGCTTTAAAACCCCAGTATTGCTTTTTGTGATCTTGACAAGTACCCTTGTGTTCTACAGTACTCTGTGAAGAGATGCAGGTGTTTGGCATTTTAGGATGATACCTGCCACTTGGTGTATGCTCAGCATATAGTAAGTTCAGGGCAGAAGAGATGCTCAGCTATTAAAGACATTTTCTAGCAAGTCTAGAGTTCCGGCCACAGGACCCACATAATGAAAGAAAGAACCCCATCCTAAAAGTTGTGGCACATGCTCACACAATACGCATATATACATTCATACCACACACACATAAGTAAATAAATAAAATGAGGGCTGGAGCCAAAGCTAAGCAGTTTAGAGCACTCGTTCTTACAGACGACCCAGATCGATTCCCAGTGCCCACATGGCTTCTCATAGCTATCTAAAATTCCAGTTATAAGGGATCTGATGCCCTCTTTTGGCCTCCATGATTCCTGGCCACAGGTAGTTCACAGATATACATGTAGGCTAAACATCCTTACGCATGAATTAAAAAATAACAATAAATTCTTTAAAGCTGGGTGGTAGTAGCACAAGCCTTTAATCCCATCACTAAGGAGAGAGAGGCAGGTGGATCTCTGTGAGTTCAAGTCCAGCCTGGTCTACAGAGTGAGTTCCAGGTCAGAGAAACACTGTCTCGAAAAGAAAAAAAAAGTAATAAAATTTTTTTAAGTAAGATGGGTGGTGGTGGCCAATGCCTTCGATCCCAGCACTCAGGAGGCAGAGGCAGGAAGATCGCCGTGAGTTTGAGGTCAGCCTGGTCTACAGAGCGAGTGCCAGGATAGGCTCCAAAGCTCCAAAGGTTTCCACAGAGAAACCCTGTCTCGAAAGACCAAAAATTTTTGTTTAAGTAAAAATAAAAAATGTTAAACTCATAAGCCATAAGAATTATTAATAGACAGCAGAAAATGTCTCAAGCGTCCTATTACTTCCATGTGCAAAGGGCATTCAGACAGGGCAAAGTCAAATGGGGGCCTGTCCTGCGGAGCCACAGTGGCCAGAAATCCAGACCGCATTCTATCTCTTATAATGGCAGGTTTGGGGTGAATTGGTCTAAGCAGTCTTAATGAACCTAGTGAAAATAAGACCTGGATTTTTCAGCCATGGAGCCAAGATCTGCAGACCTTTGTAATAGGGCACGGGAAGATTACTCTTAAAGAATCTTTCAATACCACGGAAAGAAGTCCTCAGAAGATACCTCATCTGCAAGCCCCCGTAAACATTCCAGATTGGAGAAAAGGGGTAAACCATAGCTACAGAAATTTAGATTCTCCCTGCATTCTGGAGGCAGAGGCAGAGGACTCTTTGTGAGTTCCAGATCAGCCTGTTCGACATAGCGAGTTCCAGGATAGCCAGAGTTACAGCAATGAGTCGCTATCTCAACACATTTTTAAAAATTTAGGTAAAAATAAAGAAGGGAAATTTAGACCCTTGGAGTTATGTGAGACAAACGCCATCTCCCACCCCACCCCCTACTGCAGCTGCAGAGCAATTCTATCTCCCAGCAGGGTGCTGTGGCAGGACACCCGAACATCCAGCTCTTCGCATTTAAGATCCTAACCGCACACAGGCGACTCTCCGGCGTTGAGGGATAGTGGGACACTTGCTTAGTGGTGGAAGCTATTCGCGTGAGTGGACCCAGGCGTTAACGTATCTAACTCAGAAGACAGAGGTAGCCGCTTTCATGAGAGCAGGGATTCCGTGCCAATAGCTTGTCCTGAGCTGAGAGAGTGAGCCGCATTCTAGGGTTTGGGGGCGGAGTCTCGTCAGAGACAAAGTCCCGCGTGGCGTTGAGCCAATGGGCTTCTGCGCTGGTTCGAAGGACCGGGGACACACCCCGCTCAGGCCCCGCCCACCTCCATCCTTTTGGCGAGGAGCGGGTGGCTCGGACAGGTTAGTCGCTGTAGTACTTACTCTGGCTTTGCTTCAACTCTCTCCCATACTCAACACTCACACTCCTGATTCCACTCCTGATTCTAGGAGCAGGAGGGAGAACTCGAGAAGCCTAGGCTCTGACAGTCTGTTTGAAAGCAAATTAGCTTTCCAATCAAGCTGCTCCAGCAGCAAGCAGCCAGCCTCCTGGGATGTCCTTCCTACTGTCATGAGTGTCATTTCACCCCAGCTGTACTGACTGGTCATCTCTCCGTGGTCTTGATCTTGCAAATGGTGCACTAAGGAAGCCTAGAATCGGACAAGAGACTAGGCTCATAATCGACTTAATCTGAATTCTGGAGTACAAGCAGGAGCTGACCTCCAAGGAGGCTCAAGAGGACCAGCTTCTAGGTAGCTGTAGGAGTGAAGCATTGATCATTTCCCCTATGAGGTTCGTTTATGAATTCAGAAGGGCAAGCCCCAAATCTCAGAGGACAGTCACAACCTCAATAATCCTTATCTACCTTGGGGGTGGGAACTCTTGAGGAATGGATTTGTTCCTTCACTCCAACAACCCTTAGAATCTCTGTGCGGTGGACTCACGCCTCCTGCGCCTGCGCAGCCTGGCGACTAACATCTTCGAAGACTGCAAGGAGCTAAAAATCGCTCCCGCCCACCCACAATCTGGGCTGGACTTAAGGATCGCGGGCGGGTGTGTGTATATGTGTGGTGGGAGTATTGTAGTGGAGGGGTGGAATGGAAAGTGGGGAGGCTGTCTAGGTGCCTGTCCAATTAGGGCAGTAGGAAGGAAGAGTCCTAGTGGCCAGACAGGTGAATGGAGGACTCAGGTTAGCAAGCCTAGGAAGGGCTCTGGGGTGTGAGGGGCGAGGCTGACGAACAAACATGTTTACAGCTGGTAGCCCCGAGGGGCTCGAACCCTGGGGCAATAACTTTACTTGCCGCACCTTCACCCCCAGAATGTCCAAGCGCCTGGGCAAGGACCTGGGCCCCGCTGCCTCTACTCCGGTGGTGCTAGACGCCTCCCAGGCCATCCTCGAGGGGGCGCGCTAGGATGCAGCCCCTCCAGCAGCCTACGGGATACCCGGGCGACGCCTGAGGGGCGGGGTCCGCGCAGCCAGGACGCACGGTCACTGCACTCCTGGCCCAGAGCATCCTTTGGCAGCACGTAGGGACGCCACAGACGACCCTGGTGCAAGTTCTCCTGCGTTCTGCTCGGCCCCGCCCCAGGGCACCGACCCCATCCCCTCCTTGGAGCCCGGGCTGCGGCGTACCTGCAGCCTCCGGCGGCGGATCAGGCCCGAATCGTCCATGGCGGCGGCTACTTCGGTCCGGGGGGAGGGAGGAGGGAGGCGGCGGCAGCAGGAGGAGGGAGGAGGGAAGAAGAGAGAAGCCTCGGGGACCGCGGCGGCGGCCGGCGAGGGGGGGGGCTGGGGGCGGAGCAAAGCGGGGCGGGCCCGGCGCCGTCACTGCGTCTGGGAGCTGCAGCCCGGTTTCGGCCACCGCTGCCCGCGCTGGGGGGCGGAGGGGCGAGAAGGGTTGGGTGGGTGGAGCCTCCAGATGTCCCTAAGGGAGGCATGCTGGAGAAAGATCCTATCAAGACCTTCTCTTGCACAGACCCTCCAACCCAAGAAAGATCCCCAAGGGAGCTATTCTCAACAGATGAATTCCCGGTGCGACTAGCGGCTCCCCAAAGGAGACACATTCCCACAAGGGCGTAATCTGCATGAAGAGCTGTCCCTTCACCCTGAAAAATCACTCCTAATAGAGATATTGTCGGAGAGGTGACACTTCATCTCAATTTCCCCCTTCCTGAAGAAGCATTTCTTCAAAGATCTCACTGGTGACATCTTTGGGGACCCTGAAGAGAATGTCCCCCAAATGGGACCAATCGAAGGCATATGCTCTTCTCTGTGAAAAATTGTCTCCACCCCAAGATACCCTCAGATCCCCACAGATGCATTCTTCCAGAGTCACGTGTTCAGACAAGAGGCTGGTCCTCATGAGAGTTTCCCCCCCAGAAAAATGTGTGTATACACTCAGACCTTCTTCCTTTGCCTGCCACAGAACAGAGCCCCTTAAGTCTCACAGCCCCTCCATAGTCTTTGCCTCATGGTCAGGATTAAAGGGTTAGGCCAGGTCAGGATATATTAATAAGAGCGATTAGCTGGTAGCTGGGGAGGGGGCAGATGGAGCGATTCTTACTCCGCCCCAGTTCACTCAGCTGATGCCAAACTAGACCAGAGTTGGAGAGGACATCATCTGAACCCTAGATAAAGCGGGAAGGGCTTTCCTTCCTAAGGTGGCTGACCCAAGGTCTTGGAGGGCAGGGTCTCCAGACTAGAGTGAACTCTGTCAGACAACAGAGGCGACCACGAGGTCTGGGTCAGTGTGTTCTTGGTGGTTGACTCGCATGTCTGCACCTTTGCCTGTGTTATTGTAGTTTACATCTTTCTGTCTCTGTTGGTCAACGTAGCCATCTCAATCAGTCTATTTCTTGTATTTGTTTCTGTCCACCGCTTGTGTTTTCTTTCCTCTTGGTTCCAGCTGGGAAAGCTGTCCCTGGTGCTGGCCTCGTGCTCCTGTCCACGGTGCTGAAATATGAACACCCTAAAGGCAATGAGAGTGTGTGTGCACACAGGGTCTTGAGGGAGTCAAAACCCACAAACACGATAAAAATGATCCACAATTACCGGGGTCCAGCCCAGACAAAGGCTGTATCCTGCAAGACTTGGTTCCTAGGGCCTCTATTATGTCACTGTTGCCCACAGAAAGAGAAGCACGAGTTCAGTCTGGGATACATAGGGATATCCTTCCTGGGGGGGGGGAGCATTAATTCATTAATTTAATGATCAATACTTACTGACCATTCTCTGTTTGCAAATGCAAAATAATATTTGGCAATATGGGAGTTCATCAATAAAAACAGACCAAAAGTACATCCCTGTCTTAGGGCCAGAGACAGGCTAAGCTCTAGGACAACCTGGAGAGATGTCTTATCCATTAAGAGCACACTGGGTGCTCCTCCAGAGACCTGGATTTAATTCCTAGCACCCATCTAGTGGCTTACAACTATTCATAACTCTGACTCCAGGGGATCTGATATCTTCTTTTGGCCTCTGTGGGTACCAGGCACAAACATGATGCACAGATGATACATGCAGCCAAAACACCTATATGCATAAAACAATTTACATTTTAAATGAAAAAGGGTGCTTGATGCTCTTGCAGAGGACCAGAGTTTGGCTCCCAGCACCCATAATGGGTAGTTCACACCAGCATATATCCTCAGCTCTAGGTAATCAGAGGCATCTGACCTCCCCAGGCACCTACAGTAAAGTGCGCACATACCCTCCAATCCAAAACATACTAAAAACTAATTAAAGTAAGTATTTTTAAAATGCCTTCCTTACCCTGAGATTGGATGGAGACACATTCCTGGTAGGGATATACATATTCTATAAGGATGGATACATATACTCTAAAAACATGCATATGAAATATGAGTACAAGCAGAAGCAGTGCTCTGCAGTACACTTGTGTGCACACATCCTACAAATATATTCAAACACTGCACACTTTTACGTATACATACTCTTCAGACACACACACAAACAAGTAATCACACATGCTGTATATATACTCTTCAAATAAACACCCACCTATTCTTCAAAACACACATAGGAGTTGGAGATATTGCTCAGTGGTTAGGAGAACATACCACCCTTGCAGAGGACCCAAGTCAGGCAACTCAAAACTGCCTGTAACTCCAGCTCCAGGGGATCCGATCAGAGGAGTCTGACCTCACAGGGAAACTAAACTCATATCCACATACCTATATAGACAGACAGACATGCACACACACACACACACACACACACACACACAATTTAAAACAGTAAAACATAAAAAAGAAGAAAACTACAAACACATAATTAGCAAAGAGAATCATATATAACATATGTAAATATTTGCAAATATCCAGCAGAGACACATCATGTATATAAACATAAAAACCACACACTCAGGCTGGTGAGATGGTTTAGAGATTAAGAGCACTGACTGTTCTTCTAAAGGTCCTGAGTTCAATTCCAAGCAACCACATGATGGCTCACAACCATCTAAAACATGAGATCTGGTGCCCTCTTCTGTCATACAAGCAAGTAGAACACTGTGTACATAATAAATAAATAAATATTTAAAAACTCATACTCTGCAATCATACAAACATATATTTAGGAATGACAGACTCATCAAATGCAAGCCCACTCAAAAAAATATACTAACACCCAATACACACAGTTCCAAAACTCAATGGTGCACAATTTCCACCCAATAATAGATACATATTCCTTCCAATACAACCCATATATAGGTGCATGAAAGTCATGCATGCTCCCCTCTCCAGAGCTGTCCCCCCCACTGGTTCCCCATCTTGAGTTGAGTCAATTCTGTGAAGACTATGATTGCTGTATCTTATATAAGTGCACCCCCAAAACCCAGTATAGAGTTGCTTTGTTTGTTTGTTTTTGAGGTAGAGATTTTGCCATGACTGTCCTAGAACTCACTCTGTAGAACTGGCTATCCTTGAACACAGAGATCTGCCTGTCCCTGCCTCCCCAGTGCTGGGATCAAAGGTGTGCACCACCATCCCCAGCTTATCAGAGTGTATGTTTAATATCTTTTGGCCAGGTGGTGGTGATGTTCACCTTTAATCCCAGCACTTGGAAGCCAAAAGTAGGCAAATTTCTGTGAATTCAAGGTCTACACAGCAAGTTTCAGAAGAGCCAAATCTTGTCTCGAAAAAGCAAAAATAAATAAAATATAAATAAATAAATGTCTACTGAATAAATGGACAGAATGTTAAAGGACACAGATTTACAATAACTGCAGAAAGGTACAATAGCCTGTACCACATACACATGAAACCAACCACACAAGAGACAGCCTCTCATACAACACAGAAAAGAGAAACAGATGCAGGATTACCCACACATCATAGAAAACACACACACACACACACACAGAGAGAGAGAGAGAGAGAGAGAGAGAGAGAGAGAGAGAGAGAGAGAGAGAGATGAGAAATATTAAATCCCAAGTTTAACATAGGGCAAACTTGTAGATATAAATTCACCAGTCCCAAGAGTTCCTGTTTGTGGCTGTGGGGGTGGGGCTTTGGAAAGCCCCGCCCCCGAACCCAACCACACCCCTTTCGGTTGTCAGTGTTTGTTGGCCTTGTTCTGTGGTTCTGAGGTGTCTCTGCAGTCCCTATACTCCAGCCTGCTAACGGTGAGTAACAGGGAGTAGGGAGGTGGGAACCTTGTCTCTCATACCCTTGCTTTCCTCTGCCCAGAAGCTTTTGGTAACTATTAGCAGAATCCCAGCCCTGCCACAGTCCAGCTTGGTACCAAAGGTCCAGCCCTGCCGGGTGGAATCTCCTAAGCCGATTGTAAGCTGAGAGAAGGTGACTGGGAAAGGCATGAAGCTCGGGGCTGGGCTGAAGAGAGAGAGGAGGTCTTGAGTGGAAGAGGGACTGGGAAGAGCTGAGGTGGTCCTGTTACTCTGACAGAAGTTCCTGTCAGAGGGCAAATAGGGTGAGATTGCTCGCATGTGTGGTTTAAGCTGGGGTGGTGTTTGGGCCTGAAGGAATGGAAGGAATGTGTCTACTGGGAGCGGCTCTTGGATGAGACTCCCCCTAGGGTTCAGAGAGCCCTTGCCATTACCTGGCCTCCTCCTGTATTGCCCATCCTCTGAGTTGCCTGGTACCCACCAGTGCCAACCTGAGCCTCCAGAAGAACACTCACACCTTGTCCCTCCATATCAGCTGGTTCTTGTCTCAGGTGGACATGCCCCACAAAGGCCACTTTCAACCCAGCATCCTGAGCTGGGCCCTGCGACTGATCCTGGCATGGATATTCTTGGTGGCCTGTGGAGGGAGCCACCCACTGCAAGCTAGGTTCTGGGGACACCCTCGGCTGGCAGCCAATGTGGGCATGAGCCAGCTGCACCTAGCAGGTGAGCATTCTATCTAACCCTAACACCCAGAAACCCCACTCAGACCTTCCTTATAAGAGGGGCTTAGGGTAGCAATGAGAGTGGGTGGCCAAGGGTAGTGATGAAGAATGCTGGTTAACAGCCTAGGTTCTGGCTTCCAGACTGCTTGGTTCCAATCCCAAATCCACACCTTGGTGCACTGTGACCTTGAGCAAGTCAGTTGACCTAGGTAGAGAGTTAGGCGTGGTGATGCCCACCTGTAATCCCAGCATATAGAAGGTGGATATAGGAGGATTAGGATTCAAGGCCAGCCTCAGTTACATATGGAGCTGGAGGCCAGACTGAACTGCAGGAAACTCTGTCTCAAAATAAATAAATAGGTCTGATGAGAGGGCTCAGTGAGTAAAAATGACTGCCACCAAACTCAACAACCCAGGTTGTTTCACCATGGAACCACATGGTGAAAGGAAATAAATCAACTCCTGTGACTTGTCCTCTCTCTCTCTCTCTCTCTCTCTCTCTCTCTCTCTCTCTCTCTCTCTCTCTCTCTCTCTCTCTCACACACACACAGTCACACACACACACACACACACACAACAAATTAGTTAAATATAATTCTAAAAATTAGTAGAATGTGTGCCTAACATGGGTAATGCCCTAGATCCAATTCCCAATAAATAAAAACCAAATAAACATGGGAGAAGTCATGGACTTAACATACAGATGTTGTGGATATTAAGCATATAAACACTATGCCACCACTTAGAAACATGGACAGATATAACATGATTGTTATGAGTGATATAGTTATTGCTGCTTGAAGCTGCACTTCACATAAAAAAAAAAATCTGCAGTAATGGAAATTGAACCTAGCCGCCTTTCACATGATAGTTGAGTATTATACCACTCACCTCTATTTATTGGTTTGTTTCTATTTTAGCCAGGATCCCTCTAAGTTGTCTCACCTGGTCTTAAATTTGAGATTCCCCCTGCTTCAGCCTCCAATATTCTGGGATTATAGATCCATGCCATTTCATTCAACTCAAGAGAAATCTCTTTAAGGCTTTCCTCTTAAAGATGGCTGATAAAATTTCTGTTATCAGGGCACCCTCAGTCCTCGGTTGCACAGCCTTACCCGAGGATCGAAGATCCCGGTCAGACATCACCAGTGCCAGAACCTTGCTGTACCGCAGAGAAAGACAGACCAGTAGCATCAAGCCCAGGGATCCTTCTAGAAAGCTGTGGCATTCCAAGCCCGGAGTGAGTACTGCACAGCCTGTCCCCGTTTGCCCTATTTGCCCTCGCCTTAAGTCCCCCTGAGGATTGTGCTCTGTCTGCCCTGTCTCTTAAACATCCAGATGCGAATTCTTCCTGGGACACCTTCAACGTGCCCTCCGCAATCGCTTCCACCCTCTCCTGCTGGGAGTGCAGCCTCTGTGCCCGGAGTTCTGCCAAATTTGGTAAGGGAGGTGGGGACAGGGGCATGCCCTAAGGTATGGGCATGTCAGAGGCCTTAGCTTGCCCCTATAGAGCCAGGATGAATCTATGGGGAGACATCTAGTGTATACCAGCGAGGTAGAAAGGGTAGGCACCCTGGAATGACATTTATGACAGCATGAAGGCGTGGCTCTGGTGGGCCAAGAAGTTTCAAAAGGTTCCAGGTTTTGACTCTTAGAGGAACTAAAAGAGAAGGGAATGCAAGCAGCTGGTGTTGTCTGGGCTAGAGAGATGGCTCAGTGGTTAGGAATGCTTACTGCTTTTCAGAGGATCAGAGTTCAGTTCCCAGCACCCACATCAGGCTCACAGATGCTTGTAATTCTAGCTCCAGGGGATCTGATGTCTTTGGGAACTCCCCTGACACTGGCACTAGTGTGAGCATACAAGATGGGCACACCTAACTTAAAAAATAATTTTAATTGCGGTGGCGATGGTGCACATCTTTAATCCCAGCACTCAGGAGGCAGAGTCAGGTGGATCTCTGTGAGTTCAAGGCCAGCCTGGTCCACAGAGCTAGTTCCAGGACAGCCAGGGCTACACAGAGAAACCCTGCCTTGAAAAACCAAAATAAAATTTAAAACATCTTTGGCTTTCTGAGACAGGGTTTCTCTGTGTAGCCCTGGCTGTCCCAAAACTCTCTGTAGACCAGGCTGGCTTTGAACTTACAGAGATCCACCTGCCTCTGTCTCCCAAATGCTGGGATTAAGGACATGTGCTGCCACCACCCAGTTTAAAAGAGTTTCTAAAGGGGTGGCAACTGTGGTGGTGTTGGTGGCCTGTAATACCAGTACTTAGAAAAGAGGATCAGGGTTCAAGGTCATCCTTAGACACAAAATGGCTTCTAAACTAGCTTTAGACCCTGCCTCACAATAGATTAGATAGATGATGGGTAGATGATATAGATGGGTAGACAAGACAGAAAGGCAGATAGATCTGGAAGAAAGTTAACCCTGCAAAGGTTGGTTGGACTTTTGAAAGAGTGAAGTCTGAGGTGGGGCTTTGGTCTGAGAGCAGGGCAAATGCATTTAGAAGCCAACTGGATCAAAGCCCTAACCCATCTTCCTTCCTCACATCCCAGGTTCACCACCTGTGAAGCAGATTTTACCTGTGGATTGACTTGGCTGCAGCCCTCTGGGAAGAGAGGCTGCGAGGCCAGCTGCCGCACCTTTGGGCAGGTGAGGGAACAGATGAGCGGGAGTGCTGACATGCTCAGATTCCTGATGTCTTTTAACTAGTTACTTGGGGTGGGGGGCTGAGCCTTTGGAGGCTGTCCTGGAACCTGCCTCCTAAGTGCTGGCACTAAAGGCATGTGCCGCCACCACCCAACGAGATAGGAACTTTCTACACAGCTATTATGCTGAAACTCACTATGTAGACCAGGCCGGCCTCGAACCCTTGGAGATCCACCTGCCTCTGTGTTTCCACTGCTACTAATCCCTTTGAAGGTGTGGGTTACACATCCAGCCAATCTATTTTTGGAAAACTTGTTTTTATTCTGTGTATGAGTGTTTTGCCTGCCTGGATGTGCACCATCTATGTACCTGGTAAAGGTCAGTACAGGGTGTGGAATCCCCTAGAATTGGAATTATGGTTGTGAACTACCATGTGGGTGCCGGAAACCTAACCTGGGAGAGCAGCCAATGCTCTTACTGGCTGGCTGCTCTTACAGGCTGAACCACCTCTCTAGTCAAGTGCTTAGCCCTATCTTTTTTTATTTTTTTTTTTTCGAGACTGGGTTTCTCTGTATTGCTTTGGAGCCTGTCCTGGAACTAGCTCTGTAAACCAGGCTAGCCTCGAACTCAGAGATCTGCTTGCCTCTGTCTCCCAAGTGCTGGGATAGAAGGCATGCACCACCAACGCCCGGATTAAAAAAAAAAAAAAAAACAAAAAAAAAACATTTTTTTATTCATTTATTTTTTACATTTTTTACATTCCAGGTTAGTCCTATCTTAACCCATTTTGCTCATACTCAACTCTTCCCACAGACCCCGCCTCCGTGTGGGATGTGTAGGTAGTGTCCCAAGAGCCCACTGACTCTAGACTCTCCTTCCAAGTTACTGTCTTTGCTCTGGGTTCTCAACAGGCCCAGGAAATGTGTCTCCACTCCCCTGGCTCTGGCCCAGGGACCAACCAGTCTCTCAAAGAACCAGACCCTCCCATTGCCCAGGCCACGCCCCAGACCAGAAGACCAGCCCCAGGGTCTTAAGTTCCACTGTCCCGGACCCTGACTCCACTCTTTCTCCTAGACCTTCACCAATGCTGAAGACCTGTGTGGCACGGTTCTGGGCCACGCTCTGGTGGCAGCTCCTGGCTCACGTCACTGTCTCAACATCTCCATCTCCTCTTTACGAGCCCGCCGCTCTAGCTCCTGGACCTTCAATGCTGCAGGCAGTGGCAGCGGCAGTGGCAGCGGCGACAGCCCCGAGTAGATGTTTGGCTTTCAATAAGTGTCCCTTCTCTGGACCAAGAGCAAGAAGCCACCCAAAGTCACATACCTCTCCATCCCAAACCACACCCCAGAGTTTCCTATACGGGCCTTTCTACCCATTATTCTAGAAATGGCCCAACTCTCACTTATTTTGCTCTTTCCCAGAATAAAGTTACCGCCTACACCATGCTATAAGATGTGGCTGCTGCTTGGTGAAATAGTTGTCGAGAACTGCCAAAAGTGATAGTGTCAGAGAGGAAGAGAAAGAGAGAGCCAGAGACCAGTAAAATGGCACAGCAGGCCAACACTGATGACCTGCGTTCTGTTCCCAGAACTCACACAGCAGTGAAAGAACCAACTCCTGAAAGCTGTCTTCTGTCTGACCTCCACGTTTGCAGCAGTGCCCATGGTCCCTTCCCCCAAATAAATCAATAAATGTAATAAAATAATTCTTGGCTTTGAGTCAGGGTCTTTGTTTTTGTTTTTGGAAACAGGGTTTCTCTGTGGCTTTAGAAGATGTTCTGGAACTAGCCCTAGCTCTTGTAGACCAGACTGGCCTCGAACTCACAAAGATCCACCTGCCTCTGCCTCCTGAGTGCTGCTGGGACTAAAGGCGCCACCACTGCCTGGCTAGGGTCTCATTAAGCAGCCTTGACTGATCTGGAACTACATAGACCTGGCTGGCTTCTAACTCAGAGATCTACCTACCCGACTCCCCAATGTTGGGATCAAAGGCATGCGCCACCACACAGCACAAAAGATAACAGAAGAGGACTGGAGAGATGGCTCTGCTATGAACAGATGCTCTCACAGAGGACCTCATTCCCAAGCCACAAGGTGGCTCAAAACCATCTCTAACGCCACTTGCAGGTTATTTGGTGCCCTCTTCTGGTTTCATTGAGCATTGCATGTACGTGGTGCAGGGAATCTATCTATCTATCTATCTATCTATCTATCTATCTATCTATCTATCTATCTATCTATCTATCGATCTATCTATATATTTCATGAAACAGAATTTCTGTACTGGAGCTCATTCTAGACCAAGCTGGCCTCCACCTACCTCTGCTTCCTGAATGGGATTAAAGGCATGCACCACCACTGCCTAACAACACCTTTACTTCCATCACTCAGGAGACAAGAGAAAGGTAAACCTCTGTGAGTTTGAGGCCAGCTTTGTCTACAAATTGAGTTCTAGGAGAGCCTGGACTACATAGAGAAATCCTGTCTTGAAAAAAATAGACAAGGGCTGGAGAGATGGCTTAGTGGTTAAGAACACTGGCTGCTGTTCCAGTGGACCCAGGTTCCATTTCCAGCACCCACATGGCAGCTCACAACTGTCTGTAACTCCAGTTCCAGGGGATCTGACACCCTCACATCAATGTGAATAAAAATAAAGGTAAATAAGGACAGCTTGGTTTATATGGTAAGTTCCAGGACAGCAAAGAAAAAAAAAAAAAGGTGGGCTAGAAAAGAGCATCTAGCACCCATACACAACAGGCTGTAACTGCCTCTAACTCCAGCTCTAGGGAAATCTGAAGCCTATGGACTTCGAGGGCACCTACATTCGTGTGTGCACAGTCATGTGTTTGTATACCCACACAAAGACATACACAAAAATAATTTTGAGATCTTAAAAGGTGGGCATGGTGACACATGCCTTTAATCTCAGCACTTAGAAGGCAGAGGCAGGTGGGTCACTGTGAGTTCAAGGCCAGCCTGGTCTACAAGGTGAGTTCTAGCAAACTAGGGCTACACAATGAAACTTTGCTTTAAAAATGTTAGCAAACTAGAAACATCTATTCTTTGATGTCAAGTCAGAGGCTAGCCATAGGCATATCATACTCCTATCAGACCTTAGCCACAGAGCACACTGTTTCCTTTCCTTGAACAGCTTTAATTCCTGAGTAAGAAGGGTTGGGTACACACATTTGCCTCTAGAGGCTGTTGGCTGCCTCCAGGCCTCGCTCCTGGAAGTACCTGTGAGGGACCTGAGGGCGAAAGGTCTGAGGGCCCTGGCTGAGAAAGTAGGATGTGATCCTTCCAGGCCTCTCAGGATCCTCCTCGGTGGCTGAGTCCTCCCTGTGGGGGAAAGAAATGACACTAGCTACTTTCCATGGGGTTGAGGGAACAAACCATGGCCTCCCTCCCCCTCCCTCAGGCCACAAACCATGTGACACCGTCTGCCTCCTTTTCCAGGATGGCTTGGGCAGTGCTCCAGCTGAACCGGACAAACTGGGGGAAACCAAACACAGGGTCCACACATTTCCTCAACCAGGCTTTCGTCTTGGGATCTAGGAGAGAGAAGTCATGGTGACAGCACTGAGTGGCAGTTGACAGCCACATGCCACCTTCATCCTCAGCTTCTTTACTTTGTTGTCGAGACAAGTTTCACTATGTACACCAGGCTGGCCATTGCCTGCCTCTGCCTCCTGAGTGCTGGGATTAAGGGTGTGTGTCTTTGGCTGTGTGAGTACCAGGACCCACTGTCTTTTGTTTTTCTTTGTTTTTTGTTTTTTTGGAAACAGGGTTTCTCTGTGGCTTTGGAGGCTGTCCTGGAACTAGCTCTTGTAGAACAGGCTAGTCTCGAACTCAGAGATCCTCCTGTCTCTGCCTCCTGAGTGCTGGGATTAAAGGCTGAGTGCTGGGATTAAAGGCGTGACTTAAGTGGCCTTCTGCCCCTGGTCCTTTGAACAGGCAGGTGTGTCTGACCTGTGCCTAAGAAGTTTGGGGACGTTGGGTGGTGATGGCACACACCTTAATTCCCAGCACTTGAGATGCAGAGACAGGCAGATCTTTGTGAGTTTGAGGCCAGCCTGGTCTACAGAGCTACACAGAGAAACCTGTCTCAAAACACAAAACAAAAAATTGTTTTGGGGGAATTTCTGAGATAAGTCCCTAAAGTACAAGTATAAGAGTCATTAAATTGGTTGCTTTGTTTGGGACAAGGTCTTGCTATGTTGCCCAGGTTAGCTCCAAACTTTCAACCCTCCCACTCCTGCTTCAGGGATAAGAAAGCACTACTGTTGCCTAGCTTAACTCTCTCTTGGAGCAGGTGTGTGTGTGTGTGCGTGTGTGCGTGCGTGTGCGTGTGCGTGTGTGTGTGTGCGTGTGCGTCTGTGTGTGTGTGTGTGTGTGTGTGTGTGTGCGCGTGTCTGTGTGTGTGTCTTTGTGTGTGTGAGCATTCCTTTCCAAAACAGAGGAGACTGGAGTTTCAGTATGGAAAGAATATAAAATGAATCTGTGGCCCATACTCCTTTCACTTCTGTTGTTTGTTTTAGGTTTTCAAGACAGGGTTTCTTTGTGTAGCTCTGGCTGTCCTGGCACTCACTCTGTAGACAGGCTGACCTCGAATGCACAGAGATCTACCTGCTTTTGCCTCTCCAGTACTGGGATTAAAGGTGTCCACAGCCACCACCAGTTTTAAATTGTTTTTTCCCTTCTGTTTTTTTAATATTTATTTTAAAGTGTACACTTGTGTGTCTCTGTGTGTATGTGAGTGCAGGTGCCCTTGGAGGCCACTGGAACCACTGGAGCTGAAGTTCAGGCAGTTGTGCACTGCTCATTGTGAGTGCTGGGAACTGAACTCTGGTCCTCTGCAAGAGCAGCTCTTGGCCACTGAAGCATCTCTCCAGACCTAATTTTGCTTTCTGAAAATTTATTTTACGTATGTGTACCACATGGTTTGAGGCACCAGACACACACATGGTGCACAGACATACACTCTGGCAAAACGCCCATATATACATAATAGAAGTTTCTTTTATCTTTTGAGGCAGGGTCTCTATATAGGCCTAGCTATTATGAAGCTCACCGTGTAGACTAGATGGCCCCAAACTCACAGAGATCCTCCTGCCTCTGCCTCCAGAGTATTATGAAAGTTTTAAAACTTAGTGAAAAGAATGCCGTCAGCTCACCATTGGGATAGCCAGAGCCATAATCAGAATCCAGATCCTGTAAACTCTCCACAAACTGCCAATTCTTCACAGCTTGGTCTCGAGCCACCTGCAAGCAAGACAGTATGCCTCCATATGCACAGGAATCTTGCCTGTCCCTCCCTACACAAGGGAGATGCTGGGGATAAGCACTGGCCATCAGGATGTTAACCTTGGCAAAGATGCTTGCAGCACTGACCACAGGGAACAGGGAGTCTGCTTTGGCCTTGACTGTCACCTCCATCCCTGGAAAGCGCTGTTGCAATCGAGCCTGGTATGCCTCTGGCATTCCTACAGTGTCCACAAATACCTGTGACAAGAACATGGGAAAAGAAATGAACTCCTTTAACAAACAGGAGGAAAAACAACTATAAAACATGCAGCCTCCTATCCTACAGTCCAGAACCCAGGACCTTACACATGCTATACAAATATTCCAAACTAAGCTACCAGCCCAATATTGTTTAATCTTATGTGTATGGGTGTTTTGTCTGCATGTATATCTACACACTCTACACACCACATGTGTGCCTGGTGCCTGAAGAGGCCAGATTGCCTGGAACTGGAGTCAGGTGCTAGAAATTGAACCTGGATCCTCTGAAGAGCAAACAGTACTCTTTAACTGCTGAGCCATCTCTCCAGCCCTCTAGTTTCTTACTACAAAATTCAAGGGATGGGGATATGGCTTAGCAGGTGCAGGTCCTGGCACTCATACTGATCTTAGAGCCTCAATTGATGAGAGAAAGCTGACTCTGCAGTTACCCTGACTCCGATGCATGCCATGATACGCATGTCAGCACTCACGCATACGCCACAAACAAAAGAAATGGTTTTGGGCATCTGTTTTTAACACAGAGTCTCACTCTCAATCCGGCTGGCCTGCAACTCATTATGTAGGATAGGCTAGCTTCAAACTCAGAGGTCAGAGGTTAAAGATGGGTCCCTCCATATGTGCCATTATATACATTGTAATTTTTTTATTTTATATGTATAGGTATTTTGTCTTCATGTATGTCTGTGCATCATCCCTATGCTTAGTGCCTGCAGATGCCAGAAGAGGAACTGGAGTTAGTTTTTAGACACCATCTGGGTGCTGAGAATTGAACACAGTTCTGTAAGAACAAGTGCTCTTAATTGTTGAAGCATCTCTCTAGCTCCACAATGTTTTAAAAAATTATTCGATCAGGGTTAAGTATAGCTCAATGACAGAATGCCTCTTAATACACCCGTGGGTACTAGGAAACTAACCCAAGTTCTCTGAAAGAGCAGCCAAAGTTCTGTCTCTCTAGCCCCAATTTTTTTGTTTCTGTTTTTTTGAGACAGAATTTTTCTGAGTAGTCCTGGCCATCCTGGGACCTGATCTGTAGACCAAGCTGGCCACAAACTCAGAGACCTGCTTGCCTCTGGCTCTGGAGTGCTAGGACTAAAGGTGTGCACCACTACCCCAGCTGCTACTGTACCCTGGCTCTAGGGTGACTTTTGGTTTTTTTTTTTGTTGTTGTTGTTGTTTATTTTGTCATTTGAAATGAGGTTTCTCTGTAGCTCTGAAGCCTGTCCTGGAACTTGATCTGAGACTAGGCTGGCCTCAAATCAGAGATCCTCATACCTCTGTCTCCTGAGTGCTGGGATTAAAGATGTGCGCCACTCCTTACTCTCGCCCCCCATTCCCTCCACCCTCTCTAGGGTGACTTTTAAAGAACAATTGAGGAATAGCCATAACTGTGACCTCTGGCTTCCACGTAAACATCCATGTATACATTTTTTTATTTATTGGTTTGTTTGCTTTATTTAAATAGGGGGGGGGGTCCTCACTAAACCTGGAGCTCACCAATTCACCTAGATTGGTTAGCTAGCAAGACTCCAAGATCTTCCCTTGTCCCAGAACTGGGATGACAGGTTTGGTCAATGAGCCTGGCTTTACAATGGGTGCTATGTATCCAATACATAGTACTACAATTGCAGTCCTCACAATTGTTTTAGACAGGATCTCACTGTGGATGGGTGTCCTGGAACTCAAGAGATCTGCCTGCCTCTGCCTCCTGAGTTCTGGGTTTGAAGGGTGTGCCACCATGGCCTTCATACTCATGCTTTTGCAACAGGCACTTACCAACTAATTCATAGAGGGCCTCCAAATACACCCTGAAGCCACACAACTCTCCTTCCTCTACTATGTCCAGCCTTATTTAAAAGAAGAAGGAGGAGGAGGAGGAGGAGGAGGAGGATAAGAAAGAAAGAAAAAAGAAAGAAAGAAAGAAGACAAACAAAAAAACAAAACAAAAAAACCAGGGTTGCAGGTAGTCCAGGCTGACATCAACTCACTCTGTTGCTAAAAGTGACCTTGAAGTCTTGATCCTCCTGCCTCCACCTTCCTGTGCTACTACTGCTCTGGGTTCATGCAATGCTGGATGGAAGCCAGGACTTCATGCATGCTAGGCAAACACTCTACCAAGTGAACTACATGCCCAGCTTCAATTTTTTAAAGCCCCCTTTAATCAGAAGGTGACCAAAGGGCTGTGACCCAACAGCTCACCTGGGTGACATTCACACCCTGATCCAGCGCATACTGTATCAGTCCCGCAGCTGTATCATGGGACAGGGAGTTGAGGTTGTACTTGACCCTGTGGTTGGGGACAGAGCTCAGTCAACATCATCCCAGATGCAGAACCCAGCCAACTTGTGTTGGTTGCTCCCCCCTCCCCCACGCAGGGGCTCCTCACCGCCCAAGCATGCTGGTAGAGATCAGGTTTGGAGACAGAATGTCCAAAACCCAACCCACAGAGTCTCTGTCCTCCTCCATTTTCGCAAACAGCCTCTCCCGTTCATTCTCTGTCAAGGTCTTTGAGTCTGAGAAGAAAGTTGAAGAAAAGGGGAGCGGCTCGCTGGTCCTTTCGGCTCCTGCTTCCTCCATCTCACCTGCCCTCCTGCACATAGCCCGGAACCCCAAGTGTAGACATTCAGCAGAGGCTCACCTGCCACTTTCAGGGCCTCCAGATTTGCCAGGCGGGACAGGGGGCAGTAACAGATGGCGTAGACCATGGGGCCTTGGGAGGAAGTCATATTTCTGAGTGCAGGGTTTCAAGCAGTGAACATCTAAAAGCCGCCTGTCTTGTTCCACCACCACCACGGCCCAAGGACATTGCACTATCACTCCCGGGTCCCAAGACCGTGCTTGATTCCCACTCCCATCTCCCCGTAAACTACACCCCTTTCACCATGCGCCTCCCGGCCAGCGGCCCTAGGGACGCACCAAGCACCGGTCCCCGGCCCGCTTCATCCACTCCTAGGACGCATGGCTCCTTTAGGCACACGGCGGGTACAGGAGAGCTCAGGCGACAGCGGCCCGTATTGTCCCTCTCCAGCTCTCTGAGATCCATGCTGCCTCAGCGACAGCCAACAGCTGTAGAAAACAATACTGCAGGCGCAGGTGCCAGCGCGCGTTTTCCGCGGGTACAGTTGCTGCTCTCGATGCTGACCAATCAGCGTGTAGGATCCGCCCCCGACGCGCCCGCCGCCGCAGTCGTTTACGCAGGCGACCCTGTCGCTGCTGCCGTGCCTTCTTCTGGGAATTGTAGTCTTCGCGAGCTACCATTAAGGGTGAAGTTTGTAGTCGAGGGTGGACGGGATTGCTTTGCAAACTCCGCGCCGTTGCTGCTAGAGCCTGTCCCTCAGTTACTGATGTGTAAAGAGAAATAAAGAGTAAATTAAGACGCAATTCAGCTGACTCAGATATCCCAAAATCCTTCTGTTGTTAAGGACCCTGTTGCCTGCCGGAAGTGGTGGTGGTATACACCTTTAATTCCAGCGCTAGGGAGGCAGAGGCAGAGGCAGGAGGATCTCTGTGAGGTGGAGACCAGCCTGTTCTTGAAAAAAAAAAAAAAACAAAAACAAAAAAAAATAAAAATAAAAACCACGGATCCTGCTGCCTCCTGAACCTGTTCCACAATTCCATCGTATTAATCTTATTAAAGCAAAGTCTTCTATGCAACTGTTACAGATGCCAGGCCCCAGCAGATTCCCTTTTAGGGTCTGCACACATCATGCAGGTTTCTCTCTGCCTTCCTTTTCCCCATTCCTCTCCTGCTGTCCCCTAGGTTAGGGAACCCCACATCTCCCAGACTCCTCTGCTACTCCAACCACACTCCTCTATTCTCTCTTGGTCGACGGGACACATGTTCCGTTGTGTGGAGTCTTGTTTCTCATCAAAGCCGTGGTCCAGTCTCTGAATCCCACTTCCCCTGTCACATGCTGTGCCTCCGTGCTGCCACTGTCTTCTCTTCAACACTTTTCTTTTTTCTTCTGTTTTGAGGACAGGGTTTCATGTGGCCTTAAGTGGCCTGACCTTGATGTGTAGCCCAGATTCATCTTGAGTTTTTTGATCCTCCTGCCTCTGTCTTGAGTGCCTGAATCACAGGTGTGCACCACCAAAATGGCTCGATCCCACCAACTTTTCCTCATTTCTCCCTAGCTTTCAGAAAGGCCCCTGTGTCCAAAGTCAGCCACCTGCTCCTCCACCAGCCTAAAGCCTCACACTTTGGGGCCAAGTACTTACCTTACACCAGCCACTACCTCCCGTTTTATCTCCCTGACTACTCCTGGGTCTTCCAGCCAGTCCTCACTGGTTTCCTGTACCTCCTCTTTTGCTCACCTCTGCTCAATCCCTCCAGTCGCAGTCCATTGGTTTGCAAGATGAACAATCCTGTTGTCGGCAGGGCCTCAACTGTACCATGTTCTCTCGGTCCATGAACACTGGCACTGGTGCTGTGCCCAGCACCTGACGGCTGCGTTCCTGTTTGCCCAGATTGCAGAAGCAACGCCACTTTCCCCACGGGCCTAGGACTGAGTCTTCCACTACTGGAGATGGAGGATGGACATAAAAACCCAGTTGGGGTAATTAACCACCATACAGGGGACTTGTCCAGGGAGGGGCTTGTCCAGGGAGGGACAATGATAAGGAACCTGATATCAGCTGGTGTTCGAAGACTTTGCTGCCTCTGTGTGGGGGTGATCTAGGGAAAGCAAACCAATCTAAGTTGACACACATGAATTGCCCACAGCTGCAAACTGACATCTCTAATCTGTGCCATCCTGATCAGTTGAGAGTATGGACACTCTGTTCTTCATACCTGACATCCAAAGTTGACTCTTGCCCACTGCCACCTGACTGACAGAACTAACACACAGAAAGATAAATGATATAATTGACACAATGAATTTACTTAAAGCCCCTAGAGCTGCTACTACCTTGTAGCAACAAAGTAACTTTTTGTGCTCAGGAGCAGTTACAACTCCTCCTCCCCTCCTCCCCTCCTCCCCTCCTCCCCACCCCCCACCCCAGTATTGTGCTAAAGATTTAGCCCAGGGCCTCACACACTTTGGTCAAGTGCTCCACCACCCTTGACCTACATCTTTACAGAACTCTTTTCCTTCCTGCCTGCCTTCCTTCATTCCTGCCTTCCTTCCTGCCTTTCTTCCTTCCTGCCTGCCTTCTTCTTCTTTTTTTTTTTTTTTAACCAGTCTCGCTTGTGTACTCCTGGTTGGCCTCTAATTCCTGTTCCCATGAATCCATCTCCCAAATGCTATGATTGCCGTGTGCACCGCCTAGGCAGTGTTGGGGAAGGACTTCGTTGCACGCTGGGCCCATGCTCCACCAACTGCTCGTAGTGCAACCCAACCCTTCTCAGAACTCTGTGTTGACGCTTCCTCAAGTGGGATGAACTCGCAGAGGGAGGTGCCTCAAACTCTTCCTCATCAGATCTTTGCCAAAAGACACTCAGCTTTCCCCATTCTCCCTTAGGCCTTTGACCTTTACACCTATTGCCTCTTCCCGGGACACTGTGACTCTGCTAGTCATTCCGGCTGTATTACTACCATCTTCACCACACCTTTGCTGACATCTCAAGCTGACTGGCCAGTTTCTTTCCCTGTCTCCACCCTTCCTAATACTATGTTTATAGGTTGTTTATTGTCTCCTGAATAGTGCTAAATGTGTCTATTACAGTTATCAGATGAGCAAGAAAGCTACAGAGCAAAATTTTCAGTAAAGTGAAATAAAACAAAACAAAAACAACTCACAGATGACAAACCAAGACACTCAGAGAAAAGTGGCCAGTCCCAGAGAACACGGCCTATGATGAACTGGGCAGAGTCGACACGGGTCTGTTTGTAGTCAGCTGACTATGTGAGGCCTTTGAGGACACCTTTTCAAATCATCACTTCTGCCACCTGCTAGTTTACCCTTTTTTCGCTGCAGCCTCAGCAGCTCCCAGGTGTCACCTTCACCCTGCTGGCCAAAATACTGGTAGTCTGGGATGATCTGAGTAGGGGACACCAGACCCAGGAGTACTAGAAGTGGCAGCAACAGAGCCAGCCGGCTCCGGGCCATGCCGGACTCCAACCGACCCCAACGCGCCCCGGGTCCCAGGTCCGCGCGGAGCATACAGCACAGACAATCCAGGCGTCTGCGAAGGTACACCCCACCCATCCCTTGTGCATGCGCGTGAACCAGTCCGCGCGCGCTCCCCCTCTGCAGGCTCAATGGATGCGACCGCCAGAGCTGTCCCGCCCACCTCCCCCTGTCCTGCTTGGTGTGGTTTGGGCCGCGAATAAAAAGCTCGCGGGCCTAGAGCTTGCTTGGCTCTGAGATCTCTGTGCTTTGTGTCCTGTAGTCCGCGTGTCCGGCTCTTGCCCACGCAGGTATGGAAACCCGGAATGCACACGAATGGGAGGAGCTCCACTGATGCGGTTCTGGCCCTATCAAGGCCTCCTTGCTAGCGGTCTTTGTTTTCCATGCTCAATGGTGGCCGCCTTTGTCCTTGCGGCAGGTGGGGGTGGGGGTAGGGGTGGTGGTGGGGAAACCAAGGTCGGAGCCGTGGCTTGCAAACCTTATCCGCCGAGCTCACAGCTCCTCGCTATTGGCTTTGCCATCCCATTCTGAAACTGAGGGCTCACGTCCCTTTCCCCGCCCTTGAGCTGACTGGATAACCGGGTGGCAGCAGTGAACCCCATCACTTGTATCCTGTTTAGGGGGCCGGGTCTCCTGAGGCCTTGCAGACCTTGTTCTGGGAGAGTGAGTATGAGTGCTGTTTCTCCCATCTCTCGGATTCAGTGTCTAGGCTCAGTCCCACGAGTGACCTTGGGAAAGTTAGACAAAGGGTCTTTTGTGGCACTGACCAGCCTTGCGTGGGTCTCTGCTTTCAGTCATGGCCTCCGGCAACGCGCACATCGGAAAGCCGGCCCCTGACTTCACAGCCACCGCAGTGGTGGACGGCGCCTTCAAAGAAGTCAAGCTTTCTGACTACAGAGGTGAGGCTGCCCGGAGGGGGGCCAGGTGGGGATAGGCTCCACATATGAAAGGGCTGGAGCTAACTTTTCTTCTCTTCCCTAGGGAAGTACGTGGTTCTCTTTTTCTACCCGCTGGACTTCACGTTCGTGTGCCCCACGGAGATCATCGCTTTTAGCAACCACGCTGAGGACTTCCGAAAGCTGGGCTGCGAGGTGCTCGGAGTGTCTGTGGACTCTCAGTTCACCCACCTGGCGTGGTATGGGGTTGCGCGAGGGTGGGGGGCGGGGGAACGGGGGTGCGGAGAAGATGCAGGAAAGCCCAAACTGTGGGGATAAACTGTGTCTTCTGATCCTTCCTCTTATAAAGAATGGAAACAATGGCACCCAAGCCCTTACAATAATGACAGTAATTAGCGTTTGGCACCTAGTTGGAAGGTATAGGACACGGCAGATGCTTCTAGGCTTAGTTCTCAGGAGACAGGCTGGCCTTGCCCTATTTCATGAAACGGGAAACTCTAGTTCTCAAGAGTGATGGGTTGATGTAAAGACCAGAGCTAGATGATGTTGGGAACCGCCTACCTCCCTTTTTTTTTTTTTTCTTTTTTTCCTTTCAGAAGTAGGGGTCAACTCAGGGTTTCATTGCTGCAAAGCAAGTGCCCGAGTTCTAGCCCTGCTGTTGGCTAAAGTGCTGTCCCTACTTCGAGTTATTGAAGCCCATCGGCACAAGTGAAGCTTCTTGAAGATGAAGCTTTATCTGGGGCCATTCTCTTTCCAGCTACACTGCCTCCACCAGGGTGGGGAGGGTGGGGCTCCCCAGCCTTGTTTTAAGTCCTTTATCTCTTGCTTCCAGTACCTCCACTCCAACCCTTATCACATTGGAGGCCCATGGGGGGAGAATTCTGCTGTGCTGGACATCCTAAGGCCTCAACCCTGTCTCTCTCACCCTCAGGATCAACACTCCACGGAAGGAGGGAGGCTTGGGCCCCCTGAACATCCCTCTGCTTGCTGATGTGACTAGAAGCTTGTCCGAAAATTATGGAGTGTTGAAAACTGATGAGGGCATTGCCTACAGGTATAGCAAGGACCTCAGCCCAGCTCCAGGAGTCCCCATCTCAAGGCTAAAGGGACCACTGTGGCTAATGGGGTGGTGTGTGTGTTTCCTTCCCTGGCCCTGGCAGTGGGGTACTCCAAGCTCCTCACTATAGGCCCTCATGTCTTCAGGGGCCTCTTCATCATCGATGCCAAGGGTGTCCTTCGTCAGATCACAGTCAATGACCTACCGGTGGGACGCTCTGTGGATGAGGCTCTTCGCCTAGTCCAGGCTTTTCAGTATACAGATGAACATGGGGAAGGTGAGTGCATGTTCACAGATGGGCAGGACTCCTCAGCTCTCTGTCCAGCTTGCAGACATTAACTGTCTGCCCTAGCATCATTATGGGATGTGTGTTAAAGCCCCATACAAGGGCTGAGGAGATGGCTTAGAGCATTGGCTGCTTTTCCCAAGGACCAGGGTTGGATTCCCAGCACCCACATTGTGGCTAGTAAGCATCTTTTAACTCCATTTTCGGGGGACCTGATGCTCTCTTCTGGCCTCCTCCTGTGACAGCCACACACATGGTACATAAGTAAACATATATACAGGGAAAACAAATACATAAAATTAAAAAAAAAAAAAAAAAAAAGTTCTCTGCCTGCAGGGAGTGTGTAGGATGGGCAGGGATTGGTATACAAGGCTGAAAGGTTGGGAGCTGATAGGTATTTGAGCTAGGTGTGCTGGGTTCCTAGGTCTTGGAAGACTAGGGCAGAAGGAAATCTGAAACAGAATTGAAGCCAGCCCATGATATAGAATGAGACCTTTTCTTCAACAACAAAATGAAAAGGGAAAAGAAAATAGTGCATTAGCAGGCTTATCTACAGGATTTCAAGCTGGGAATTTGACTTTTTTGGTAAAGTGTTTGCCTGGCATTCACAAAGCCCTGGGTTCAATCCCTATGACAATAAAATTGGACATGGGCTGGGTGTTGTTGGCACATGACTTTAATCCCAGCACTGGGGAGACAGAGGCAGGAGGATCTCTGAGACCAGCCTGGTCTACAGAGTGAATTCCTGGACAAGTTCCAAAGCTACACAGAGAAAACCTGCCTCGAAAACCAAAACAACAACACAAAAAACTGGGCATGAGGTGTTACCTGCAATCCCAGCACTTGGGAAGGAGCTAAGGAGGATAGAGTTTCGGGGTCACCTTCAGCTACCTAGTGAATTCAGGGCCAGACTAAACTACATGAGAACCTACCTCCAAGAAAGAAAGAGAAATGTCCCAAGTTACTAATCGTAGTTGGGTTAGAGTAGTCTCCATATATCCATATATATGGAGGGTGAGATATGTGTATGTACAAGCCTTTAATCCCAGCACTTGAGAGACAAGAGGTAGGTAGATCTCTGTGTGTTTTAGGCCGGCCTGGTCTACAAAGTGAGTTTTAGGACAACCAGGACTGTTACCCAGAGAAACCCTGTCTCAAAAAACAAGCAAACAAACAAAAATAGGTCTCAGTATGTATTCCTGTTGGCCTGGAGCTAGCTATATGGACCACTCTGGCCTTGAACTCAGAGATCTGCCTGCTTCTACCTCCCCAGTGCTGGTATTAAAGGCACAAAATACCATACCTGCTTTAAAAGCTAATTTGTTCGTAGGTGTGCTAATAGTGATCAAAGCCTCGAACACACTGGATGGTGCTCTTTCACTGACCTGTACCTCTAGGCCATTCACAGCACCTCGGTCATATGGAAGGGACAACTGACCACTGGTACAAAATTTTAGGGAGGTTAAGGCTGATTGAGTTGAAGGGGAGGGGTGTGGGGACACAGGCCTATAATCTCAGCACTTTGGAGGTGAGGTGAAACAGGAGACCAGCTTGGGCTAAAGAGTGAGACATTATTAAAAAAAAAAAAAAAAAAAAGGCTAAATATGGTGGTCCATGCCTGTAGTTAAACACTGGGGCAGCAGAGGAAGAAGAATCAATGCATGTTTGAGGCCAGCCTGACCCCTTAAAGTTGTAGGCCAGCCACAGACCCCTTAAAAAAGGAAGAGTAACTACAGGTATAGGTATAGAACACTTGCCTTGTTTACACAAGGTCCAGCGCTCAAACTCCAGTCCTTCAGCAGATAAAATTTTAAAAACAATTTGCAGCTGAGTGTGGTGATACCAATCTGTGATGCTAGCAGTTGGGCTGAGATAGGGATGCCGTATTGTCAAGGCCAGAAAAAAAAAGTACAGAACAAACGATGATAGAACAGAAAAATGTCAGCTCTGGCGCTTGCATGGCCTGTTTGTCCCTGACCTCGATGGTGAAGCTGGGCCTCACGTGTTCATCCTTGTGTGCTTTTCTAGTCTGTCCTGCTGGCTGGAAGCCCGGCAGTGACACCATCAAGCCCAATGTGGATGACAGCAAGGAATACTTCTCCAAACACAACTAAGATGGCTAAACATCAGTGAGCCTGAATTCTTGGATCCTCCTCCTACCTGGATGTCCTGTGCTGGTCCAGAAAAAGACTAGATTTTCCTCCATGTTCTGTGGAGGGGCTGGAGGTGGGCCAAGGCTTCCTCATTCCCCACCTGAAATCTGGTGAATAGTGACCCCCTGCCCTGAACCCACCCAGCTGGGCACAGGTCTATAGGAAGGAAACCAATAAAGTATTAGGGACAGCGGAAGGCTGTGTTGTGCTGTCTAGCTGTTGATTCCAACTCCCATCTTTATATGCTGGCTTGTGCAACTGACTCTGCAATTACTCTCTTCACCACAAGGTGGCGGAATACCACATTCGTTGCTTAGTACTCAGATGGCCTGAGAGTGGAGGGACATAATTAATTAAAATAAATAAATAATAGTGCTGGAGAGATGGTTTAACGATTAAGAGCACTTGTTGTTCTTGTAGAGGCCCTAGGTTCCATTTCCAGCACCTACATGGTGGCTCACAATCTTCCTTAACTCCAGTTCTAAGATTGTCTTATGAACCTCTGGGACAGGCAGAACATACATACACATAAAGCAAGAACATCTCTTCAAATAAACAAAACAGCTGTGGGCAGTTTACTTCTCCTGGGTCCTGTCTGTAGATCAGTGCCCACATCTTGCCATCAGCCATAAAAATGCTATTTTAACTACTGTGATGTCCCTAGGTCTCATTGGATGGGAATAAAAAGCTCAGATAACCATGTGAGTTCAAGTATGTGAAGTCTAGGCTCTGACCCATTCCTGTGTAATATTTTGGGCCAGAGAGTCAACAGTGGGAGTCGTTGAAAGAGTACTTGCTTCCTGAGGTCAAAGGACAAGGACAGTTAGGCTGAGACATGGGTATTTCAGAGGTTACATTGAGTTGGATGTCAGTGGCAGTAGCTTTGCCATTCTGAGTTCCACATTCCACAACACAGGGATGATCTTGTTTTTATTTATGTTTTGACTATGTACTTCTTCAGCGTCAGCTGAGATTTTACACATACACCTTGGTGCTTTCGTTTGTCAGCTCACATGTGGAAGTCATTCATCCCCCTTGGAATGTTCTTCCAGTCATGCTACGGATGGAATCCAGGGCCTCTTGAATGACATGGACACACTGTACCATAGAGCCCCATACTCAGCTATTCCCTGAATTTAACATAGTCTCAAAGTTCCTGCTTGGGTTTTCCTTGAGTTCATCTACCCTACACTGATTCTTTCCAGTTCAGGAACACTCTTCAGGTTCTTCAGAAGATCTTGTTTTGGGTACCACCTCTGACACCATTTGTTACGAGCAGGTTTTACCCTGCCAGTCTTGTCCAACCACCATGCTAGTCCCAATTAACACACACAGACTCTATATTTGATATAATGCTGTTGGCCAGTTACTAGTTTTTTTTTTTTTTTTATTGGCTAGCTCTCTTAAATATTAACACATTTTTATTAATCTAAGTATTTCCACATGGTCTCATCTTACTAGAGAGAGGTCCCGGACCTCTTTTTTCTCCAGACTCTACATGTTGACTCCCTCTTACTACTTGTCTCTAGTCCCTCCTATCTTCCTTTCCTATTGGCCAACAGTGCTTACTCATTAACCAATAAGAGAAACATATTTACAGAATGACATCTCCCATCAAACTATGACCCCAAGCTACACTGCCGAGTATGTTGCAAAGTTAACAAATGCATTCTATAGATGAGCCTGCCTCCCCTGCCCCAGTAGGCACATTTGGAGCTGATAATCCTCTTCCTAGCTTGCATCACTATATTCAAATCATGTTTGCTTTACTTTTATTTTTTATTTTTATTGGTATTTTGATAAGAGTCTTCCTCTGTAGCCCTGGCTGTTCTGCAACTCGCTCTGTTGGCCTGGAACTCACAGAGATTTTCCTGCTTCTTGAGTGTTAGGATTGGCTGGTACTTTCACTTAAAAAGTCTATTTGTGGTTTTGTGCGTATGAGAGTGCAATGCCTGTGGACGCCAGAAGAGGGCATTGCATCCCCTGGAGCTCGAATTTTAGGGGTTTGTAAGCCACTTAAGGTGAGCACAAAGAAGCAAACTTCCTTGCTCTAGAATAGCCCTGGTACCAGCGCTTAAGTCTTGAGCCATCTCTCCAGCTTTTTTTTTTTTTTTCTTTTAAATTTATTCACCACCACCACCCCTCCTGCGCGCACGTGTTTTCTTCTTCCTGGGTCCAGGGATCAGACTCAGGCACTCACAGGCTTGGCCGCAAGCATCTTTACCTGCTGAACCATCTCCCATCTCATTTCACCACCCCTACCTGCTTTTTTCCTTTCCTTTATTTATTTATTTTTTTCTATCTGTACTGTGGTCCAAACTGTCACTGAGGGTTTTGTTTGGTTGGGATCAGGTTCTTTTCTGTTGATGTTGTTTTGTTGAGGGGAGACGGTGAAAGGGTTTCTCTGTGTAGCCCTGGCTGTCCTGGAACTCACTCTGTAGACAAAGCTGGCCTTGAACTCAGAGATCGCCGATCGCCTTGCTATGTAGAGTGTCTTGAGGCCCATCCACTTTACTACTTAATTATTCCTTGGCTCTGCCCCAGCAGTTTGGCTTTCTTTGCGATGGGGTCCTCCGGTTTCAAGGCCAGCGAGATCCCACCAGCCACCAGCAGCTTTGAACTTGAGTCTCAGCCTCTGAGGAGCTGCCGGGCATGAAGGCAGTGGCGGCTCCCAGCGGCCCAAACAACTGCCCCGACAGGACCAGACCTGGCAGTCGCCAACTTCTGGCCTGGCACACGGGAGGGGACACTGGCGGGCGGGCGCCGCCCTTCCTGGAGGGAGTTGGCCCGACGGCGCCTGTGCTCCGCCGAGGCCGCAGTTCGGCTCCGCCAGGGTCAGGTTCGAGGGAAGGGGCGTGGGCGCGGCGGGTCTCCGGCGCCAGCCTGTTGAGAGCCGCTCGGGTGGCTCCCAGGGCCCAGGAGAGCGTAACTCTCCCGCGGCGGGCGCCCTGGACCCGGGCCTGGGGCTTTCCGCGCCCAGAGAGCCGCCCGCCCGGGAAAATCCCGGCCCCTTCCCGGCGCCGCGGCCCTGCCCGGCAGAGCGGGGGGAGGGGATTCCCGGAATCTGCCCGGAGACCGCGCTGGCGTCACTGAGCAGAATAGGCCCATATATGGGCAGCGCTTCCGGCGCGTCAAAGGGGAAAGCCCCGGCGCGGCGCGCTCGGCTGGGCGGGGCTGCTTACACATTCCGCGTTTTGTCCTGGGCGGCTTCTTCCCTGCTATTGCCCGCCCGCCCGCCCAGCGTCGGCGGCGGGGACTCGGGATGAGAGGTCTAGATGCTGATGCTGGACCTTAAGCTACTTGAAAGCAGAGAGCTACAACGCAACCCACTAGGGGCAGCTCCTTCTTCTCCCTCCACCCGCCCGCCTTGGAAGAAAAAGAGACCACAGAAATTAATAAAGACATTTTTTTTTTACTTAAATAGATTCAATAAAAAGTCAAACACACACACACACAAACACATCTTAAAATAGACTCTTAGACACGAAGTGCGTGTTTCTTCTCCACAGTACTGTGCAGAGGGGGAGGGCAGGGGGCGGAGGTCCCTCCCTAGTGTCCCGGCAGGCTGAGTACCAGGCGGCGGGGCCAGCTCCGCCGCGAGAGCCCCCTTCTCCCTCCCTGTTAAATACACAAATATATTATATTCAATATGAATCCGGTCTCTTCCCAGAAAAAAAAAAAAACATACAAAATACGCTGGAAGGGGGGGGGCCATGTAAACGTCGAGGTGGAAGGACTGGGCGCAGGCGAGCGAGCCAGAGTCCAGTGTGTGTGCGGCGCTCCAGACCTCTGGGCCGGTGCCCATCGCCTGCCCCCCTCACCCCAGTGGGGGGCGGGCGCCCAGCCTTCCAGGCTGGGGGGTGTCCGTGTGGAGCGAGCGAGGGCGACGCTCAGAAGGCGTGTCCTTTGACCCCTAACAGCAGCTGGCAGCCGTTGCTGACGTGGGTCATGACCTTCTGCTTGAGCTGGGCCACTTGCTCCCGTAGGAGGCCCGCGGTGCTCGACAGCCCCGCGTTCTCAGCCTTGAGTGTCTTCACCTTGTCTTCCAGGCGCGCGATGCGCTCCAGCTTCCGCTTCCGGCACTTGGTGGCCGCCAGCCTGTTCCGCAGCCGCTTACGCTCCACTTTGATGCGCTCCTGGTCTTCCATGTTGATAGGGGACACCGGCGGCGTGGCGTCGCGGCTGCGTGCCTCTGGTACGGTCTGCGGTTCCTCTTTAAAGGCGGAGGCGCCGCGACCCAAGCCCAGCTGCGCCGGGTGACCGCCCGCAAAGGGCGGTGCATGTGGGAGGTAGCTGATGGTGGCCGTCGGGTACGAGCTCCCAGTCCCGACAGCGGCCCCGGCGCCCCCAGAGGATGCAGAGGCTGGGGAGTAACTGCTGAGGTTGGTGTAGACGGGAGGCGGCTCCGGACCCGCGTAGACGCCCCCTGGCCCGGCCTGGGGACCCCCGCTAGCGCCCAGGGACACATTGGGGGGCGTCACGTGGTTCATCTTGTGCAGGTCGTCCAGGGCTTTGACAAAGCCGTCCGCGAAGCCCTCCTGCTCCTCGGTGACGCCGCCCCCTGTACCTCCACTGCTGCCACCCCCACGGGGGTAAAAGTACTGTCCCGGAGGCGTGGGCGTCGTCGTGATCACGCCGTTGCTGTTGGGGACGATCAAACGCTCCAGTTCCGTGGAGGCGAGCTTCAGAGATGCGCCCGTGTCCGATCCCTGACCCGAAAAGTAGCTGCCTGCTCCACTACCCTCTGGGCCTGGGCCGCGCGCTCCCGGGCCCTTGAGTCCCCGATAGGGATCCGCCAGGTTGAGTGCCAAGGTGGGTTTCAGGAGTTTGTAGTCGTGTAGAGACAGGCTGCCAGGGGTCCGACCGTATCCCGCCGCTGCGTATGAGTCGTCGTGATAGAAAGGCTGTTCCATTTTCGTGCACATCCGGGCGGTCTGGGAAAGGTCCCCCTGAAGGGCCGCCCCGGGCCTCGCTGCTGCGAGCGGCGAGCTGTCCTGGGCTGCGGCGGGACCCGGTGTCCGGTCGCGCGTCCTCCGGAACTGGAGACGGTCGGCGGCGGCCAGTTGGCAGCTGTGCGTAAAAGCGTTGCCGGGCTTCTAGACCTCGCCTCTCCTTCCGTGGTGCGCCCGCTTTCTCGGTGTCGCTCTCTTCAGTTACCCGCTGCCTGCAGGATCCAAAGCTGGCCCGGCCACCCTCAAGGTCCCCGACGCGCTGCCCCAGCCCCAAGCTTTTATACCGAGTTTGTCAGCTGCGGAAGTGCGCTCTGATTGGCCAACACGGGAGCCGGGCCCCCGCGGCCCCCTCCTAGAGCGTGGGGAAGGGGAGGAGGCGGCTCGCGTCACTGTCAGGAAGCGCGTGTCCTTGTAAACAGCGGCCACGAGCCGGGTGGCTCTGCGCGGCTGCAGGGGGAAGGGCTGCAGGGAAGGAGACACTGAAGCAAAGGGATGTTGAGGGGCCGAGGCACAGGGGCAGGAGTACACCTCGGTGAATATGAAAGCTTGGCACACAGCAAATGGGAAGGGGGTGCCTCGGAAAAGTATGGAGAGACCCAGAGTACCCGTAGCGTGAGAACTGACAATACACTACAAGACCCCAGCAAGCAGGAAAGGGACAAATCAGGAGGAATTTGTTAACATTTGACTCAGGGATTTAACAGGAGGTCCCAGATACAAACGGCTTGAAGGACTAGAATTGTCACAGGTGGGAGGAAGGGGTACCTATTGTGCAAGAAATGAGTAGGGTTTCTAGAGACTATAGATGAGTCTGAGGATTCTCCTATAAGTGGAGATGGGAAGGAATTGTGGGGAGGGCAAAGCAAATATGCAAATGTGAGCAAGGGTCCTGGGTACACTGAGGTAATAGAACAGTTGGAGGATGGGAACATATCTACCAAAGGTTGGGGTCACTGTGGTCACTTGAAGAATTCTGATGGAGAGTTAGAAAGGTCAGAGCATGGCTTCGGATCTTTAAAGGCGATGATAGTAGGGTATCTGAGATCTGCCTGAGATGATGAGTTGAAGGATCGCGGAGACAAGGGCTGTACCTCGTGGATGGTCCTTAGGCACAGGCATACTCTGTACCCTGAGCCCAAAGCCCTCCCTTAGTCACTCTGTGCTCGCCCCAAACCCTGTCAGCTCTTGGAGAGCCGATGGGACAGGATAGCTGGGGCGCGGTCGCCCAGCCCCACTCCCTTCCTTAGAAACAGGCTAGGGAAAGAGCGCCGAGGCAGGAAGTGTGGCAACAGCCCCGAGGGGGAAAGAGCCCGGCCCTGTCTCGTCATTCTGAGCCTACAGGACGGTGCGCCCTGCCCTGGGCCCTGCCAAATTCTGCTCCTGGGAAGAGGAACCCGGGCAAGCGACCCCCAAGGAAGTCACAGCCCAGCTACAAACGCCTCGAGTCACTGCTCTCACCCATCCTAGTAATGGTTCAGCCTGACGCCTCCGGCGACTACCAAGCCTGGCAGCCCGAGGACTGTTCCATTGACCCTCTGGAGGGGGGGGATGCAGCCTGGGAACGGGGCCTGATCACCAAGGCAACAGGCTGGAGTCCGCGAATTGGATTGGGGGCGGGGCAACCCCCTTGAATTTCTCCCCATCATCCATATTAGGGCACAGGAAGAGGTGGGACCAGTACAGTCTTGGGGCGGAGAACTAAGAGTCAGGAACCCAGGGTAGCAGCCAGGTCCCAGGGCGCGCCCTGGCCCCTAGACGGCTAGTCCAGACCAGCCTCGACTGCCACCCCCGGGGGCCCCCAGTGGCCTGGCCCAGCCCCGTGGAACATCTCTGGGGCTTAGTCCTGTCCCGCCCGGCTGGGTCGGACCCAGCCTGGCAGGTTCCCGCCTGCCCGCGGGCCTGGGTCGGACTTTGCCCCCGGCCCGTCCGGGCGCGGAGGGGGCGGGATGATGCCTTCAGGCATCCCCGGCGCCTGGGCAGGCTGGTACAGGGCTGCCTCCTCCCCTGGGTATGTGCCTTTCCCTTCTGCCAGAAGGTCTAGGGTCCCCTTTACCCACTCCATCTTTGAAGTCTGGATACTTCTTTTACCGTCGTCCATTTCAGCTTGGGGGTGAGTGAGGTACCTTCAACTACATAGTTCCTAAAAAGAGGTCGCCCCCCCCTTACTAAGACGTTTCCCTCATCTGAGGACCTTCTTTGCACCCAAATCAGAAGGCGAAAATCTCAAAGGGAGAAAATGGAAGAATTCTTAGCCCCCTGCTCCAGGAAGGGCAAGGAGGTCTAAATAGCAAGGTTTCCAGTTAGACAGGTGGAACTTCCAAGTAGTATGGGAGCCGCCAGAGGAAGGGGTGAGAGTACCATTTCTTCCTCTTTCCCAGGCTCAGGTCTTTGGTAAGACAGGAGGCTTCTTTAAGGAGAAGCTTACAGGGCAAACGTAGTAGACTCGGAGCTCACCTAGTATGGGACAGAGAAGGAAATGAAAAGAAGCAAAAGAGAAACAGCTGTGAAGGGAGGAGGGGGGAAGTCCAGCAGAGTAGGGGCATTAGAGAAGAAGGAGCTGGGGACATCCCAGTCTTTGAAGGACCCTTGTGACCCTTCTGTGCTCCCTCCTATCTTGTGCCCTTGCTTGAACAGCTCCCCTCCCCCATCACAGTCTCAAGGGAGATTCCAGAAGCCGCTGAGTCTGCGGGCATGCTGCCAGGCCTGTGTCTCCTGCCCATGCTAATAACTGCAGCTGACATGTGGCCTGGCCCGAGGGGGTGCTGGCCACAGCGTTTGGGGGCAGGGCAGGATGGAGGGCAACATGTTGGGAAGCCAACCTGCCTGTCCCACTGGCCAGGAGGCCACACTGACTCACCCTTGCCACAGCTGAAGCTGGCTAGGCCAAAGGGAAGTCCTGGAGAGAGGCCAGGACTGCCCAAAGAGGGTCGAAAGGGAAGACAAGAGTGGGTGGCTGGGGGCAAAGAGGCAGGCCAAGGGGAAACACCCAGAGAGACAGATGGGGCCAGGTTAGTCTTTTGCAGACATGGAGACTGGGAGATACTTAAGACAGGCAGACAGGCTGTCTGAGAAATAGTAATTATTATTTTAATAGCTAACACTTAGATGGTTCTTACCCTGGACCAGACACTGTTCTAAAGTGGCTTACATAAAGTTGGTCATTGGCTACTTCCAATGATCCAGGCAATTGCAGGCTGTGTGAATTTCCATTTAACATATGAGAAACTGAGGCACGGGGAATGAAGGGCCTCTAATGATGTCTCAGAGCTAGTAGGACTAGAGTGGGTTTAGTCTGTATGGAATGAGAGCTCACTCCCTCCTGAACCCTGCTATGCTGCAGATGGGCATTTATGGAGAACCAACAGCATACAAAGTTCTAGAGGGCTTTTTGCAGAGGGCCTATCTTTTTTTCCTCACTGGGAGAAGTAGAGTTGGGCACAGAAAGGTGATAGTAGCAACAATTCAGAGTGGGGTCTTCCTTCACACTTTCCTCCACATGGGTGTTTGAGCAGGGGGTGGGGAAGAGGCCAACCGGGGAGGGCAGGGCTGGCCAAGCTGGTACAGCCGGTTCCAGGCCCCTACCATTCTCACTCTTGTGGCCTGGGCACCACCTCCTCAGGACGCCCTGCTGGCGCCAGGCCTGCCCAGTGTGGAGGGTGTGAAGATAGCCCCCTCCCCCACACCGCCTGGGCTACAGATCCGCACCAGGCTGGCTTTTCCTTGCCAGGTTTCCCCATATCCCAGGGCCTGGGCCCAGGGGCTACCACTCAGGATAAGGAGGAAGTTCACCCCCACCCACCCACAGTCTCTCTGGGGCTTTTGGCCTTGACACCAGGGACTTCTCCTTCTTATAAATAGTTTGGTGACCATTCTCCTCCCTGGCCCACTGACCGGTGCCAGGGTTGCCACCAGGAAACTGGGCTGGGGGCTGCCAGTGAGTCAGCCAGTGGGCAGGCTGGGGCGGGAACCCGCAAGTCACAGCACCCAGTCTCCTGTCCCTGCCCCTGGGTGTGGACTGGTGGTTGGGCCAGAAGAAACTAAGAATCAATCCCAGAGGTCTTCACCTTGGAAGCCCCAGCCTGCCAGCCACCTCCCTCCCCTATTTCTGTGGTTTTAGGGGTCCATTGCCCCTGATCTGGAGAGGAAGTTGCTTTGTTTTCTTGGAAACAGGCTGTATCCTCACACTGATTCAGCTGGGCCCAGGGGGAGTTTCCCACACAGCTGCCAAAGACTTGGGGGTCTGAGCTCCAAGGTGTCCCCTTCAAGAGAGATAGCAGTAGAAAACAACCTGTCCTTTCTAGCAGGGGAAACAACAGGAAAACAGCAGGCAAGGAGGGTGATGTTGGGAGAGGAAGTGCCAGCATCTCTGGGCCCTGCAGAACCTCAGCAAAGGGTGTATGGGGGGGGGTGCAGGTGTGGTTGGCTTGTTAGGGCCTGTGTGTGTGTGTGTGTGTGTGTGTGTGTGTGTGTGTGTGTGTGTGTGTGTGTGTGTGTGTGTGTGTGTGTGAGAGAGAGGCCTGCTCAGGGCTTCTGTCTACATGTTGGTCCAAACCTGCAGGGGGTGTGGAGAGTTCAGTTCTGTTTTGTGTGGATAGGATGAGGTGTGTGTGTGTGTGTGTGTGTGTGTTCTATTGGATGGCCATATATGGCTCAATTCTAGGCATACATTTAGCTAACATACTTGTATCTATCTGACTTGTGTATGCAAGGTACATGCTTTGCTTGTGTGAAACGTCTGGATGTTTGTATGTAGTATCTGGCTAGTCTCTGTGTTTATGTGTATGGCCTGCACCTGCTTGCCCCCCCCCATAGCCCAGCATGGTTATACATATATTCCAAACATAAACAGGGCAGGGGGGTAGAGGGGATATATTTTATGTCTGGTTTTTGTGGTCTATGTGTGCCTATGAGACAGAGAAGCCTAGTGGTCTGTATGCTTTGTGTGTGTCTGTGTGTTATGTGGCCTGTGGCTGGCTGTATGTGTACATGAGAGAGCATGAGCCCTGTGTGGTTCATGAACAGGCTCTGTGTGTCACTAGCCATAGCTACTGTCAGGTGTCTCCATGCTCATGTGTTCTGGGCTGTGGCCTGTTTCTGCCTCTCTGCAGTAGGTATTATGTCTGTTCAGACTGCATCTGAGAATGAGTCTATCTGTATCCTCTTGTATCCTCTTGTTCAAATTGGTTAAGTCCATTAAGAGGTGACTGACTATAGCTGGCCATGGTGGCACAGGTCTTTTTTGTTTGTTTTTTGAGGCAGGGTTTCCCTATATTGCTTGGAACATGTCCTGGCACTCACTCTGTAGACCAGGCTGGCCTGGAATTCAGAGAGATCCATCTGTCTCTGCCTCCCGAGTGCTGAGATTAAAGGCATGTGCCACCAACACCTAGCCTTTTTTTTTTTCACAGGTCTTTAATCCCAACACTCAGATGTCAGAGGCAGATGGATCCCTGTGAGTTCTAGGCCAGCTGGGTCTATAAATTGAATTCCAGGCTAACAAGGGCTACACAGTAAGAGCCTGTCTCAAAAAAATATCAAATAACGAAACCTCAAGGTGACTGCGTGTAAGTCTTCATCTTCAAATGTATGTGCCACAATTATATTGGTAAGTGCCTGGGGCACTCTGATATGGTATGTAGGTGACTGTGACTCCTCTGCACATCTGCCTATAGTTGCATGTTTGTCTCTCCTGCTTCTGTACAGTAATAATATTGCTTTTGCATGTGGCCTAGAGGCTCTCAGTTTGCTTCTGTCCTTTCTGGGACTGTCAAACCACAAATGTGCACTTCTGTGTGCTGATGACTAGCCCATGTGCAAAGCTGGTTTATCTGGGTCACACTTACCCTGAGTTTGAGCTTTGTTTGAAGTTCTGGGGATTCAATCCACTGCCCCTCAAGCTGACTAGACTACTGAGATCTGTCCCCAGCCCTTCTGTCCTTTTGACCTGTGGCTGCTCTGTGTATGCTCTCCCTGCCCTCCACCAGAGTATCTCCAGAGTCCTTGTTTTTGACTCGTCACTGTTGGCCACTGCTGGGTGTCTTAACCAGATAGATGTCTGCTTCCCTGTCTCTGTGCCCCTGACTAGGTAGATGTCTTGTGGCCTGGGTCATAGAGGTTTGTTCCTCTGGACCTGCTCTCTCAGGGTGACCGTGTATTTGTGTACATTCTTGCAGAGCACCCCCCCACTTCACCCCCCCTCCCCCGCAGTCTGGCCACTCTAGGCCATGTTTATTTTGCCCCCAGCCTATGTCTGCCCTGCCCTGGGAGGGGCTGACCCTCTTGTCTGTCCAGCTAGTCGTCCACAGGATGTTCCCTAGACGTTGTTTCCGGCCACCCGCAGGTCAGGACCCAGGAGTCCAGGGTTGCGGGGGTGGGGCATTATCGTCTGTGTGTGTGGGGGTCCTTGTCAGGGCATGAGAATGAGGGTGGGGGGCGGGGAAGGGACTAGCCCAACAGGTTCCGCCTCATTCCTGCCCCGCCTCTCACTTCCTGGGTGCCAGCCCAGGGCTGGGGTGGACAGAATGAACCCCGTGGCCTTAGAGTGCGTGGGTGGGGCACGGTGTAGGTGTTTTCTACTGGGCAGCTGGACACCCAGGTCTGAAACACCTCCCTACCTCCATGTCCAGCCCTGAATTCAGAGCGTCCCATCTATTATTCATCTAATCAGCACAACACCTCAACGAGCTGGACATAATTTTCAGATGGGGAAACAAGTGAGGAAAGACAAGATTTGAACTGAACCTAACTCTGTAAGCAGTTGCTTCTTCAGAAGACCCACAGCCAGCTACGCAGCCCCTTTTTCCTCTAAACAGGGTGTCTGTGGGGTACAGTAGGAGCCCCAGTCCCCATGAGGCCAAATTTTCAAGGGGGTACCCGCTTGCTCTGAGTCAAAAAAGCCCCTGAATGAAATGAATAAGAAAACGATTTTAACCGTTTCATTGCCACGATAGGCTCTGCCAAAACTTCCTGTGGGCTGGTGGGCGGGGGCACTGGGTTCCCGGAGCCAGGCCGGGGGAGGCTCTGTTAATTCTGGGATGGGGAAGTGCCCCCATGACTTTCGAAATGGTCAGTGAAAAGGGACGCCCACCTGGCCTCCTGCCTCCCGAAGGGTAACCCCTCACTCGAAGTCTTCAGAACTTGATTCCTAGTCCTGGATGCCTTGGGGGGTGGTCCCAAAGTCCCTTCCCCAGGGGCCTGAGTCATACACAGGGAAAGCCGCGAGGCGTGAGTCACCCAGGCAGAGAGCAAGGGGAGTGAGGCCGAGTGTGGCCTGGGGACCCCAGGGCTGGCTTGAGTCACGCACACCCTGACCCAACTGACCCCCAGCCCTGCGGTGCAGAGATCAGGAGCGGGAAGCAAGCACATGGTCTGAGGGAGGAAGGGCAGAGGCCGGAGGAAGCAAGCTCCTGGCTGAGCCAGGAAGCTGTTTCCATGGCAACGGGGGTTGTCTCAGCTTTCTGGAGGAAGGGCTTCCCAGCAGGGACTGCCCCGCCCAGCGAGCTGGGGAAGGCCCCGTTCGTTCGGCCCTGGGGCCCCGAGTTTCAGGTCGGGCAGGAAGGGGTTAACGGCAGTTCTCTCCCCCCCCCCCCCTCGGAGTTTCACCTGCGCTCCAGAGTCTCTGGTTCTGCAGCTCTGGGCCCCGCGCGCTCCCGCGGCTACCCCCGCGCCCTCAAGCACGCGTACAGACACCCCACCCCCGGCTTGTACTCGCACGCACGACTGCGTCGGGCTTCACGCACGCAGCGAACTCCGTCGTGTCTCACGTCACGAACGACGCAAGCGCCCCCGCAGTGCGGGGTGGAGTCCTCCCAGAGGGTGAGTTGCGGATAGTGACAGTGGTGCGCATGTCCTGCCTCCACTGAGTTGGCTGTCTTGTGTGACTTTGACACCCTCATCCACACACAAGGACACAAACAACTCTGACCCACAGTGTCACACGGGCACAGAATACACCTGACACGCTCTAGCAGGAACTCTGCTTAGGCAGCTCTGCCAGTACAGAGTCACAGTCACACAGGGACTTACACCTAGAAGCAGTTTCTCAGCACACTGGCCATATAAACATAACCATATGCACACACAAAAGTTTATATATGTTATACCATCGAGGCAATGTATAACAGCCTCTATCACCTGTGATTTGGACTGTCCCACAAGTACCTCTCACATGGAAATTATGGTTGAGACACATGGTAGAGATAGCCATGTCATCGCTGAGTTATCACAGGCTACATGCACAGACACTTTGATTGTTTAAAGGGGTATGATAAACCAGGACCCATGGTAAGGGCACATTATCACGGAAAAACAAGCTGGAAACAAGTATAGTGTCTAATAAGATAATCCCGTTTCTCAGAAACGTGGAATCTGCTAAACTGGAGAACAGGCAGTAGGGTACCCTTATAGATGTAGATCCTAATGACAATCTGAGGCACCAATTATCACACATTTCTTACACAAAGAATAACACAGACACTGACCCAAAAGGACCATCCTGAGAAGCTGTAGTTGGCAGACACAAAAAGAGAAAAATCAGAACAGTCTCCTAGACACTGTTTGAACTATGCAGAGAAACACAAGGGGGTATGTGACTGAGGCTCCCTGGTACCCCTAAACCTGAATTTTTGTTTGTTTAGAGACAGGTTCTCACTCTGTAGCTCTGAAATTTGTTAAGTAGGGCAGTTTAGCCTTGGACTCAGAGATCTACCCGCTGTTGCCTTCCCTGTGCTGGGGATTAAAAGTATGTGCCACCACGACATGCTAATGATATTTTTGGTTTGTTGTTTCTGAGGCAGGGTCTTAATATGTAGACTAGGCTAAGCTTGAACTTATGAGTGATGGGATTAAAGGTGATGACCAAGCTGACCAGTGCTTACTGTGTTTGAGACAGTGTCTTAGGATGTTCAGACTCAACTCCAACAGCTTCGAACTCCTGATCCTTTCACCTGCTCTTCCCAGGTTCAGATTTTACCACCACTCCCAGCTTTTTTTCAAGCTTTTTTAGATTTTTAAAAATTCTTATGAGTGTTGGCCTACATGCATGTATATGCACCAAGTGTGTGCCTAAGTATGTCAAACCTCCTGGTACTGAAGTTATGGCTGGTTGTGAGCCACATGAACCAAACTGGGCCCTCAGCAGGCACAAGTTATCATCCCTTGAGCTACCTCTCCAGCCCCTACTTCCCAGATTGCACAGATTGATGCCCTCAACTTCCCAACAGCCATCAAATCTCTCTCTCTCTCTCTCTCTCTCTCTCTCTCTCTCTCTCTCTCTCTCTCTCTCTCTCTCTCTCTCTCTCTCTCTTGCTCGCTCTCACTCTGTTGTACAAACTCCAGGGTCCCAAGACACAAGTGGAGGATAACTCAATCATAAGCCACCACCTCACACCTACACAGATATAAGCACATTTCCCTTGACTTAGGAATAAAATGGCGGGTGGGAGCAGGACGGAGCTCCTGCAGAACTAAAGCAACTGTGTGCAGGAAGACTGTCAGTGTTTCCATGGTAATTGTACATGGAATTCAGGGTGGGGGTGGGGAAGTGGTGTCCTCTGGTTGTGGAATTCAGGGTCTCCATCCCAGCAGTGATGACTGGATCAAAGTCCAGATGTGCAGGCTGAACAGGATGGGCTGGGGTCCAGCTGTGGCCTTAGGGAGGGGTTGAGTCACTCATTTCCCAGCATTACAACTCAGGCTGGGCCCAGCTGTCCCTGGAAACAAGTAGGAGGAGGTGGGATCCCCAAACCAGCCAGAGGTACTGATCCAGACTTGCAGAGTGGGACCTCTTGGTTCCGACAAACGGAGACCTTCAGATCTCAGCAAACTTTGAGACTATTAAGACTACATATTAAGACTACATTTAAAATTTACTGGCATCCTTCTAAATATGAGGTCAGTCCCAAAGGAAAGGTTTGTGGCTCTTTTTGCATAATTAAAGATTCTTAAATCCACACCATGGCTCCTTGGTTGCAAAAACAGATTGCAAGTTTTCCCTGCTGCCAACATCATAGCCTCCTCTTCTTCCCCCTGAAAGCTGGGACTCCCTGCTGACCCCAGGGGAAGGTTATAGCTCCTTCCCCAGCAGAGAGTGAAGTACCTTTATTTATTTATTTGGCTATGTATATCTACTTATTTATTTTGAGATAGGGTCTCTCTGTGTGGCCCTTGCTGTCATGGGCCTTGCTATGTAGTAAACCACTTACCTCTGCCTCCAGAGTGCTGGAACTAAAGGTAGGTACCATCCCACTCAGCTCCTGTTTCTTCCAGACAGGGTTTCTGTGGTAGCTCTGGCTGTCCTGGAACTCTCTCTGTAGACCAGGCTACCCTCGAACTTAGAGATCCACCTGCCTCTGCCTCCCTAGCTTTACTTAAGTCTTGACTTCCTAATATCGTGGATGCCTATAACATCCCTAACTCACCCTCCCTGCTGGGTGGTGGTGGTGCATATCTTTAATCCCAGCACTCAGGAGGCAGAGGCAAGCAAATCCCTTCGAGTTAGAGACCAGCCTGGTCTACAGAGTAGATCCAGGACAGCTAGGACTGTAACAGAGAAATTCGGTTTTGAAAAACAAAAACGAATAAAAAAGCCAAAATAAATAAAAATAAACACTAAGTCACCCTCCCATACACAAATACCTGGATTCTCATATTTCTTCTAAACTTCAAAATCACTCCCAACACCTCACCCTAAATTTTAGATGTTCCAAACGATAGCCACACATTCTTGTAACCATCATGGTTCTTGGCTCTGTGTGTGTGTGTGTGTGTGTGTGTGTGTGTGTGTGTGTGTGTGTGTGCACGCGCGCTTTGGGGTCTTCTCTGGTGGATGTAGGATTGTGGAGCCAACAGCAGCTCCTATGCCCACAGGAAGCCAGTCCAGTCCCAAAGCACATTCCCTCTATGCCTCTCATTAAGTTCCCAGAGTCTGGAAAACAAGGTGTGAAGAAGGGGTCGTGGAAGTGTGAATCAGCTTCCAAACTCTCTGGTGTGCGCCTGAGAGTGTGAATGGGTTGTAACCGAGTGTGTGTGGTAGACTGAGGGAGGGAGACTGATGTCACTGGGCTCACCCCACTGAGACAGGGTCGCTGGATCCGGGCTCAACATCTCCCCCCCCTCCGCCCCCACTCCCTTCCCCCGCCCTGAACCCGCCCCAAAGCAGGGCCTGCCCGCTCCTCCCTCTGGGCACCTCTAATAGCCTCTAATTACAGCATATTACCCCACCCACCTGAGGGGAGGGGCGGAGGGAGATAGGATGTCAGTGGACCCAGGGTCAAAGGGCGCGGTCTGGGTCTGGGTCTTCACCCCTGGCGACAAAGCCAGTGAACTTGTTTTTTACTCATCTGCAAAACGTGGGCTTTGAAATTTTAAAAAATAAGTTTCTAAAATTAAGGAAACAGAAAACGGGGAATTAAAGTAGCCCTTCACTCTTAGGGTCATGAAGGACATTAGATTGTCTGTGAATATCTAATGTAAAATTGTAAATAGTAAGCACTCCACAAATGATGACTTGAGACTACTGTCAGCAATTGATTTCTTTTGAGCCCTCTGCAATCATCTAAGCGTGCTCAACCGATGGACGCACCTTTTTCCCTGAAGGTTTACGAGCGGTTTGCGCGCCCCCTGGTGGGCTTCAAACGACTCACAGTTTGGGCCTAACCAAGTATTTTAAGCTAAGATTCTCGAAGCACCGGCGGCCGGGAAGGAGCTGGTAGCTCAATGGAAGGGGCCTCCAGGCTGGGGGAAGACTCTTTTATTAATATCTCTCCGCCCATATAAAGGCTCGGATCATAAGGCAGCTAAACGGGAAGATTTCTTCCATCTTCGGGAAAAGAACATGAATGTGCCTGTGAAATTAAGTGCGGTAAATCCGTCTTAGAAGGACCATGAGGACCACTCCACCTCAGAGGCCACGAGGAGCCAAGGGCACCACTCTTCCCTCCGCACGGCTGGGCCAAACTGACACCTAGCGGCAGAATTTGTGCTCGCCTAAAGTCCGGCATCCAAGATGGCGTGGGGGCGGGAAGAGAGGCAAGAGCTCGCAGTTGGAAGAGATCACGTGTCTGGGGCGGAGCCTTGCCGAGGGGGCGGGGTGGAGCGGGGTGGCGCTCTAGGCCGAGCGGGAGGTCTGGGCTTCGGGCGCTCGCTGGTGGCGGACCTGGAGGCTGCTGCTGCGCTCCGGGGCTCCTTGGTCCGGATCGAATTCGATCCGGAGCCATGAGTATGGACAAGGCCGAGCTATGCGGGTCTCTGCTCACCTGGGTAGGTCTGGGGGGCGGGGTTGGGTCAGGTGTGTGCCCTCTCTTCTCGCCCTGTCTTGGTCTTCTCTCCTCTGTCTTGGGGCTGGAAGGAGGAATAGGTCATAGACTTGCAGGGCCGTTGGACTCTGACCTGACCACCTGCTTCTGTCACGTGGGCAGGCCTGAGGGGCAAGAACAGGTGAGGCCCCGCCCCTCTGGGGCACAGGCCTGGTCACATGTTAGCTGTGGGGACCAGGTGACTCGTGGTAACGCCCTGACTTAGGCTTGCAGGGTTTGTCAGGCTTGGTGAAGTGAGGCCACGCCCCCTCCTGCCCAGGTGTGTAGAAGCCACGCCCCCACAGAGTTGATATGGTGAAGCTACAGGCCAGTGCCCTCTAACTCTGAGGTGTCTTGATGGCTGGGGCAAAGTCTGCAAAGAAGTGTTCCAGATCTTGAATTTTTCTGTTGCCCCTTCTGGCCCCCTTTAGTTGCAGACGTTCCACGTTCCACCCCCCTGTGCCAGCCCCCAGGACCTGAGCAACGGACTCGCCATAGCCCATGTGCTGAATCAGATGTGAGTGGGGGCTGAGTGGGAGGATCCCTAAGGGCTCCCCAGCCAGCTCATCCCACCTTCCCTCCCCTAGAGACCCTTCCTGGTTCAACGAGGCATGGCTCCAGGGCATCTCAGAGGACCCAAGTCCCAGCTGGAGGCTGAAGGTGACACTCGGATTCATGACTAGGGCATAACTAGAGAATGGACTTAAGAGGTGATCGTAAAGGGACAGCTAGGCACCTGTCCTGCATAATGGACTGGCAGGCCTGCCAGGGAAACGGTGATCAGCAATCTATTTTTGTTCTTTATATTGAGTACCTACCATAAGACAAAAACTTACCGTCATTCTTGTGATGTGGGCAAAAAGCATATACACAAACAGTTGTTAACTTCCAAGAGGTATGGTGGCAAATGCCTATCATCCCAGCTATTTTAGTCTGCTGAGTCAGGAGGATGGCAAATTCTTCATCAGCCTGGACAACTTATTAAGATCCTGTCTCAAAACTTCAAGGGGGGGGGCAGGAATGTAGCTCAGCAGTAGAGAATTTTCTCACCCTATACAAGGTCCTAAGGTCCAGTAGGGTGATGGTGGCACACACCATTAATCCCAGCACTTGGGAGGCAGAGGCAGGTGGGTCTCTGTGAATTTGAGACCAGCCTGGTCTACAAGAACTAGTTCCAGAACAGTCTCCAAAACCACAGAAAAACCCTGTCTCTAAAAACCAAGTAATAATAATAATAACAACAACAAGGTCCTGAGTTCCATCTCTAGTAGCAGGGGGTATAGTGAGGGTGATAGCCTGGCCAAGTGGCCAGAGGACCCCAGTACTTAGGAGGCAAGGGGATCAGGAAATCAAGTTCAGTCTTGGTGGCTGCACAGCAAGTCAGAGGTCATTCTGAGCCACAAGAGATGCTGTTTCAAAAAAACAAAACTGGGCTGTAGGAATAGCTCAGTGGTCAAGAATGAATACTGCTCTTGTAGAGGGTCTGAGTTCAATTTCCAGCACAGATACCACTGTGGTTCAGGCAGCTCTGAACCACTTTTAACTCCAGCCCCCGGGGATTTGACACTTCTGGCCTCTGCAGGCAGGTGCACACACAGACACACACAATAATTTAAAAAATAAAATAAATCTTAACAACAGCAACAACAGAAAGCAGTGGGGGCAGTGGTGGCACACGCCTTTAGTCCCAGCACTCAGGAGACAGAGGTAGACAGATCTCTGTGAGTTTGAGGCCAGCCTGGTCTACAGAGTGAACTTCAGGATAGCCAGAGATACACAGAGAGAAACCCATCTTAAAAAAAAAAAAAAAAAAAAAAGTAGCAGGTGGGTAGGTGCTTTCTTGAGATGGGCTTATCTCCATGAAGACTTGGGATGGCCTGAGTGAAGAAAGTGGAATAGATCGAGAACTGGAGGACCTAAGGCCACCAAGGGCCTAGCAGGCCAGGGAGGCAGAGCAGATCCTCCTCTACCCCTGCCACCTTTGGCTTCTTGAGTCAGGGTTTCTTTGTGTAGCCCTGGCTGTCTTGGAACTTGCTCTATAGACCAAGTTAGCCTCAAATTAAGAAATTTTCCTGCCTCTGCCTCCCAAGTGCTGCGTGCGATTAAAGGCAAAGGCAACCATGGATCTATTTTAAGTACTATGGAAAGGCAGGAAATAGTTTTAGCGAAAAGAAGACACAGCCTGGCTCAGTCATTCGGAAGCTCCGCCTAGCTGCTTGGGGAGGAATGTGGAGTACACAGCAAGACTTGATGAAGGGCTGGGAATGCAGTTTAGTGAGCAACAGTTTGCCTAGATTCCAGCAATGAGAGGAAGGAAGCATGGCTCAGTCTACTATACCTAAGGCCCTGGGTTTGATCACCATAACTGCTACCCACATCCCCACCTCCACACCAAAAAGCGGGGAGACGAGAAGCAGCGAGAAGGGTATGGGCATCCAAGTGAGAAATGACATTAGTAGTGCCAGGTAGCAAGAAGCCATTGGATTCTGGGACTTGTGAATAAAGATGGTCAGGCAGACACTGAGTACAGGCAATGCAGATCAGCCCAGAGGAAAAGAATGTTTAGGACAGGACCACACATCAAGGGGATAAGCAGGGAGAGAAAATTGGTACCGGGGAGTGAGGACAGATTTGGGGGCATTACTCTAGACCTCCATGCATAGATAACCCCTTGGCCTCACCAGGTCAAGAAACTGGAGAAGATCTTACAGAGCTTGATGGAATACTCAAAGGATGTAAGTAACTGCAAAGGGATTTAGGGGGCTGGGTTGGGAGACAGTTTAATGTGTGACCCTGAGATCTCCTTCTCTCTGTGTTCTCAGGTCCTGGGACATCCTTTATCGGAACAGCACCTTCCAGATGTGAGCCTCATTGGCGAGCTCTCAGATCATGCAGAGCTCGGCAAACTGCTTCAGTTGGTACTGGGCTGTGCTATCAGTTGTGAGAAAAAACAGGGTATGAGGAGGGCTAGAGGGGAGGAAGTCAGAGAGCCCTCAGAGGACCCCCTGGGGAAATGCTGTTTCCTCTCTAACCCATCACTGGTCTCAGCCTCTCACCTCCACCTTCATCCCCAGAGTACATCCAGAGAATTATGACACTGGAGGAATCCGTTCAACATGTAGTGATGGAAGCCATCCAGGAGGTAGGTGTAACAATCCTGCTGAAGTGTCAGGGGAGGGGACATCAGGTATCTGGGCACAGCCCTCACCCTGCCTGGTAAGGTTTGGTCTCTGCCTGGAAGTCAGCCATATGTCGGCTGTATGTCAGAACACTGTAGCCTCAGAAGTGTTGGCCTTCTTTTTGCATTACAGGGAGCCTCTGGGCAGGAGTTATCGGGCTATACTAGCCTTGGGGAAGGGGAGAGAGAGGCTCCTAGGCTGATTTGTAGAAGTTTTGAAGGTTGTGTCAGAGAGCCTAGCTCATCACAGTGCCCCCTTCCGCAGCTCATGACAAAAGACACTCCTGATTCCCTGTCACCGGAGACTTACGGGAACTTTGATACACAGGTAAAAACTGAGAAACTTGCTAAAGGTCACAACCCCACCCCTGGTTCTCTGGCTGTTGAGGTGGAAAGGCTTGTCCTTGTGTAGTCTAGGCAGCAAGAATGAACTTTAGATCGTCCTGGCTAGCCTTCTTGTAGCTAGGATTACAGGAGAGCATCAGATAAAGGGCCTGTTATCTTTAAGCTTAATCAACCATCCCTGTCTCTCCAGTCTTAGCCTCACCTCTTGGCCCATCTCAGGGTTAGAAAATCACTCTTCTTCCATTCTCTTAGGACCCCCGCCCACTCTTAGATCCTGGGGTTCCTCAGGGCCCTCGGAAATCACAGCTTTTCTACTCCCTCTCTTCTGACCGGATCCCCAAGTCCTTCATCTCCCACCCCTTGTTCATCTCCTCAGTCCCGAAGATACTATTTCCTGAGTGAGGAGGTGGAGGAGACTAATGAACTTCAGCAGCACTACCTGGATCTGGAGCGGCAGGTGGGTGAGGCTGAGGGAACAGGGCCACTTGCGTAAATCTACCTACATAAAACCTGGTTCATGCTCCAGTTCACCTGTCTTCCCTGCCCACAGCTTGTACTCCTTTCAGAGGAGAAGCAGAATCTGGCACAAGAAAATGCTGCCCTACGGGAACGGGTGGGCCGCTCGGAAGTGGACAGTGCCCCTGGCCTCACTGCTAAGAAACTGCTGCTCCTGCAGTCACAGCTGGAACAGCTGCAGGAGGAGAACTTCAGGTATGGTCAGCTGGGGGTGGGGCCAGGGCACTGGGGCCAAAGGGCATCTTTCTGACGTGTCTTTCTTCTAGGCTGGAGAGCAGCCGTGAAGATGAGCGGCTGCGCTGCATGGAGCTGGAGCGGGAGGTCACTGAGCTGCAACAACGGAACCAAGCACTGACCAGCCTATCCCAGGAGGCCCAAGCGCTAAAGGACGAGATGGACGAGCTTCGGTAGGTAGCACAGCCAATTCCCAAATACTAAGTGGACCTGTACACTGACTCACACAGTGCCACTAAGGCCCACTTACATACAAAGAGACCCCTGGATCCATGGAGCCCCCTTGGTTTCACTGTGTCATTAGCAAACACCCGACAGCACAAATACAGCCCCCCCCATTTAATACTCTCCCAGTTGGATCCCATCATGCCCCTGGATTCTAGAGTGTCCCCTGTGAGAACCTACTGTGCAGTCTGTATCCCCAGACCTCTCCTATAGCCCTGTATACTTAGAATGCTAACAGCCCAGTGAACATCCTACCTCGCTTCTGAAGACTCTCCTCACAGCTCCCACATGACCCCAGAGTGTCTTTATCACTCACTGCTATCCCATAGCTCTTCCATGTCTGTGCAGTTCCTGGGAACCTCTCCATTATAACCTGTTACCCTAATGACCCCTATAGAGCTATACACATGGCCAATACCTTCACCTCAAATCTAAATCCCTCAGGCTGAAACCCTTCCCTGCCCACCATCCCAGCTGGCCGCTGAAATTTCCACTCCCTATGCCTTTCTCAGGCAGTCCTCTGAACGTGCCAGGCAGCTGGAGGCCACTCTGAACAGCTGCCGGCGTCGCCTGGGTGAGCTTCGGGAGCTCAGGCGGCAAGTGCGGCAGCTGGAGGAGCGTAATGCCAGCCATGCAGAGCGCACGCGGCAGCTGGAAGAAGAGCTGCGTAGAGCAGGATCCCTGCGTGCCCAGCTTGAGGCTCAGCGCAGACAGGTAAGGCAGGAGGTGCCACCCCTCACTGGTTGGACACATGGCTATAGTCTGCACAGCTCTGTAACCTTCCATCTTGTATTGCTAGACCATGCCCTCCAGATGCACCCCTCACCTGGCTGGTTTGAGAGCCCCGCCTCTCTCAAGTACCCTTCCTCCCAACTTCTTGGCACCACCAGGTGCCTTCTAGTTCCCCTCTCTCTTCTGCTCCATTGCTGCTCCTCCTATCTCTGCTGACCTCTCCTTTTCCCATGGTTTCTCTGTGTAGCTCCAGCTTATCTGGAACTAGCTCTGTAGACCAGGCTGGCCTCGAATTCAAAGATCCGCCTGCCTCTGCCATCTGAGTGCTAGGACTAAAGGTGTGAGCCACCACAGCCCCACCTTATATCTCTGCCTGTGTGTCTGTACCACATATTTGCCTGGTGCTCATGGAGGCCAGAAGAGGGCGTCAGATCCCTTGGGACTAGAGTTACAGATAGTTGTGAGCTGCCATATGGATGCACTGGGAATCAAACCCTTATCCTCTGGAAGAGAGGAGCCAGTGCTCTTGTTTGTTGAGCCATCTCTATAGCCCTCAACTTCCCTTCGTAAATTACATTTATTTATTTTGTGTGTGAGTGTTCAAGTGGAGTTCAGAAGACAACTTGCAGAAGCTGGCTTTCTCTTCCTACCCTGTGGGTTCCAGGGACTGAGCTCAGGCTGTCAGGCTTGGTGGCATGTGCTTTCTTTCATCTGTCGAGTGAGTCCCAAGCCAGCTCCTCTTCTGCAGGTGCAGGAGTTGCAAGGCCAGTGGCAGGAAGAGGCCATGAAGGCTGAGAAGTGGCTGTTTGAATGCCGAAACCTAGAGGAAAAGTGTGACTTGGTGACAAAGGAGAAGGAGGTAAGACTGAGGCCCTGCAGCCCAGGGCCCTGTGTGTCCCGGGACAGCCCAGTCCAACTGGCTCCTTGCATCCTGTCCCTGTAGCGACTGTTGACAGAGAGGGACTCCCTGAGGGAGGCCAATGAGGAGCTCCGCTGTGCCCAGCTGCAGCCGAGGGCATTGGCTCAGGCTGGTGAGTTTCAGGTCTGGGTTGGAGGTGGTCTGTGGCTGTACTTTAGCCCTCAATGGTGACCTTGAAAAGGACCAGGGATAGAGACTGGGGTGCACAGAAACCTGAAGATTTCTTGTTTTGTTCAGGCCTCTCTCTGGATCCTACCTCTTCTGGCCTGGAAAACTTAGCAGCAGAAATCTTGCCTGCAGAGCTCAGGTATATTGGGACCTCTTAAAGCTCTGAACCCATCCAGGCTAGGCTTTTTCTCAGCCCCCCTTCTTAGAGTGCAAGCCTACCATTCGTCTTGGTTGCCTGGTTTAGGCTTCCCTGTCCCCTGTTCCTGCTTCTGCCCTGCTCTCACCACAGGTGCTACTTACTGTCCCAAAGACTCTCCAGAGGCTTTTTCTTCTGTTGTTTTTTGAGAAAAGGGTTTCTCTGTATGACAGCTAGGGCTTTGTAGACCAGGCTGGCCTTGAACTCACTGAGTCTCCCAAGTACTGGGATTAAAGGCATGCGCCAACCACCGCCCTGGCTTCAGAGACTTTTTCAGTGCACAAATTCAATCCAACCCATGTGGCTCCACTCCAGATGCAAAAGTCCTACATTTTAGCCCTGCTTACTTTAATCTGACCCAGGTTCCTGCCCTGGTGTCATTGGAGCCCCTACTAGGTCCAGTTCCTTTACCCTGCTTTGGTAACTCCCACCTAGCTCTTACTATTTCCACAGCTGGATGCAAGTGTTCTAATCCTCCCCACCCTCCACCTGCACACATCTTTGGAGCCATGTCAACTTTGATTTCCCTTTAGTACTCCATCCACCATGTCTAGGTCAGCCCCCCAGAGCTTGAGCCACTAAAGCCAGGTGCTCAGTACTCCTACCCCAAGGCAGGCTAGACTCTTTCCAAAGCAGCGTTCGGCCCAGAGTTTCACCAAATGGGCCTTCTACTATTCTGCGTTCCTCAGAGAGACGCTCCAGCGGCTTCAGCTGGAGAACAAGCGACTGTGCCAGCAGGAGGCCGCAGACCGCGAGCGACAGGAGGAGCTGCAGCGCCACCTGGAGGAAGCCAACCGTGCACGCCATGGGCTGGAGACTCAGCACAGGTGAGAGCTATAGTCAGTGTGTTTGAAAGGGTGATCTATATGACCAAATGCAAGTACTGAGCACCCTTCCCCACCAGGCTGAATCAGCAGCAGCTGTCTGAGCTGAGGGCCCAGGTGGAAGATCTACAAAAGGCCTTGCAGGAACAGGGAGGCAAGGCTGAGGACGTGAGTGCCCCCCCCTGCTTTCCTCCCCCCTCCCTGTGTCCCCCAGTAACCTTTCTTTCTCCCCAACCCCCTGCTGCCCGATGCCCGATGAAGGCCACTGTGAGTACCACGGTCCAGGGAGGCACCCATCATCACCCATACAGGTTTTCAGACCTTGTCCCCATCCCCTCACCCCTTGCTTCTTCTTTCCCTCAGCCCACCCTGCTGAAGAGGAAACTGGAGGATCATCTGTAAGTGCAGAGAGTTGTCATTCCTGGGGTAGGAACCCTTGGGGCCAAGGGGTGGAAAATTGTGGGTGAGGAGATCCAGTCAGCTCTGGTCAAGTGCAGTCTTTATTCTGAGACAGGGTGTTGTATAACTGAAGCTGGCCTTGAATTCCTGCCTCTCTGTCTCCCAAGTGCAGAGATTACCGGTGTAAAGTACTGTGTCTTGCGCTCAAGTGTGATCTTTTGTTTGCTTTATATGTGTGTGTGTGTGTGTGTTTTGAAGGCTCCCAGCCCCTGGAACTTGAGTTACAGGATATCTGTGAGCCACCATGTGGGTGCTGGGAACTATACTTGGGTCTTCTACAAGAACAGCAAGTGATCTTAACCCTCCTCTTTTCTTTTATTTTGAAACAAGTTCTCTCTGTAGCCCAGACTGGCAGAGGCCTTGTAATCCTCCTGCCTCAACTTCCCTCCTGTTGTGTTCATAGCAAGTACCATTATGCCTGGCTCAGAATCTCCTTTAGAAGCAGGGGATGGTGGAACTGGCCTGTGATTTTGCCACTCAGGAGAGAGGAGAAGGAGGGGCAGGAGTTCAAGGCCATCCTGGCTTTTGTGAGACTCTGTCTGGCGGAGGGGGGGGGGAAGGGGGGGCAAGCAGTGAAGCCACACGCAGGGGCTAAACTACCTTGACCTGTGGGGCTCTGTGAGCAGACCCCCAGCCAAGTGGCCAGATCTCTGCCTCAGTGTCGAGCACTGGACTGCATGCACAAGGCTACTGTGTTCCACCTTTAGTGCCACATGAAGTATAAAACAGAGAGATGGCTCAGCAATTAAGGTCACTTGCTAGTCTTCTGGGGAGCCAAGTTTGAATCTCAGTCCCCATGTCAGGTGGCTCATAATCACCTGTAATTCCAGCTCCAGGGAATCTGATACCCTCTTTTCCCCTCTGGCATTCACTCAGACCCACATATAACAAATAATAAGAAATCCTTAAAAGGACAAAAAACGCTGGCTGCTTGATAGAGAATGAAGCTGAGGTGTTAAAAATAGAAGAGGATGACCAGGGATGAAGGGATGATGGTCAGACCAAGTTGGGAACCATGGGATGGGGAGATAATTGGACAGAGCAATTAGTGGCTGTAATGAACTTCTGACTTTCTGGGGTACCACTAGGATAAAAGAGAAGCCAGTGGGCCAGGAGTGTGTCTCTGCTATAGAGCATCATCCCAGAGTTCAGTGAGATGCTAGGGTGTGACCCAATGGCAGAGCACTTGTCTAGCATGGACAAGACCCAGGGTTGTGTCCCCAACACCACGTATGGATGGATAGACAGACAGATGAATGGACAAGTGGATGGTTAGATGGACACACAGAGGTGGCAGTCCATGATCATCTACTTTTCCCATGCGCACAGGCAGAAACTGCATGAGGCTGATCTGGAGCTGCAAAGGAAACGAGAATACATTGAGGAGCTGGAGCCTCCCACCGACAGCAACAGTAAGTGGAGCTCAGCAGTAGCCAGAACCAGAGGGAGCCCACCGTGCAGCCTGGAACTAGAGACCTTGTTTGTTCTTCAGCAGCCCGACGGATTGAGGAGCTGCAGGACAGCCTGCAGAAGAAGGATGCAGACTTGCAGGCCATGGAGGAACGCTACCGCCGCTATGTGGACAAGGCACGCACGGTAAGGATGCTAGGTGTCCCACTGTCCTCCTGCCTCCCTCAGGTCCTATTCCCTGTATTTTCCATCAGTTCACATCTCCTGACAGTTTGTACATCTCTGCCCTCTGCATTCATACCCTTCATACCATATCATGTCACACCATGGACTTTTGCATTGTGCTGCTGCCAAGGGCTGTCATACCTTTGCACTCCAGTGTGTCAAGGGGGTCTGCAAAGAAGTTCTGGGGCATATATAACTTAGTGGTGGAACTTCTGTCTTATATCTACCAGTGAGGTGCTGGAGACGTGGCTAAGTGATAGAGTGCTTGTCTATAAGCTGGGGGTGGGGTATGTGGCTCACTAATTATATTTGCTTAGCAGGCAGGAGGCCCTGGGTTCAGTCCCCAGTTTTCAAAATAAATAAATAAATAAATAAATAAATAAATATATAACATAATGCCAAAGTTAGGAGCCTGGGTGGTTCAAGTCTGTATTCCTAACTATTCTGCAGGCTTAGGCATGAAAAATAAAGAGCCAGGCAAGGGATACACTCCTTTAAATCTAGCTCCAGGGAGGCAGAGGCAGGTAGATTTCCATGAGTTTGGGGTCAGCCAGACTGCATACAGAGACCTTGTTTTAGACAGACAGACAGACAGACATATAGTATAGGATCTATAGGAAAAAGTTCCAGGTGTGGTGGCAAGAGGATCAAAAGTTTGAGGTCTGATCTGAATGAGACCCTGTCTCAAACGACAAAACAAAATAGTGATAGAGCTATGTTGCCTAGCATAGCTCAGCATCAAATTCAGTCAGTCCCCAGGACTACAAAAGTCACTGTTACTATGATCAAGGTCATTCTCCTGTGTTTTTTTGTCTAATCCCTAGGTCATTCAGAACCTGGAACCCAAGCAGAAGCCGCCCACTGGGGTGTCCCCTGAGCTCCATACTGTAAGGACCCAGCTCTGGGGGCGGAACATGCGAATGCGACACCTGGAGGTGGGTATCTCATCTTTCTGTGCCGCCCTCAGCACACCCAGGCCCCTGACTCTTGTTTCCCTGGCAGATGGACTATGAGAAGAGTCGGAGTCAGAGGGAGCAGGAGGAAAAGCTGCTCATCAGTGCCTGGCACAGCATGGTAAACGGGCTGCTTCCATGGCTGGTTTATTAGGCTCCCGTGACTTAGGTAGGTTTACTTACTCCCTGTCAATCATACCATCTCTATAGGGCATGGCCTTGGAACAACGGGCTGGGGAAGAGCAGTCTCCTGCCCATGCCCAGTCTTTCCTGGCACAGCAAAGACTGGCCACCAATGCACGCCGAGGACCTCTGGGACGCCTGGCTTCTCTGAACCTTCGCCCCATTGATAAGCACTGACAGACCTCAACTTCCTGCTGCCTGCTGGAGTCCTCCAGCTCACATGGTACCCAGTTTGGGGCCTTGACCTTGATTGAGACTATGACTTCTGCTCTTTGCTTCCTTAGATGGAAGAGAAGGGGAGAGGACTATATCAGGTGTAGGCCTATGTAGGCCTATTCTTTTTAGCAATGTGATTCTTATCTTTGATTCTTCTCCTGGGTCTCATGAACTACCTGGGAAGAGCCTGATTTTTATATTTGAAAAGAATAAAGACTTTAAATCTGTCATGAATGGACTGTAGACACCATGATGAGGAATAAAAATTGGGCTAGGCCAGGCGGTGGTGGTGCACACCTTTATTCCTAGCACTTTGGAGGCAGAGTCAGGTGGATCTCTGAGTTCGAGGCCAGCCTGGTCTACAGAGCAAGTTCCAGGACAGGCTCCAAAGCTACAGAGAAACCCTGTCTTGAAAAAAAAAATAGGGGGGGGGCATTAGGGTCACAGACAATTGCCTTTAAGAAATCCTTGTCTTGCATTCCTCTTTCCTCTCTCCCCTCTCCTCCCCTCCCCTCTCCTTCCCTTCCCTTCCTCCTTCCTTCTTCACATTTTTTACATGTATGTGTATTTTGCCCTTTTGTATGTTTGTGTACTATGTATATGCTTGGTGTCCACAGAATTCACAAGAGGGCTTCAGAACCCGTGGAACTAGAGTTAGAGATGGTTGTGAGCCACCGTGTGGGTGCTGGGAGTTGAACCCTGGTCTCTTGGAAAAGGAGCCACAGTGCTCTTAACCACTGAGCCATCTCTCTAGGACAGGCCCCAGAGCTACAGAGAAACCCTGTCTCGAAAAACAAAACTTAAAAGAAATAACAGGGAAGCTGGGTGTAGTGGGCATGCCTTAATCCTCACACTCGGGAGACAGAGGCAGGTGGATCTCTTAGAGTTTGAGGCCAGCCTGGTCTACATAGTGAGTTCCAGGACAGCCAGAGCTACATAGTGGGAACCATCCTGAAAAAACAAAAATAAAATAGGGCCAGAGAGATGGCTCAGCAGTTAAGGGCACTGTCTGCTTTCCCAAAGAAATTGAATTTGTTTTCCAGCACCCACATGACAGCTCACTCTGTTTGTATCTCCAGTCCCAGAAGATCTAACATCCTCTTCTGGATGCAGAGGAACCAGGCAAGCAAATGATACACAGATTTACGTGTAGGCAAATGCTTGTACACATAAAATAGTAGTTGCCAAGCTGAGAAATCAGTAAAGCAAACAAAACTGGCATGTCTGGGCTGGGATTAATAGTTGGCCTGGCTTAGCTAGTACACAAGAGGGCGTGGGCTGCATTCTCTAGTACCGCATACACAGGACCTGGAGTGCTGAGAAAATTTCTATTTGAGGTTTCAGGTGCTTGGAGCAAAGGGAAAACTGTTGCTTTGAAACAGTGTCTATACCCCAGTGGGCCTGGGGTATAACTCAGGGTTTCCACTGCTTGTCTTTCATGCTAAGGGCTCTGATCACCATTTCTCTCACCATCGAATAAAACCAAAGGTATTACATCAAAATTTGGGGGTGGGGGATGACTAGAACATCAAGGAAGTCTGGAAGGCCAGGTGTGGTGTCACCTGCCTTAAGCCCAGCACTAGGTAGGTACGAGAGCTACAGGCCATTTACCCAGTAATACCCTGTATTCAACAACAATAAAAAGCCCAGGGAACTTCCAAACCTTGTAAATGAACTGGCTAGAGACACGATTTCAGTATTAACCATTTATTGAACGCCTGTTACAAACCATTTCTTTCTTTTTTTTTTTTTTTTTGGTTTTGTTTTAATCCTCACAAGTTCATGAGATAGGCACTCACAGTTCCACTGGAAGGAAACAACCCAAGCCGCCAGTCAGGTGGTGGTTTGTGGGAAGCAAAGCCACTTAAAGAAGCTGGGAGTAGGGGAGAAAGAAAAAGCAACAGCAGCTGGGAGAATATGGACCCCTAACCACCAGCCCCAGTGGGAGACAGCTGGTTCAAAACTGGCAGGTCGACTTTGTGCAGGCCTGGCTACCTTGTTCATTCCTTGGTGGTCACCAGCACGCCCTGTGCAGGATTGGGTGTCCATAGGGGTCCTGCTCCCAGGGTCTCAGGCCAGACTCTCTTCCTCCTCTCCAATAGGGCTGGGCAGCCAAGGTGGCGCTGGAGCTCGGGGGCCTGGAATGGGCACGGTGGTGAAAGGTTCAGCAGTCGGCCCCTGGATGAGGGCAGGTGGCTCAGGACATGTTGGGGGCTCGAGCTCTGGCTCCCGCAGGCTGGGATCGAGCAATGGCTCTCCACAACTGCACTCAACGCCTCCGCTATCCGCAGCGCCTGTGCACCCGCAGCTGGCTGCAGTGGAAGCTTCTGACACGCAGCTGTTCTTACGCCTTAACAGCGACAGGCGCCGCCCCAGCGGGCCCACAGTGCCGGCGCCCGCCGGTAGGAGGCGCTGCAGAAAGTCCCCATGAGCCTCTCCCAGTGGGCCATCCATGCCATCCGGCCGCTGGAACTGCATGTCCTCTTTAGCCAGCCTGCAGGAAGGACGGGGGTCAGCACTGAGGCACTGAGGCCTTGCCCCTTTGTGTTGATGTATTTACTACTTCATTCTTTTTTTTTTTTTTTTTTTTTTTTTTTTGTAGCCCTGAACTCACAGAGATCCGCCTGTCTCTGCCTCCCGAGCGCTAGGATTAAAGGTCTGTGCCACCACTGTCTGGTTTTCTGGTATTAGTTTAGTTTTTTTTTTTATTTTTTAGTAGCTCTAACTGACCTGAAATTCACTGTGCAATCTAGACTGGCCTCAAACTTGGTGGAGGAACCTCTCTGCCTGTCTCACCTGTTCTGGGACTGGCTGCAGACGAATACCACCAAATCCAGGGCTCTCTGTCTCTGTTTGTTTAGCGGTGTTTGAGGTGAAAGTTATAACCTCTTGCATGATAAACTAGACCCTACCCTCATCCCGGGCTCTTCTCTTCTGGATCCACAAACGGATCCGAGGCACCTGAGATTTACCTCGCTCCCCTGAAATCTTTGTGTCACTCTGAAAGACTTAGCCATATCCTCTGGCGCTACGACCTCAAACATGGCCCCCATCTTGTCTCCAAAAATCTTACATCTGCTCCTGGTCTCCAACTAATGACCGGTTCCCATCCAGTCACAGCCCCAAACTTGATCTCTCTCCTGATCCCCTCGGCTCCACCTCCCGAGTACTAGGGTTCCTGGACTACGCCACCTTTCTGCGCCAAATTGCCTAGTTTGGTTCCTGGAAGCCCCCTTTCCCTGATTAATCCCACAGACCCAAGATCCTTCTGGGCCAGTAGAGCCCTAAACCACGCCCACCACGCTAGCTCACGTTATATCAAAGGTGGAACCCTGGAAAGAGGGCTGCTGCTGCAAGAAAGCGGTGGCTGCGGTGTAGGGCGCGCGAGCCTCGGCTGCATCCCAGTATAGATCTTTTTCCAGCATAGCCAAGTCGTCATACATCTCGTCCACTGCCAGCATCGACACCTGAGGATGTGGACACGCAGGGTGGGGTGGGTGGAGCCCTTATGGTGTGTGACCAAAAAGAGAAGGGTGAGGCCTGGGCGAGTCTGGGACCACTTAGGAAACCCCTGTAGCCACCAGGAGACTCTGACCTGGAAGTTGCGGTCAATAAGAAAGTTGGTTTCAAAGTCGTCGTCGTCCTCTCCGAAAGGGTTGATGAGCTGCTCTGCTACCTGAGTACAAAGAAGAGAGACAGGTGGAGCTAGGACAGTCTTTCATGCCCGCTCCAACGTTCCGGCCCCCCAGCCCCACCCACCTTAAGCCAGCCAGCATAGAAGAAGAACTGCAGTAAGGTGAAGATGGGGATGCATAGGTCCAAGGTGTGGTCTTTGTAGCCCTGTGCAGGGTCGAGGAACTGACGGCCAATGAGGCAAGCCAGGAAGTAGCTGTACACTGCGATAGTCACTACCTGGGGGCCAGGCAAATGGAAACGAGATCACTTCTGAACCCCCGCTGCTCCATGTGCCTCAGGGAGTCGTGGAGAGATCAGGGCCCGCAATGAACATCAGGGTGGCTGGGTTTTAGCTGGCTTTCAGTCCCTACACTCTTTATAATTGAAAAATGATCTCACTATGTAACCTAGCCTGGTTTCAAACTCTGGGTCCTCCTGCTCAGCTTCCTGAATGCTGGGAGTAAGTTCAGATGTGTACCATTATGACTGACCTCCATTTTCCCTTAAGAGGAACAGGGTCTTCTATGCTGAGTATAAATGGAGGCACGGAGACGTTACCTGGGTGTAGACGAGGGGTATGCTAATCCAGTCGTAGTGAAACAGCATCCCACATTTGCTCCGAAACACATTCAGCTCCTATGGGCAGAGATGGGTCATGAAGGTGTTGAATATTGAATTCATGTGGAGATTAAATATGAGTACCCAGATGCAGAGGGGTCACATGTCAAGAATGAGGCCGGTGTTTCCAGGGTACAGGGTATTTGGTTGTGGTGTACAACTGGGTGGGGGTACCACGCACTACAGGGAAATAAGTGCATTGGTAAGGATGTTTGAATTATGGACTCGTGGGAGGTACTGAGTCAGCTGTCCTGGATCCACTCCAAAGTGCACAATTTTCTTTTATTCTATAAGAATACCTTCCTCTCAGGCCCACCTCCAGCAGCAGCTTAAGGGCACTGTTGTCGCGGATGCGCCCCTCTCGCCGCGCCTGCGCCGCCAGGCTAGAGAACCACACGCAGGGCACCCAGTACTTGTTGTAGGATGAGTTCAAGTTCTCGAATTTCTTGCGCTCCTCGCGGGTCATAAATCCTGGAGGGGTGTGATTCGAGGTTACTTGCGCCGCTCTCCTGTCTGGCCCTGCCACCCTCTGGCCAAAGACTCACCAGCCTCGACCACGTGGTCTATGGTGGGGAACCGCTTGAAGACTGCTGTGCTGACTGAACGAAGGATCAGCACCGCCGAGAGCCCTGCGTAGCGCATGAGCGTGCGCCGGTAGAGGCGGCCTCGATCGTCGCGCCCATGCACGGTGCCGACCACCGCACACATAAGGGCGTCTGGCAGAGGCATGCATAGGTACTGGTTCCACCAGCGATGCACCACCAGAGTCACATAGAAACCTTAAGGCAAGCCGGAGATGGAAACTCAACAGGGATTCAGGGGCCAAGAGTTTGGGAGTCCAAGTCGTGGAATTGGGATGACATAGGGTTTGCATTAGAGACACCTGGAAAAGGCTGGTCACCCTGATGACATGCCAACTGGCCTAAGGACGTGGGCATTCGGCCGCCCTGAGATCAAAGAGGTTGGAGCAGGCTGGGGTGCCCTGGGATGGGAGATTGTATCCCAATATAGAAGTGGAAACCCAGGCCCATAGGGCCCATGTTAGGGGCATAAAGGAACGTGTTCCTCTGGCCCCAGGGAACTGGGCTTGGGGTATCTGGATTGGAAACAAGGTGAGGACACTGGTGTGTGGAGGTGGAATGCACACCAGGGACATCTAGATAGATTTATCACAATAGCCACTTGTAGTCCCTGAACCCTGGTTACTAAAGTTTAGCCCTCAGCCCGAGTTACATAGGGAGTTTCAGGCCAGCCAAGGCTACATAATGAGAGGCCCCATCTCAAACAAACAACACACACATAGAAAGAAAGAGTTTGACCCTATGTGAGAGGGAGACCTGGGCAGACTGGTCATCCCATCCAAGTGATGGGAGGGTCACATGAGGTTTCTGTGGGTTTTGAATGGAGTCATATTTCGTCCTTGGAGGGAAGGGCCTCAGGATGTGTGGGAGGATGGTAGTCAGAGTGTACTGTAATCAGATGATAACCAGTGTCTCAGGCTGTAGGGTCATATGGGCATCTTCGAGGTGTGGATTCAGAAGTGGGAAACCCTGGAGGTCAGATTTGAGTGAAACGCCTTAGAAGGGTAGGAATGGGGCACGGATGGAAAACAGATTTCTCCCTTATGTAGGAACCTCACCAAGCACGAAAGAGACAGGGATGAGGCTGGCATACTGGTCGCAGTACATGACAAGCTTCTCGAAGTAGCGCTTCTGCCCTTCTGCCAGTAAGAAGCTGCAGGGTAGGGAATGCAGTGGCTACAGGTCTCTCCTCCACTCCCAATCCCTTTTGAAGCGATTCCCAGACCCCACTCCAGGTCTCACCGGTAAGCGGCGCTCAGCGCCATGTAGAGCCCCAAGAAACACAACAGCTCTCGCCACAGGAGCTTGTAAATGCTTCCGCGCCACAGCAGCAGCAGCTGTGAGAAGCCCCCGAAGCGAGCATTCGCCACTCGGGCTGTGTAGGTGACAGTCATCGCTGTGCCGGGCCAGGGTGGCTAATGGAGAAGGGCTTAGTTTGGGCGCCGGCCTGTGAGCCAAGGGAAAAAGGCTGCGAGGAGACGACCCTGGGAATTTCGGTTGCAGGTGCCAGCAGACAGCGCACTGTCCTCACATCACTAGGGTGGTCCCCACCCGCGTTCTGTTACCCCATCCCCCTGCCCCAGGTCCTACTCTCTCCCCAGCCCCCTTCTCCCAGTCTTGCTCTCCCCACCTAGACTACTGGTCCAACCCTCTTGGGGTTTTTTTTTTGTTTGTTTTTTTTTTTTTTTTTTTTTTGGATCTTCCACCTCCTGAACCCTTGGATAATCTAGTCCAGTTTTGAATTGCCTCCCATGTACCGCCCCCTCCCCATCCCTTTCACAAGTACAACGCTCAACCTCCTGGACTTCCCAAGTCCCCAGTTTCTAAATTCTCAGAGCTTCATCACCCACTCCCAACTTACTGCCCACTCTCCCAACCTTGGTTCCTTCGCTCCACTCCCTTCAGCCTACAGCCTGCAGACTCAGAGTCTGGGGTACTGTCCCCTCATATTCACGACTGCTCCACGAGCGTCTTTAACGCTCTAGGACCTCGTCTGTCCCACAGTCTCCCGATCTCCAATAGATTCCAGCCCACTCATACCCCCGCTTAATCCTCCGGTTCTGACCCTTCTACTCCAGACCCTCCTCTGCCTCCCTTTCTTGTTGCCCCTCCTAACCCCCCCCCCGACCCCGTGTCCCCCAGGAGTCCTGCCCAAAGCCTGCCAGTGTAGGGCCCTTTATTCTCCCAGGCTTGGTCATTCTCACCTGTGTTGAAGGTGGCAGTACAGGGATAGACAGGGACACAGACTGAATGGGAGGGTGGCTTCAGTGTTGGGTGGGGTGAAGCCAGACTCTGTGCGGGAAGGGACCTGGGGAGTGGGCGTGGGCAGCCTCTCCCAGGTCCATTCTCTCTAGCTGAGCTACAGCCTCAGAAGTTTGTTTGGAGAAGGTATGCCAGTTTGTCTCCTGGGCAGGGGGGTGGGGCTGGGTGGGGTGGGAGGGAGGTCTGTCTGCCCTGTACTTTCTTGCTCCTCTTTGTCTCCCTCCCTTATAGGGAGAAGGAAGCTACAGCTGGAAGAGAGGGGAGACGCTCCCTCCTAACACACACACACACACACACACACACACACACACACACACACACACACACACAGAGCCAGTGAGACTAGGTCACCTTTAGGTAACCTGTGATCACCAGCTGTCACAAAGATGCACACCACAGTGTAGACCCAGGCACACATTTAGCTTCCCCTAACACAGCTTTACTTAACCACTGTGGCAATTCACACTGTCACAAAGAAACTTTCAAGGTCAGCCAGGAATGCTGGCAGCTAAGACAGGAGGACTGTCATGAGTTCCAGGCTAGCCTGGACTATCAGGGGAGACTGGGTCTCAAAAAGCCAATAGAGGGGCTGAAGAGATGGCTCAGTGCTTAAGAGTGTATACTGCTCTTGTTGAGTTTGTTCCGAGCACCCACTCTGGTAGCTCACAATCACCTGCAACTCCAGCCCCAGGGGACCCAAGGACACCTGTACTCGGGTGCACATATTGTTAGTATTCCGGCATCTGGGCATCTGTCCTGTTCTGTCTTTGGGGTCCTGACAGGATAAGTCCTCAGCTGTAGCCATTAAGAATACCTCCTGTACACATTGTTCCCTTTAAAAGGTGGGTCTTGCCCACCTCTCTCTCTCTCTCTCTCTCTCTCTCTCTCTCTCTCTCTCTCTCTCTCTACCTGTAGCACTGTCTCTCCCCCACCCTCTCTCTACCTCTCTTTTCTGCTGCTTCTGTATCCAGAAGCCAGTCTCCACTCCCCTCCCCCTTTCCCCATTCCAATAATAAAAATAATAATAAAACCTCCACATGAGCTCTGTGGAATCACATGGTGTCTTTCTCTTGAATGTTGCTTTTTAAATTACAACACATATCTCCACACAGGCATACACACATAATTAAAAAAGTAGAGTTGGAGATATGGCTCAGGGGTTCAGAGCTCAGACTGCTCTTGCAGAATTTGGTACCTAGCACCCACACTGTTGCTTACAACTGTCTGTAACCCCAGTTCCAGGGTTTCTGATGCTCTCATTTTGCCTCTTTAGGCACTAAGTACTTATGGAGTGTATGTGTGTAGATACAGGCAAAACACCCAATATAATAAAGGCATGTTGGTGCATGCCTTTAATCCCAGCATTTGGGAGGCAGAGGAAGGTGGATCTCTGAGTTCAAGGCCAGCCTTGTCTAGAATCTGGTCCAGGTCAGGACTGCATAGAGAAACAGTCTCAAGGAAAAATAAAAATAAAAAAAAAGGAAGTCACCCCTTTAATCCAAGCATTTAGAGAGGCAGAGGCAGGCAGAATATGCGAGTTTCAGAACAGCCTGGTCTATACATCTACATAGAGCGTTCCCAACCCTCTCCCTACTAAAAAAGTATAAAGGTGCATATCTAGCATTCTTTGGGAGGCAGAAGCAGAGACACCAACCTGGGCTACATAGTGAATTAAGGGCTAGCCTCAGTTTGCTACAAGGTAGCATTCTGTATAAAAAATAATGCTGGGCAGTGGTGGCCCACACCTTCAGTCCCAGTACTCTGGAGGCAGAGGCAGGTGGATCTCTGTGAGTTCAAGGCCAGCCTGGTCTACAGAGTGAGTGCCAGGACAGCCAGGGGTATACAAAACCCCAAAAAACAAAACTAAACTAAGCTAAAAACAAACAAACAAACAAACAAAAGAAAACACAAACAAAAATGTTATGACAGGAGTTTAATCCCTGGACCTGTATAAAGAGAAGCAACTCCACACAGCTGTCCTCTGACCCCCCCCCCCCATGTATGAAGTCACATAAGGCACATGTAACCTCACCTTCTTCCCTCCACTAGAGCAAGTGGCTGTAATGCCAGTGAAACCTGGAAACAGCCAGTTCAGCTCATGGACCCATACTCACTGCTCCGAACGACCTACAGGAAGGCAGAAGAAGCAGACCCGGGGTCTGCCTTCCTGTAAGCTCTTGTCATATGACAAGGACTCAGGAGAGCGTACAGGCACCCAAGCCTTCCCGTCCACAGCCACAGACATTCAGCTTGAAGTCTCCCTTTCCTCTGTACAAAGACACATTCAAAGTCACATGATAAGTGTGGGGAGACCTCCCTTAACACAGTGGAATACAATCCTAGGTCAGAGCAGTGCCTTGGTGGTCCCTGACATTTGCAAAGGTTGTGGGTGGCTTAATGGTAGAAGACTTGCCAAGCATTTGTGAAGCCCCTAGGTTCCATCTCTAGCATGGCAGGGGATGACAATAGAGAACTTTCCTTAACATCCTCACCAACTCAAACCCCAGTGACATCAATGCATCTGTACGTTAATATATGTAGACAGTCATAGTGGCATATAGCCAGTCCCAGCATTTTGGAGGCTATGCATTCAAGGACAATCTAAGTTATATAGTCAGGCCCTGACTTAAAAAAAAAAAAAAAAAAAAAAAAAGCCTCCTCTCAATGCTTCCTTTATGTTCTGTGTACAGAAACACCATACTCAACAATGTCCTGAACACATAACTAGGGACATAAATCCTTGTCCCTAGGTTTGGCACTGATTCGAGACAGATGTTCTCTTCAGAGAAACATGAACAGGAGGGCCACTCCCAGCCTGCACAAAGAGCACCCCCACTGCCACCCCAACTTCAAGCATGTGCACAGACACACGGGTATGAGAGGGGCAGAGACTCAGGGGTCTGACCTGGGAAGGGCACTCTGAGGTCCCCATGAGTTCTTTGGGACCCACCTGTTTAGCAGCAGAAGTGGGAATTCCCCAGTCTAGCACCATTGGGAGGCTCATCTGACCAGGACACAGTGTTCCCAGTCGGCAGATGTCTGCCCCACCTGGGTAAATTAGGAACCAGCTTGGGCTGGCCACCCTTGGACCCACATCTCCGCTGTCCAGCTGCCCAGCAGCCTATAAACTCCAGCAATGGCAGCCAGCTGGGGTGACACTGTAGGACCTGGGAACTGGACAGGCTGTTCTTTGACAGACTGCCCTGACTCCCTGCAGCCCATCCCTTCTCCTCCAGCACACATTCCCACACAGTTCTTGACCCCTAGCTGGTCTGGAGGGCAGGTTGCCTAGTTCACATGTTCTCTCACTGCAATAGCACATGACTCTTAGTGAGGTCTGAGCCAGGTGCTGGAGAAAATCCTATGCCAGCAGCGGAGATGTTTGCTGTTATTTCCACTAGCCTCATGGGCAAGACAAACCACATCTCTGAAGGTACAAGGACCTGAACCCAGGCAATGTGGCATTGGAGTCTGTGGTCCTTCTTCCTTACGGCTGCTCCCTTTTGTTTACATTTGTCACTCCAACGCGCCCACACCAGCTTGCACACACCCGGAGTCCAGCAGGAGGACAAGTCTAGGCGCATGAATGGGTTCCCCTTACATACATTCCCCGGCACGCCTAGACCCTGGGTGTACCAGGAACACTTCTGAGTCATGTATGTCTTCCAACACCCCTTCTTGTCCCATCACACCAAGCAATTCTGGCTTGGAACTTGAAAACCCTCAAAAGTCATGTTTTATTCCCAGTCTCTCAGGTGTCCATTACAGGGTTGTTCAGTGGGTATAGGGAGAATGGCAGGGTTCAGGGGTCTGCTAAGTAACTTCCTCAAAGGTGTTGTGAGAATTCATGCCACAGTTCAGGTCCCCAACTGAAAGGCTGTGGGAGTATAGCTCAGACAGCTGGAATCTCAGGAAGCCTTCTCTGAAAGCAGGTCGGCCTAAAGGGAACCCCCAGCATCTTCTGCCTCCTGCCAGTCCTTGTCAGTCCCACCCCAGGAGGGGCTGAAAGCATCTCAGGAAGGCAGGAACTAGGGGTGTGTATGTAGATTCTTAATCCCCAGTCTGGCAGGCCCAGCCTCTGCCCAGGGCGCCCACTAATTCCCAAACTAAACAGCAGGTGGTGTTGGGCTCATTGCCTGCTTAATCCGTTCCCTACTAGCCTGGGGCTGGCCATGGGGCCTAAAAGATTCCCACACTGATTTCTCTCTTTTACAAGGCAGGGTTTTGTAACAGCCCTGGCTGTCCTGGAACTCACTTTGTAGATGAGGCTGGCCTTGAACTCACAGAGATCCCACTTGCTTCTGCCTTTTAGGATTAAAGTTGTCTGCCAACACAGCTGGCATGAGTTTTTAAGGAAGGGAGCTTTGTAGTTCTAGAAAGGATATCTTTAAGACCAGGCTGCTTTTTACCCACGACAGCCTCTTTCCACAGTTGTTACCACAAACATATCACCCTAGGTTTGCTATGGATGGATCCCTGTGTGTGTGAGAGGGAGACGACTTCTGTGCGGTGTACAATCTATGTGGCTCCCCTACCCATGCCTCCATTAACAAACAGCTGTTTAAGATTATTTTATTGAGGAGTGTGAGGCAGGGAGAGGTGGGGGGGGCATTGCAGCCTCCCCAGGCCCCACCAGGGGGAACAGATCCCCTCCCAACTTCCAACCTCCTAAATGGCTCCCCCTGTACCATGGGGGACTGTGTGCAAACCATGCCCCGTGGGGAAAGAGGAGGGTGTGACGTGGCAGCAGCTGGGATGAGTGGTGGTGCTACTGGGTACTGGGGGGCTTGTAGGGCTCCAGAAGCAGGGCAGAGAAGGTGTTGACTTTGTCAGCTCCCCGGACCTCGTGGGGTAACAGTGGCAGCTTCACAATGTGAAAGTCTTCGTACAGGTCTTCCATCTGCAAGCAGGTCAGAGAGCACAAAGCAGAGCGTAAGGGCAGAAGGGCTTACAAGGCGGTGGCAGGTTAGGGCACAGGCCTCTGTGTATGGTGAGTGGGAGTGGGGCCAGCGAGTCCAGGACTGGACTAGGTGTCATGCTTCCCAGTCCAGCCTCAGTCCTTGAGGTACAGAAAGCCCAGGAGTGGGGAGAGGGTAGGTCATCAGGGGCACAGAAGTCAGACAGGACTGGGGGACGTGGCTCTGCAGAGGAGAATTGCTAAGAATGTAAAAAGCCTCAGGTAGTATCCTCAGCAAAAAAATGCACGCACACACGCACGCGCACACACACTAGCACTCTACTGAGCTGCAGCCCTAGCCCTCAAAGATTTAAAAAAGGGTAAAAGATACGGGATTCTTGGCTGGGCTGGGGCTGGGCAGGTAGGTAGGTGGGCACACCTGGTCCAGGTATTTGGCCTGGATCTTGTGGCGAGCCTCACACATCTTGCAGGGTTTTTCAGGGTCAGGGAAGACGAGCTGGTTGACGATGATGTTGTGGGTGTCGATCTTGCACTTAGCCAGCTCCTGGATCAGCCGCTCCGTCTCATACAAGGATAAGAATTCAGCGATGCACACACAGATGAAGGTCGTCTGTTCCTGTGGGGCACAAGACAAGAGCAAGGGAAGGGATCTGGCTATCTCCATCCTCACGAGCCTCTCACTACCTGCTGGATCACAACTCACAGGGTCCTTGAACTGTTCACTAACGGATCGGATGACAGGCAATGTCTCTTCTAGCTTGGAGGCCAGCTGGTCAGCATTCATGTCTCCTAGGCCCAGCATGTTGCACATCTGTGGGGATGAGGGGACAGGTTTGCCACCTTCCTGGGCACATCAGGCTCATCAGGGGCTTGTTGAATACTGCAGCATCTCCTTTAAAGGTGTGGGTCCTGGGGCCAACTCATGGGGTAAGTCTGTGTACCCTTAGTTGTTCCACTTTGTGGGCAAACATGGCCAAGATATCCGACCTCCTGAATTCTCTCTCAGTTTTTCTATCTCCATACCTTACCTCTAAGTAAGGTATGGAGCTATGTGAGCTGTCATGTGTTTTTATTACAGATTGATGCCAGGCACTAAGTAGATACCCAGCAGACATTACTATCTGAGACTGGAGGAAGCTATCTGCATGCTCTAGAGGTAGACACGGGAGTGGGGACAAGTGTCATAGTATTGATAACCCACAGGACCATTTTTTTTTAAAGTGTCTATGCTGTTGAAGTGAGCATTACAGTTGGCAGAGAAGGAAAGGAAGACCCAGAGAGGTGAAATGATTTACTTGAGGTCACATAGCAGGTGAGATGTGGAAGGAGACAGTCCATTTCACAGGGAGGAGACAAGGGACCATGCCTTTTTCTCTGCCATGTGGAACATGACCCCGGTAAGACACGGACAGAAGGAGTGTGTGGCACCTGCCTGTGAGATGAAGGGGCTGATCTGGTTCTTGATTTGCATGAGGCGGCCCAGGCCCCGCTCCACAATGGTGGGGAAGTTCAGGAGTCTGAGTGTGTGTCCAGTGGGTGCTGTGTCGAATACTACCACGGAGAAATTCATGCCTTTCACCAGCCTGAGGGGAGATGAAGGTCAGGCTCACACCAGAGGCCCTCCCAGGGCAGGCAGGCAATCCCCCCAACCCCTCCCAGGCTGACCTCATGACCTCGGCATAGCTCATGGCCTCATCAATGCCAGGGAAGGCGCTCATGGCCTCCTGCATCATCTTCTTGCCCATGCTCAGCATGTTGTCCTCCTCGAAGAACTCGTCAGGGAGCTCTGCCACACCCAGGCTGGGGTCTATCTCCTGGGGGCCGAGGGGACCAGACTCAGGCTGCTGCGATGATGGACTCCCAGAGGGGGCCTCAACTTCTAGGTGCAGGCCAGAGGAAGCCCGTGTAGGGCTCCAACCACATAGGATCCCGGGTCTGTCCCATCAGTGGTTTAACCTTTACAATCAAGTAAGAAATTGCAAACTGGGACTAGGGGAGGCCCCAAACATAAGGTGAAACCCAAGCCCATTGCAGGAATTTGCATAGTTGTCTGCTACCCAAGAATTGCCACCACAATATACTACAGCTAGCTCCAATTATTTTCAGATCATGTTTCTAATGAGGGCCTTGGCTGTCCTGGAACTAGCTCTGTAGACCGAGCTGGCCTTGCACTCACAGAGATCTACCTGCCTCTGCCTCCTGAGTGCTGAGATTAAAGGTGTGCAACACCAAAGTCTGGCTGACTCTTTTATTTTTTAAAGAAACAAAATCACTATGTAGCAGAGGCTGGCCTTCTTCAACCTCCTGAATGCTGGGATACAGATGTGTTCCACCAGGTTTGGCTAGCTCCCTCTACTCTGTAGTTCACCTTGATCTTTTCTCTCTGCCTGTTTGCTGTCCCTCTTGGTCAGTATTGATTTTTTTTGTGTGTGTGTGGGAGCGTTACAGATGGAACCAAGGGCTAAACATACTGGCTAGGCCAATGCTCCTATCAAGCAATGACTTCGGCTACTCACTGGGAGAAATTATTTTTCCAGACAGGGCTTCCCTGTGTGACAGTCCTGGCTGTTCTGGAACTCGTTTTGCAGACCAGGTTGGCTTTGAACTCACTGAGATCCGCCAGCTTCTACCTCCCAAGAGCTGGGATTTAAGACATGTGCCACCACCACCTAGCTCACTGGGAGGTTCTAAGCAGGGGCTTTACCAGTGAGCAATTCCCAAGCCCCTTAAAGGTAGCTTCTAGCTGGACGCTTGACGCCATGGCCCCAGCCTTTGTCTGGTCCATTTTAGACAGGAGTTCTGTTACTGAGATATAGCCCCAGCGTTGGCCTGCTCCTTTTTCCAAGCTAGGCTACATGGGTAGCTCCTGCCAACTCTCCTACTTTGCTGTTGACAGGCTCCCCACTCTGCTTTTCCCTAGCTGTTTGGTATTGTTGCTTTGGGGGCAAAATACACCTCATCAGTCATACCTGCCCCCATTCCTAATGACAGATCTCCAATGGATGCTTGAAAAGCTACACAATTCTGCGTACTACCCCAGCCCTTCATCAAACGTCTCCTGACTCACTCACTGTGGAAACCCCTGGCTAGGCCTAGTACAGGCTTGTAATCCCAAGTACTTGGCAGAAAGGTTTCAAGATCTGCCTATGCCACAGAGCGAGCTAATACTGGCTGTAAACTTAGTGAGACCTAGTCTGAAACAGCAACATATCAAAAGCACAAATAAAACCATAACAAGTCAGTGAGAAGGCTCAGCAAGTAAAACAAATTGCTCCATGAGCCTGAAGACCTGAAGACTGAGTTCTATCCTGAATCTACCGAAGGGAGAGGAAGAGAAGCGCTCAGCCGCACATGCGGTAATAACAGAGAGGAAAAGGTAAAAGAGGCTGGCGAGTTCAGTGATGAACCTGGCCTAGTATGTACCAGGCTCTGAATCCGATCCCTATTTCTGGGGGAAAAAAAAATTAAAAAGACAAGATAAAATGTCACTGTTTTTTTTTTGTTGTTGTTATTGTTTTTTGTTTTGTTTTTCGAGACAGAATTTTTCTGTAGCTTTGGAGGCTGTCCTGGAACTCACTCTGTACACCAGGCTGGCCTTGAACTCACAAAGATCTGCCTACCTCTGCCTCCCTAGTGCTGGGACTAAAGGAGTGTGCCACCACCACCGGGCTGAACTATCGCTGGTTTTAGCACCTCATCTGCCACAGGAAGCATCCCAGTTCCCCATACTTCCTTCTGTCGCGCCCCCCGCCCCCCTAGAGCCTAAGCCCTGGCTCTGTGTGCTGGACAGAGCTCAGCTTTCAAGAACAATCCTTGCCACATTATTTCTCTCTCTACTTTGGCAAGTTCCAGCAACAACCAAATAATCCCTATTACCATCTTTCTCAGTCAAGCCCTTCCAAAGCTAGGTGTGGTGTTGTGTTCCTGCAGACTCAGCTGCTCTAGAAGCTGAGGCAGGAGAACCATTTGAGTCCAGGATTCAAGGCTAGCCTGGACAGCAGAGTTGAAATTCTGTCTCAACAACTCTCTTTCTCTCCTGTGAGGTTCTCATTACTCAGCTCCCATCATGCCCTTAGACACTAGAGAGATGTCTCAGAGGTTAGTACTGGCTGCTGTTCCAGAGGACCCAGGTTCAATTCTCAGGAACCACATGGAGGTTCACCACCATCTATCTATAAATCCAGCCAGGGGATGATCTAACAACCCTCTTCGGGATCTGAGGGCACTGCATCCACTTGGTGCACAGTCATCCATATAGACATAACAAATATCAATGCACATTAAAAAAAAAATGAAGTAAAACCAATCAACCTTTGGCATTTTGGAGGGAGAGGAAGCTCAGAAGCTTAAGATCATCTTTGGCTACATTCAAATTTGACGCCACACTAGACTACGTGAGACTCTGTCTCAAAAAACTACAAAAATGAGGATTAGAGAGATTCCTTAGTGTTTAAGGAATTTAAGGAGTTGCTGCTCTCACAGGGAACTTAGATTTGATTCCCAGCACCTACATCAGGCATCTCACAACTACTTATATCTTTAGTTTCAGGGGAACTGAAGTCTTCTTCACACCTCTCCAAGCACTTCATGCAAGTAGCCCATGTCTCACACAAAGTCACACAAACACACACACACACACACACACACACACACACACACACACACACACACACACCCCAAAGGCAAAAAACAAAAACAAAAAACAAACAAAAAAAGATGACCTTAGGGATAAAGCAACTGTGCTAGTGTGGAGACCGAAATTTGGATCTCCACAGCCCAATGTAAAGGTGGACATGGTAACATGATCCTGTAATTCCTGGGCTGCTATGTTGAGATAAGAGGTAGAGAATTCCTTGCAACTCAGGCCACCTAGCCTAGTGTACAGCAGTAAACAAGAAAGACTCTGTCTCAAACAAGGTGGAAGAGCAAACACCATATCTGGAGATGTCCTCTGACCTCTATAGTGGCACATGGGCATGGGTGTATGCATACATGACACATACATGCAGAAGAGAGAGACAGGGAGGGAGGGAGGGAGGGAGAGGAGAGAGACTGAAACAGACAGACAAAATCAGATATGACCTAAGTAAACCCACAGCCTTCTTGTTACTCTTCCTGACATCATCCTTAACTTGCAATCCAATCCAGATATGGATTTCTTTTTTTGTTTTGTTTTGTTTTTCAGGCAGATTTTCTCTATGTAGCCCTGGCTGTCCTGGAACTCAATCTGTAGATCAAACTCCAAGATCCACATGCCTCCCGAGTGCTGGGATTAAAGGCATGTGTCACCATGGCCAGGTACTATTATATTTTTAAACACAGGATCTTCCTATGTTGCCTGCTGGCCTCAAATTCACAATGATACACCTGTCTCTACTTTTCTAGTGCTGGAATTAAAGCTACCGGCCACCATGTTCAGCTCTTTTCACAGTATGAACTTGAGAGCTAGGGATGCAGCTGAGCACAGGCCTAGCATGCTGGATGCCCTGGGCTTCATCTCAAGAAGCAGTACCATCACCACTGCCAACAACACAATAACAACAACAACAACAACAAAAACATGACAATGGGGGCTGGAGAGAAGGCTCAGCAGTAAAGAATGTGTACTGCTCTTCCAGAGGACTCTCACTCAAATTCCAGTATTCACATAAGGGTGGGAGTTCACAATTATCTGTAAATTCAGCTCAAGGGAGGCCTGATCTTTCTGGCCCCTGTATATACAACTAAAAATAAAGTTAATCTTTCAAAGAATAGTTTTCTTAAAGCAACAACAACAACAAAAGTCTTCTATCAAACTTAGACTCAAAGCCAATCTGCTAGCTCAGCCAGCAAAATCCCAGTGTGCACCCCTGCTTGGTCCTCCTCCTTTTCATTCCCTTCCCTTTGCTTGCTTAGTTCCATTTTGCTTGCTTAGTCACCTTCCTTCCTGTGCCTTCAAGGTTTCCTTCCCACATGTTCCTCTGGGGAAGAGACGAAAATGTAGACTATGAGATCTGGCAGCTGCTGGTAGATATGCCCCCTTTATTGTTGGAGCTCAGTAGTTAAGAGTGAGGGTCTGGGCTCAATTCCCAGCGCCCAGACGGTGGCTCATACCCATCTGTAACTCTAGTCCCAGGGGGTTTGATACCCTCTTCTGGCCTGCATGGGTATCAGGCATGCACCTGTCAGGCCTCAGCTCACTTACCATAGCAAAGAGGTTGTCATAGCCTTTGACCTTGGTAGGCACCTTGGAGAACTTCTGATCAAAAGCATCTGAGATGTTGTGGGCTGGGTCTGTAGAAATGATTAGAACGCTTTCACGTCCTTTAGACAGCTGGACCGCTAGGCTGCAGCTGCACAAAAGAAAGGTAGGAAGACAAGTGAGGAGCCAGCTTTGGTAGTGGGGTTTAGAGCAGGAAATGCAAGGTCGGGCCACAGAGAACTGGATCAGAGGGTCCTTAAGAGCCAAGTACCGGTCCTATTGAGATTATGCTTTAATAACTGCAGAGATCACCACTTGATCCTCCCACTTGGATTGGATTGGTGTGCATTGTTCAGTTGATTAGTTCAGCCTGTTTGAGTGCCTGCTTTTGCATTTTTGGCATTCAGTGGCACAGTCCAGCTCTCCAACCCGCACAGACTGCTCTACCTCACTCACTCTACTTGCTCAGGGACAACAACAACATACTTCACCTCTCAATAGACTGAGGCACTCTAATTATGTGCCTTTCACACCCCCTTCTACTACTTCCCGTGCTGGGCATCAAATGGAAGGTTTGTCATACTATAACATCCTCCATTGGTGTCCCTCCCTCTACTCTGAACTTCCTGGACGGTACTGTCCAGCAGACTGAGAAATTTAAATGCTCTTCTGCACACCCCACGCGCTGGATTCACAAGCCCCAAAGATAGATAACCCAACTCAGGACTGCAGGCTTGCAATTAGGAGGTATCTTCGGCAAGCTGCAGTAACTTCCTGAGAGTACACCCCTGAAGAGGTCCGCTCAGCTTTGCCCCGCTTGGGATGAAAAAGCCGGTCCCTGTCCTCCCCTTCGTCCGGTGGTACATCCCACCCGTCTTCTTGGCCCCACCAGAGCCTTCTTACCTGCAGGTGGTCTTACCCACGCCACCCTTGCCCCCGACGAAGATCCACTTAAGGCTGCGCTGCTCGATGATATTGCTAAGCGTGGGTTCCAGCGGCTCCACATCAGGAGCATCCTCGAACTCATCTGTCTCAACCCCCCACCCGGCCACCCCTGCCGCCATCTTGGAGCCGGCTCACGTGATCAAGCGGAACGCACCACGTTCTAAACAACTACAGGGGAAATGAGTCAGCCACATCCCTGTAGAGACTGGAAGTCTGACATATTTTCCTCCTGAATTGACGTTTAGGGATAATGGACGCTATATTTTCCGTTTTAGGCATCGAGGACTCACGTTGGTGAAGTTTCGTCTGTAGTTTTCTAAGATTTCCCCTGTCTTGTGTGAGCATATTGGTGTGACCCACAGTATTGCCCTTCACTGATTTGATCCTAAGTCTTGCGGCACTCTTTTCATTGGCTGTATCTTGTCTTACTTCCACTAGTCACGCTCAAGTCCCTGTAGGCGGCAACTTATCTCTCCTTAGCAACCAGCCAAACATCCTGTCTAAGCTCTTGAACGAAGTTATAGCAGAGGTGTCTCTCTTGCCTCGATTCTATAGGATTCGTTTCCTGATAATCATTTCCATCTTACTTTCTATTGTGGGCCTCAACATCTCTTCTTGTCCGCCAGTTACTCAGTTGGTTGTGAGCCACCTGGCTCCTGCCGCAAACCAATCAAGAACGAAATGATTAGTAGGGTCGCTAAAAGGCAAAAAGACACCATTTGGGCAGAGTATGCAGACTTGTCCTGTGTACTCGGAATACCCATGCTCGGTAGGAATGCTTGTAACAGTCGTCCTTGTAGAGAGAAACTTTAATTTCCGAAACTCTTATTGCTCTTGGTGCTCTGCTCACTCCCCCCCCCTCCCGCGTACACACGTGTGCTCCATGTTTAGCAAATGCTGTTTGAATTGAATATCTGTCCCCTGGAAGGGATGCAAGGGTTCTTAGTCCCTTGGTGCAGAACCCAACTCCCCTTAAGGGAAAGACCAGCCTAGAAATATCTTCGGCTTCATCTGAGTGCTCAACTTGTAAAATATTACTACTCTCAGACTCTAGCTGCACGCAGCCAGCAGTATCCTTATTTAAAGGTAAGAGATTAAATTCCGAGACAGATGCCCAATCTAGAGAAGCTTCCATTTTTAATAGAAGGTACCAATTTTGATAGATAAGCTTTCTAGACCTAGTTAAGGTCCGTCCAAATTCCCGAGAGTCAACCGAGCACAGTCCCCAAACAAGATCCTTTCAATTACAGAATTCTGGTGGCCGACTACGATTGTGCTCTCTCAGCCTTTAGAGGGATTCCGGGTCCTAGACGATGGTTCCATTCTCGGGAAGCTTCTTTCTGCTTAACGAGGTCCTGTCTGGAAGAATTAGGAAAATCCGAGGAGCGGAAGGAAAGGAACCTGGCTTCTAGGCTCCACCCACTGGTCGCCAGGTCAGAGCACCTTTGCTCCACCCAAGCCCCGCCCACTCTGCGTTGGCTTCTGGGATCAGACCTCTCTTCCCAGCATGCAGTGCTCCAGACGAAGCCAGTCCCGCGCCAAGCGCGGGGTCTGAGATCCTTTCCCAAAGTCCCTTGCGCGGCACCTGGCGACAAAATGGCTGCCCGAGGGAGACGGGCGGAGCCTCCGAGTCGGGAGGCGCCCGGCCCGGCGGGCGGCGGCAGGAGCCGATGGGCTGAGTCGGGGCCGGGAACGTCACCCGAGAGCGGGGACGATGAGGTGTCGGGCTCAAGTCCGGTGTCTGGCGGTGTGAACTTGTTCGCCAACGACGGCAGCTTCCTGGAGCTGTTCAAGCGGAAGATGGAGGAGGAGCAGCGGCAGCGGCAGGAGGAGCCACCCCCGGGCCCGCAGCGACCCGATCCATCGGCCTCCGCCGCGGTGGGCCCAGGGAATCCGAAGAGGAAGGGCGGCCCAGGCCCCACGCTCAGCTTCGTAAGGAGCCGCGGGGGTGGGGGCGGGCGCCGGGGGCCCGTGTTGGCAGGGGGAGTCGGGCCCGGGAAGGGGCGTCAAGGTCCAAGGCAGTCCTCCGCCGGGATGCCCGGACGCTCCCGGTCGTTTGCTGAGAATGTTGAACATGGATTCCGGACGAGAGATGTTTCTGGGAGGTAGTGGGAACCCCCAGATCTTACGGTGGGAACCTGGAAATTGCATTGAAAGCAGCATTCTGGGGATAGGAGACCCTAGACGCTAGGATTCCTGTTTGATTTGTACCTAGACTTTGATTGGTGGGTACCTAAACACAATTTGGGGAAAAGGGGACAAATTCAAATTTTGAGTCGGCTGCATTCGTTAAACCCAGACCACGGACCGTAGCCGGGCGTGGGTGGCACACGCCTTGCAATACCAGCACTCCGGATTCAAGAAGATTGAGGATTCGAGAGTGAGATCCCGTCCTAATTAAATAAAACCAACCAACAAGAAAAAGCAAATCACTGACTTTGTGGCCTTAGGAAGATCAATCGATTCCTTTCTATATCAAGTAACTATTGTCCGTTAATTGAGCGCCTTAACCTTGCGCTGGGTATTCAGTGGTGAATTTGACAGAAAAGATCGCTGTTTCTTTGGAGCCTGGGTTGCTTACCTTGATTTTCTGTAGTTCTAATGATTGGCATAAGTTAACCTTTTGATGTGAGTATTCCATAGAAAAGTCAGCACAGACTCTTATAGAAAGAACTAGACCAGTGGTTCTCTATTGGGGACAAGTCTCCTTACCCTCCTGTATTTGGTAAAGTCTGTAGACATTTTGGTTGTTAAAACTCTGAGAGGAGATTCTAGTGACATCTATGGGTAGCTACAGGGATGCAATTCAGTATCCTACAGTGCATGGGATAACAAAGAATGATCTAGCTGAAAATGTCCAGAGTACCACGTTGAGGAGCTCTGGCTTAAATAAATTGGATATGTAATTTGTGTTAGTTTTGAGCTTGCTTTGTCTCTGGTGTTGAGTCAGAGATCCTGTAGTGGGGAGGGAGAAATGTTAGTTTGAAGATAACAGATTGTGGGTCAAACCCTGGATCTAGCTCTGTGGTTTGGGATAAAGCTTAAGTTTCTTTAGCTCTTAAAAGGGCGTGTGAGCCAGACAAGGCAGCACATATATGTAATCAACCTTAGCACTGTGGAGGTTGAGACAAGGAGGATTGCAGAGTTTGAATCCAGCCAAGATTATTACATAGCCAATAACTTGTTTCTAAAAACAGTGAAAAGGGTATGTTTGAGTGGCTGGGTAGAGTAGTGTGTTTCTATAATCTCAGCTACTCTGAGACTGGAGGATCTTAAGAACAAAATGAATTCAGGGCTAGCCTGAGCAACTTAGTGAGATCTGTCTCAAAATAAAAACAAGAGGTCTGGGAATTTAGCTCCATAGTAGATAGCTTCAAGTGTTTGAGACCCTAGATTGTATCTGCAGTACTATACAAAAAGTGATTGGGGAGGGGGTATTCCCAACACTAACTGATTTAGTTGAAGGGTGAGCACAGGATGATGTCTTGAAGGCCCTCAGTTAAGGGGAGAAGATGAATTACCAGGGTTCCCATCTATTCTCAGAGGAAGTAGAAAGTGACAGGACTTGGGTTGATGTGATATTTAAGAGTAGAGCCTGAAATCTTTTCCAAGAATGGGAGCAGCAGTAGTATTACTGTTATTTTCATTTGTTCATGAATAGCCATTAGTTACGCCCCTAAAAAAGCCAGGTCAGCTAGGTCATGGTGGTGCAGCATGCCTTTAATCGCAGCATGGGAGGCAGAGGCAGGCAGATCTCTGAGTTCAAGGCCAGCCTGGTCTACAGAGTGAGTGCCAGGACAACCAGGACTGTTTTATAGAGAATCCCTGTTTTCAAAAAGCAAACAACAAAAAGCAAGGCAGGAGATTTAGGGATGTGATTCAGGATACTCCCACTGGCTTTGCACCATTGTATCCTGAGTATTGCTCTCGTTTTTTGCAGCCTGTCCTATCCCTCCCAGAGACTTGCTTTTATCTTTAAAAGTTATTATCTTTCAAATAACGTAACTGAATGTGAGAAGAGGTAACATGGACACAGCACTCTTTGTGTGATATATAAGGCTTGGTATATAGTGATGCTCAATAAAGGTATTGCCACCTATGTGATCCCTGCTAGGACAGGGTCAGGCCTGGGCAGAAAGAGTGAGGGCATAGCTAGTCCCCAGCAAGCTGAGCACTCCTTTGGCCCCCTGGGAGGGTAGCCTGGGGCCCAGGACTGCCTGGGCATGGCAGCCCAGCGCAGGCGCTGAGTCTAGTGTGCTCCTCTCTGATTGCTGCACAGGTCGGCTGGCTGGAGGAGCTGGGCGAGGCGTCGCTAGGAAGGTGTAGTGGGCCTCAGCACCGCCAAGGGCGGGCCCGGCTCCTGTAACCCTTGCAGTCTTCTGTCCCTTCACCCAGGTGGGCAAGCGCAGAGGCGGGAACAAACTAGCCCTCAAGACGGGAATAGTAGCCAAGAAGCAGAAGACGGAGGATGAGGTGAGTGGGCTCACTGGGGGTGCTACCCTAACTGCTTTTTCCTTTCAGAATCAGTTTGGATGGGTGGGCCTGGTAGGGTGGGAGGTCCTGCTCCCCCATAACCTGCTTCTGCTTATTTACCTCAAATCCAGGGCCTTAGGGTGACACTGGGAATGGGTTAGTTGTCTTGTGGCATTCCTGACTCATGTCCCTAACTTCTTGGGCATCTATCTTCCAACCGTTCCTCCCCTCCTCCAACCCCACAGGTATTAACAAGTAAAGGTGACGCATGGGCCAAGTACATGGCAGAAGTGAAAAAGTACAAAGCCCACCAGTGCGGTGATGATGATAAAACTCGGCCCCTGGTGAAATGACCCCTTCCCGGGTGCTCATTACCTGGAACTCTCTGCGATGTACATAACTATTTAATGTGGTAATGGCAGCGGCCTTCCTGGAGGACTGATACACAGAAGGAAACCAAGGCGCTTCCCGTGGCCGCAGACCATTCTCCAGGACTCTTTTTTTACCTTGAGCACTTGCCTCCTGAGACTTACTAGACCAGTGGTTTACTGTCCCCTTTCTTCCCACCACCTCGCTTTCTCTGGCTCTGTCCGTCTCTTCTTGCTGTCTCTCTCCTCTTAGCAGTCACTTCTGAGAAGTAAAGAACCTGATTTAGTGCTGGAGTTGTGTGCTTGGTTTGTCATCTTTGCGATCTCAAAGCTAAGACTAGTGGCTGCCACACCTACCAGTGGGGGTGCACCCTTTGTGAAGGCTGAAGGGAAGGTTCTGTAGGCAGAAGCTCATGTTGCCTCCTTACACTCTCAAGACACCTTCCTTCCTTTCCTCCTTCCTTAGTAACCTGTTGTCTTGGTGTTTATGTTTTTGTTTTGAGACAGGGTCTTATGTGCACAGGGCTTGTCTCTTGCCTCGGCAGCATGGTATAGATATGTACTACCTTCTAAATCTCACAAATGTCAGTTAGCTGTGACTTGGGTTGTACTTGAGTATGAGTGTGCTTGCCTAGCACACTCCACATTTGTGTAGTGCACTAGTCTTACGTTTTGGTTAATACAAAGCTGCTTTTTATTTATTCCCCAGATACTTCCAAGGTTGTTCTGGACTCTGGGAACCAGAGCATGAAACAGCTGACATTCTCCCTGTCCTTAGACAGATGGGAAGAGAAAGGGGAAGGCATTTTGGGTGGTGACTACTAACAAAGATAGGATAGAAAGAAGCTTGTTATAGGGAAGGGGTATCTGTTTTAGGTCACTTTTTATATTTTTGGTTGTGAGCCTAGCCTTTCAATGGCTGCAGCATCTCTCCAGCCATTATGTCACTGTTTTAAAAGTTTATTTATTTATTTTTTTAAAAATGTATTTCTGTTTTGTTTTGTTTTTTCGAGTCAGGGTTTCTCTGTGTAGCTTTGGAGGCCATCCTGGAACTTGCTATCTAAACCAGGCTGGACTTGAATTCACAGATCCTCCTGCCTCTGTTTTCTGAGTGCTGGGAATAAGGGCGTGTGCTACCATCGCCTGGCATGTATTTACTTTTGCTTACATGTTTGTGTACCACATGCATGCCTGGTATCTGGAGGCCAGAATAGAGCAGCAGATCCTCTGGAACTTGAGTTACATACAGTTGGTTGTGGGCTGCTGTATAGTTGCTAGGAACTCAACCTGGGTCCTCTGGGAAAATAGCAATGCTTTTACTAGCTAAGCCATCTTTCTAGCCTCCTTAGGTGATATTTGACCCAAGTCTGGTGGGAAGAAGGTGAGACCTCTGTCTCAGAGGTCTCAGATACTATAAAAACAGGTTGGGCAGTAGTAACCTCTGATGGGAGCTGAGGAAGGGCAGGTAACTATGACCCTGGAATGTTGAGGTAGTGCCCCTGGCCTCTCTGTCAAAGTAGTTTGAAGGCACTGTGCTCATTCATGCCCTTGATCTCAGTGCTTAAGAAGTGGAGGCACTTGTATCAGTTTAGGGTAGCCCTTGTCTCATGTAGGCTCTCCCCAAAACCACACACAAAAAATAAAGGTGGCCAGTGTTGACAGTTTGAGAGGATAACGTGCTCCAGGCAGAGGGAACAGTAGGTCTTCAAAGTGTGTGTGTGGGGTGGGGGGTATTGAGGATGGGGGAGGAAATGAAGCTAATAGAATGAATGTGTGGCTGTCTCCTTGGAAGCCAGCAAAAGTTGGATCTTAAGCACACACAGACACAGGTAGGTCACCACTGCCTCTGTTCTGGAGTGTGTCAATAAGCAGGGCAAGCTGAAATCCAGGCCCTTCCCATCACACAGTTTAACCAGATGTGTGACTTAGGAAAAGTGAAAGGAAATGCAAGTATAATTGGGTGAGTCACAGCCCTCTTCACCTATTTTTGTGCCTGTTAGCAGTATGATTCTATATAAATCACTTAACTTTTTAAAATTATTTTTTATTTGTATGTCTATATCTGCCATATGTGTACAGAGGTATTGAGTCCCCTGGAACTGGAGTTAGAGCCAGTTGTCAGTGAGCTGACAAGGGTGCTGGGAACTGAACTCTGGTCTTATGGAAGAGCACTAAGTACCCTTAACCATTGAGCCATCTTTCTAGCCATTTGCTCAGTATTTCTATGACTCATATCTTTTGTGTATTTTTTCGTGACCATTTGAGAAAGATTTTCTCTATGTAGCCCCTGGCTGTCCTGGAACTCACTATGTAGACCAGGCTGGCCTCTATCACAGAGATCCACAAGACTCTGCCTCCTAAGAGCTAGGATTAAAGGTGTGTACCAACATACCTGGCTTTTGTCAGGAGAGGGAGTTTGTGACAGGATTTCTCTGTGTAGCCCTAGCTGTCCTAGAACTCTATAGATAGACTAGGCTGACCTTGAACCCAAAGATCTGCTTTCCTCCCAAGTGCTGGGACTAAAGGCATATACCAACACCATCTGCTCTTTTGTCTATTTTTAAAGATTGGGAATCATTTTTAAATTCAAGTTGTAACGAGCCAAGGCTGGAGTGTAGCTTAGCCTGGTATTCGAGATAGTGTCCATATGATCACCATGTCTGCAAAAAGCAAAAGAATGTATCTGTATAGTTGACTATAAAACTGATTAAAGCTGCTTTTATTGGTTCTCTGAGAGAAGTTAGTTTATGTTTACAAGACTGTATTTTACACTTCTGGATGGAACCTCTTTCATGCACATTAACATCGACCTACATCTTGGAGGCCTTGTTTACAAATTAGACTGGAACTGGAGAGATGGCATCCTGGTTGTGAGCATATGCTGTTCTTGTAGAGGACCTGGTTTTAGTTCCTTTGGAGCTGTTGTTACAGGTTGTTCTTTGTTTCCTGATTGTAAGTCCTGGGTTCTGAACTTAGGTCCTTTGCAAGAGGAGTACATGAGGCGTCTCTAGCCCTTGTAACATTTTTATTTGGGGCGCAGGGCACACATGTGGAAGTCAGTGGACTTGCCTTTAGTCAGTTCTATTCTTTCCACCATGTGGGATGGAACTTTAGATGTCCGGTATGATGACAAGTGCATTAACGTGTTTAGCTCTTTCTTTTCAACCTTTCCCACGCTGAATGGCTAAGGTGGAACCCAAGGCCTCATGTATGCTAAGTGAACACTTCAGAGACCATGGATTACACATTCTAAACACCAAAAGTGTTTGTATTGAGACTTCTGTAAACTGAGAGTTTATGTCCTCCATCAGATTCAAAGTTGGGCACGAGCTAAATGCTTTTAGTTGAAATCAAGTACATATTAGGTGTAGAGGGAGAATTGCATAGGAAAATACTATTTGGAAACTTCATGTCAGGGAATAAACGATAAAAACCGAAGGGAGATCCTAGCTTATGGTGGCTGAGGTGGGTGGATAGTTTAACATTACCCTGGGCAATACAGGAAAGAAAACACTGGATCAAAACAGCAAAAAACAGGTCAGGAAACTTGGCCTGATTCAAAATCTCTTGTGTAGAGACTGCTACAAAGTTTAGTGTTGTGGTCACACTTTTGTGCTCTCAGGATGCTACGGCAAGAAGACTGCAGGTTGGAGTCCAGCTTGGGCAACACAGGTAGACCCTGCCTCAGCAAGATGTTTTAAAAAGTGGGCCAGTGAGATGGCCTGGTGGATCAAGGAGCACGCGCAAATGCTTTTAGACATGACTTCAGTCTTTCGGACCCACAGTGAGAACTAGCTGTGCAAGTTGTCACATGCTATTCGAACACAAACACATTTTTTTAAAAAGTATTAAATGGTTTGCATTACACTTAGTCCACATGTCCACTAGCCGCAGTCAATGCTCATGCTTGATCAAACATCCCCTCCCTCCAAGAAAGAAAGATGAAGAAACAAAAAGGTAACCCTCCTTGGAGCCTTCCAACTCTGAGGAACCAAACCAGCACCACGAATAAGTCGCGTTTGGCGTCCTGGACGCACAGCACCTTGGGACTTGTAGTTTCCAGGGTCACAGATGTGCATGAGTAGTGGCGGGGCAGGAGAGAAAACTGCGCATGTGCAGTGCCGCTTGTCGCACGTGTCTTAAGGAGGGTTTCTGTTTATATTAATTTAGCTAGTCTATTTGGGAACTTTCTCTTGGTTCTCTCAACCCAGCCTAGTGTAAAAGAGGCTCCAGTTCTTGGCTTTTTGTGAGTGAATGTTACCGAGAGTGTGCCAATGGGGAAGTGTGCTAAATTATTTCTCTTTTCAATTTGAATACCCTTTCCCTCACCTGAAGGTCAATAAAATTTAGGACAGAGCTTGGTTGTCCTTTGGGATTAGAGTCCTGGTTGATTTAGTAGATATTGGTTTAGGCAGGGCGCGAAGACAATGAACGGGCAATATTGAGCTGTGCTAAAAGCCAAATTTTCAAAGAATAATTTATGATCTGTCGCCCATGTTTAACTTTGACTGTATCTAATGGAGCAAATTATATAATATCCACTTAAATGGAGGCGAGTGTCACGAGAGAGCGAGGCCCTTACCGGCAGCATGACTAGGAAGAGAAGACAGGAAGTTAGAGGAAAGCACCGGGGTCCCCAATTCTAGACTACTATGCTTTGCTGTTGGAAAGGAAAAATAATTCTCTGCTGGATTTGAAGCATTTATGATCCTGCCCTTGTCTAAATTCTCTGGGCAAGAACTCTCATCTTTTATCTTCAGGTAGGGAAAGGGATTAGGTCTTCTGTTCAAATTTACTAGATCATTTTATTTAAAAAGTGATAGCAGGGTGCTGGGGAACTGGCTCAGCAATTGAGAGCATTTGTTGTTCTTCCAGAGGGCCTCGGTTCCAGTGTTAGCGTAGCTCACAGCCATCTGGTAGGTTTGGTTTCAGGAGATTCAGCTCTTGGCTTTCCCTGCCACTAGACACACCAGCAAGCAAAACATCCACGTACATAAAACTTAAAAAGTTATAGCCTTGTGGGTTTTCCAGGTCCATGCACAAGTGTTCCAATATTGAACAATAACAAAGAGCAGAGAATTGCTCGTGTCTGTGGATTTTACCACCTCAAGCTGTGTGGCTTGCTCTTTATTCGAGTGTGGGGAGCTGAAGAGAAACAGCCATTTTAATTTTTCTTTTTTCAAGACAGGGTTTCTTTTTTGACGAATGAATTGCATGATGTAGCTCAGGCTTTCCTGGGACAGTTTACTGTTGCTCTACTCCCTGTCTCTCTGTCTTCCCTCTCCCCAAGTCCTGAGATTACAGTCTTATTGGTTACGCCAGATTGAGAACGGTTTAATTTTTAGGGAGTGTAGTAAGGACGCTGTTAGCTGTTGAGGAATTCCTAGGCTCATTACACATCGGGAGTACCCATGCACGTGCAATTTTCTAGTTCCAGCAACAAGCTGCAGTCAGGAGGGCTGGTTAAAAGTACTAGCTACTCTTGCAGAGGATCCAGGCTTGATTTCAGCATCCATATGGTGGCTCACAACCGTCTGTAACTCCAGTTCCAGGGTTACGTCCAATATCCTCTTCTGGTCCCCACGGCTCTGCACGCACATGGTTCAGGCAATATACATTTTAAAAGAAAGGAAGAAAACTGCAGTAAGAAAAAGGAAACGAGATGTTGGGAGGACTTAACGGCTAGAGAGGCCTAGAGGCGGCACTTATCCTGTCACGTGATCCAGCATGGTCTGGGCCACTCTGCCAGATCACGTGTGAGTGGTGCGCCCTCCTATTGGCTTGGCTAGGCCAGTTTGAACGGCCTACGGAAGCCGAAGCTATTCATTTCGACCGCGTTTATTTTTTTTTTAATTCCCTGGCTTTGGCTCCCTCCTTCCGCGCGAGCCTCTGGAGAAGCTGCAGCACTTAGGCGCCGGCGCTGCCTTCCGGGGCCTGGTAGGTGGACCTTGCTTGGCCGCGGCCCCTTGGCTTCAGCTCTCCTCAAGCCTCCCTGGGTTCTGGGCCTGCGTCGCGCGCCGCCCAGGCGTCGGGGTCGCGCCCGGCTGAGAGGCGGGGAACCGGGTTGGGCCAGCTCGCGAGGCCGGCAGAACGGGCCGGGCGGGGGAGGGGGAGCTGAGCGGATCTCAGGGGGTGGGGCTTCGGCGCCCGGGCAGGTTTGGGTGCCACGAGATGCGGGCCAGTGGGGCGGCTGGGGTCGGGCTGGAGGGGCCCTGATTGGGGGAAATCGTCGGGGGACGTCTCGAGGATCGGGTGTGTGGGGCGATCTGTTTCGGTGGGATTTGGTTTGGTCTGATTGGGAAAGACAGCTTTGAAAGTTGAGGGGGGGGGCGTTGTTAGGTCCTGATAGGGAGGGGCGTCAGATTTAAACCCAGAGGGCTTTGCTGGGTCTGACTGTGAGGCGGTGTTGGCATCCGTTGAGGGTAGCGCTCCCGGCGAGTGTTTGTGTGGGACTCTTTAAGGGAAGCTGCAGGGATTGGACGGATGGGGTCTCTGACACGAGGTGGTCGGGGGCTTTAAGGGAACTTGATTGGGGAGCTGACAGAGATCCGTCAGCAGGAATTACTGCTGACTGGGGCGGAGGGAGAGTGAGAGCGAGAGAGGCTTGGCCAGATCTGATTGGGGCAGGCGGCGGGCACAGGTTCTGGGGGCTTTGGTCGCGGGTTGGGTCGTTTTGACTGGCTCTCGTTCAAATAGACATTGGAGACCTGTCGGACATTGCTTGTATTCTGGTTAAAGGGAGTCACTGGGCCGCGTCTAGATCTGAAAGGGGGACACGTGCGTCTTCCGAGCTTGTAGGGCCGGTTTAGGGGAGGTAGCAGAGATGAGAAGGATCTAGGCACTTGGGACCTAGAGGAGCTCAGGAACCTAGGAGGCGGCTGGGATCTAGGCTTGATCTTGGGAGAAGGAATCCTCATGGACTGAGTTTTCACCTGGAAGACCGCTGGGGTGGGGCCCTCGCCCTCGAGGGAGACGGAAGCCGTAGGGCCCGTAACCGGGGGCGGCGGCATGGACCGCCATGGGAAGAGGGTTCCACGTTAGGCTCGCTGTGGATCCGTCGCGCCCCCGCCACAGTTCCTGATGGCTGGCTTCTGTATCTCCCCCCACTTGCACCCCCGAGCCCGCGACTGCGTGGCCGAGGATGGTTTAGCTGGTGGGGACCCGCACTTGGACAGGCGCGGATCCGAGGCCTCCGCTTGTCCGCGGAGAGCGCTTGCGTCTGCAAGCAGCCGCCTCTGCTTTGGGAACTCAGCTTGGGTCTGTCTGACCCAGCGCTGACCCAGGCCCCTACCCCTGCAGTTCGCCTTGCGCCATGGACTGGCAGCCAGACGAGCAGGGCCTGCAGCAGGTCTTGCAGCTTCTCAAAGACTCGCAGTCGCCCAACACAGCTACTCAGCGCATTGTGCAGGATGTATCCTTCTTTCCTTCCGGGGCTGATGGAACAGGGCTGATGTCTAGCTTGAGAGGGAGGGACCACTTCTTGATCCCCAGTCTTTGCTGCAAGAGAGAACATGACATGAGACGAGAATTAAAGGCTTAGATCCCTGGGTTCCATTTCCAGAGATGCAGAAAATGATGGGAATGCCTGATGTTTACTGAGCACTTATTTTTTAACTGTCTAAGTGATGGGGACCTGGAGGCTTAGGAAGGGAAAAATGCCTTGGATAAGCCTCAGCTAGGAACCAAGGTGAGACGCACAGCCACCTCAAATTTTTATCAGAATGAAGGTAGATGGGGAGGGGACGCTGGAGTTGCAGCATGAGTGTTTGTGGCAGAAAGCTTTTTATCTAGCTGCTTGTTTAAATATATAAGTATCCTGGTTAGTTTTGTTGTCAATTTGATACATCTATGAAAAAGGACCTTCAGTTGAAGATTGCCTCCATCAGAATGGCCTGTGGAGCATTTTCTTGATTGATAATTGATGCAGACAGCCCAGCCCAGCCCAGCCCATTGTGGATGTTATCCCAAGGTGGTGGACCTGGGCTGTGGAAGAAAGATCACTGAATGTGAGTCTGGGAGGGAGCCAGTAAGCAGCTTTTTACTTTGGGACTTCTCTCCATGATGAGCTAAAACAAACCCTTTATTCCCTGTCTTGGCTCATGGTCAGTGTTTTATCTCAGCAGTAGAGAAGCAAATTAGAATAATGAGTTCATATATTTAAGTGAAATGCTCATGGTGTGGGATATGCGTTTAATCACAGCACTCAGGAGGCAGAGACAAGTGAATCTCAGAGTTTGAGGGCAGGCTGGACTTGTAAAGGTTGTCTCAAATATTTGAACAGTATCAAGATCCACTTGAAAATGGGCACGTCCCCTTTTTCTGTGGTGTTGAGGATGAAAGGGCCAGAAGCTTGCTGGCCACTTGTTTTATCATTGAGCTGCATCCCTGAGTTCTCCCTGGATTCTCAATCATTTCTCTCTCTCCTCTCTCGGGGCTGGAGACTGAATGGCCTTGCATGTGCTAGGTGTGCACTGAGCTGCTCTTTGTCCTGGACTACTCTTTTAAGTCAGCATCTCTCCATACAACAAAATAATAACTGAATATGTAGCTCAGGTCGGCCTTAATCCCAGGCTGATCCTCCAGCCCCAGCCTCCCTGTTACTAGGATTATAGACATGCACCACACTCAGGCAGCCTTCCATTCTGATTGAGAAACACAGGCAGAGTTGGAGTGTCGGGGTCAGAAATGAGTAGCAGCCACCCTTTTAAGAGGAGTAGTCTTCCCCAATCTACTACTGCTTTGGTTCAGGAAGCTCAGACATGTGTCCTCCTCCATGTGTGGACTTGGTCCTCCTGAAAAGGCCCTGTGGTGCTATAGGGACAGAGATTGATCAGTGTCATCCCTGGAACTGGCTGCCTAATTGCATTGGTCTTTCACATTCTGAGCCATGTGGCAGTGAGAGAATGTTGCCTAGGAAAAGTTCCTGTCTCTCAAGTTTGTTTTGTTTTTTGTTTTTGTTTTTGTTTTTTGAGCCAAGATCTTAGGATGTAGGGATGTAGTCCATGCTGGCTTGGAATTCAATATCTTGGCCTCAGGTTCCCTAGTTCTGAGATCTCAGGCATGCCCCAATACACCTGGTTTTCCAAGTCCCTTAACAGCTTGTCAGAAACTTAAACAACTCAACCAGTTTCCTGACTTCAACAACTATCTGATCTTCGTCCTGACCAGACTCAAATCAGAAGGTATGTTCTCTGTCCCTCCATGCCGTGCAGATCTTGCTTGTTTCTACTCATGCCACAGCCTTCTGATCTTAGATTTTCCCACAGATGAGCCAACCCGCTCTCTCAGTGGCCTCATCCTCAAGAATAATGTGAAGGCGCATTACCAGAGCTTCCCGCCTCCTGTGGCTGACTTCATCAAACAGGAGTGTCTCAACAACATTGGCGATGCCTCCTCTCTCATCCGAGCCACCATTGGTGAGGGGGCTATGGGGGTCGTCATCAAGGACACACTAAGGGCTTGCTCTGGGCCAAGAAGCTATTCAACGTGTGTTCAGGGTATTGCTTACTGAATGCTGCAGCATCCTCTGTGATAGCACTGTTACTACTGCCATCTGACTGGAGGAAACATAAAGGGACTTGCCTGGCAAGTAACCGCTTGGAAACAAGCCAGGCAGTGCAGGTCAGTCCTTTTTTCCCCCTTTTTCTTTTTGAGTCCAAGCTGACCTCAAACTTTCCAATCTTCTGCTTTAGCCTCCTGAGTGCCTCAGTAGCCACAATTTTGTGACATAGTCTCGAACTCTGTGCCTAAAGTTCAGCGGTTGTAATAACTTGCTTCCTCTGTCCACACGGAGTCATTAGTAGTACACTTTAAGTGATTCGTGTGTGTACAGTGAGATTAGTTAATGGAGGCAACTTGCTGAATCCAGGAAGAAGAAATGTCTGAGCACATTACAGCAGGAGGACTAAGATTTGCTTAGGTCATTTTCCCTTAAGGCTTTTCACTTCAAAGATTAATAGGTGATTTCTTAGCAGTGTCTTTAAATTTGTAGTTATTTTGTGTGAGAGAGGGCACACGAGCCATTGGAGAGTCAGTTCCCACCTTCCACCTTACTGAGACAGGTCTCTTGTTTTTGCTGCAGTGTATTCCAGGCCTCCTGTCCTTCCATCTCCTCTCATCTGAGAGTAGAAGTGATGGGATTACAGGTGCATCCAGGTCATGTAGCTTCTGGGGAACAATTCTGTGTCTTTTTTATCTACTGAGTTGTTTTCTCAACTCCCAATTGTTTTTCTTTTCTTTCTTTTTTTTCCCCCCATTATTTTCTTGAAATCTGTCAACTACATTTCTTTCTTTTTTCATATTTGTGATGTGTGGGGATTAGGGGACAATTTTGGGGGTTGTTTTTCTCTATTTGGGCTTAGGCCATCAGGGATGGCAGCAAGTGCCTCTAACTAGTAAGCCAGCTTGCTGTCCCTTCCACACACTATTTTAAGTAAATGATAGCTATTTATTTAAACCTCAAGAAAGGAAGCCTTAACAAATAAAGGCTGGGTATAGTAGCACATGCCTGTAGTTCTAGCACGCACTGGGGGTTTGAGGCCAGCCTGGTCTAAATAGTTCTAGGCTAGCCTCTGGTGAGAATAGATAAAACGGTTAGGTATGCCTTTAATTTCAGCACTTGGGAGGTAGTAGCAGATGGGTCTCTGAGTTCGAGGCAAGCCTGATCTACTTAATGAATTCCAGACCTGCAAAGTCTGTACATGTCCAAATTTTGTTTCTTGTCTTATTCCCTTAGTAGTATAGTTTTGTTTTGTTTTGTTTTGCTTTTCTAATTTGTGTGGAAGGTGGAGTGGGGTGTGTAGTGCTACTCTTCATGTGTGGAGGTCTGAGAACAACTTTGAGAATTGTCTTCACCTACCATGTGAGTCAGATTGTCAGATTTGGTGGCAAGCACCACTCTGCTCTCTCGCTGGCCCACAGTGTACTTTTATAACTATGTATTGTTGACATTGGTACAGTAATTGTAAGTCAAGAGGAGGGGATTTATAGTCTGTGAGGGGTTGGGGACATAGCTCAGTTGATGTCATGTGCCTACTATCTATAGGAAGATGTGCATAGGTTCTCTGCAAGTACTGTACCAGTTCCTGGAATGCCCTTGATTTGGCATCTCTGAGGACCTGAAACTAATTCCCACAGAATGTCTGTACTTGAAGAGACCTTGGAAGAGCTTTAGGGCTCTGATACAGGATTTTGCTACTCAGCCTGGGCTTTCAAACTTGGAATCTTCCTGCCTCAGCCTTCCAGGCTGGGATCCATGTGGTACAAAGGCTTTGTGATGTGGCCATCACAGTGGATAGAGGTTGTCCCATGATGGGATGGCATCATCCTCTGTCCAATCATTTCAGAGAGACTTTTCAAGCTTAGGGGTTGGCATCACTTGAGAGTTGGCAGTGGCATCTTCGGCCCTAGTGAAACACTGCCATCTTGTGTTGATAAGTGGTGTGTGCATTGGCCACTATATCTAACTCTGCCTCGGGCCGCAGATGAAGCTTTCTGCTTAGTATCTGTGGATTTCATTATTCTAAGTCAGTATATTGTTATGTAACATTAGTTCAGCATCAGTATATGTGTTTATTGCTCTGTGTGTGTGTGTGTGTGTGCGCTCGTAAGTACGTGGTCAGGTGTGCACACCTGTCCACATAGACAGGGGCCAGAGGAGGACATCAGATATTCTGTTCTGTCACTTGAAGAATCTGGAGCTAGACCAGCAAGCCCAGAAAACCTCCTGTCTCCACTGATAACTGCACTGGGATTACAGTGGGTGTGCCACTGCACCTAGCTTCTTATCTGGGTGCTGGGAACTGAACTCAGGCCCTTCATACTTGCCCAGCAGGCACTTTTTCCCACTGAGGCATCTCTCCAATCTCCATCTGTGGATTCCTACTGGTTAGTAGAGCCCTCTCTCCGTATGAAAGAGCTTTCATCACTTGGCTGCTTGCCCCCCCTACCTTCCTGCCCACAACTTCTCTTTCCCCACTGACTTTTCTTCTGTTACTCTGCCAGGCTTGCCAGCCAAGACACCTTTGCCCCAGGTGACTAGAGGATGCCTCCTCTTCATCTATTTTAACTTCCCTTAAACATGTCAAGATGTCACCTGAACACCATTTTAAAATTGCTCCTCTCTAGCTGGGCCTGGTGGCAAAGGCCTGTAATCAGCTACTCAAGAAGTGGAGGCAAAAGGATCTGCATTTCAGGTCTTGCCTCGGCAACTTATGACCTTAACTCAAAAGGCTAAAATAAAGTTAAAAAAGCAGGGTTGGGTATTTAGCTCAACAGCAAAATGCTTGCCCATTGTGCACATGGCCCTGGGTTTAATGCTTGAAACTATGAAATAAAAATATATTTGAAAAATAATTTGCTCTCTTCTCAGCCCTTGCCTGGTGATCGATCACCTTGGTCTTTGGCTTATGCCTCTTGACCTCACTCACACTTTCTCTTGAGTTCCAAGAGAGGTGGTTTTGGGCAGATCCCACAACCTAGAACAAAGCTGGTTCATAGTGAGGCTCAGGATATGTACTGAGTCACCAAGTACTGCCAGAAGAGGACCTCTTGCTCTACTGTAGAGTGTTTATTTGGTGTTCATGAGGCTTGGGTTTCACCTCCAGCACCCTGAAGGATCAGGGTGCCATGCAGGACTTGCATGGGAGAGAAGAGCCTGTTCCTTTGGTGGGGAGGTTGGAGGGACCACTAGGACCTTGCCCAGCCTGAGCAGCCTCCTTTCCCTGGCTGCCCCAGGCATTCTCATCACCACCATCGCTTCCAAGGGTGAGCTGCAGATGTGGCCTGAGCTGCTGCCCCAGCTGTGTAACCTGCTCAACTCAGAGGATTATAATACCTGTGAGGTAGGCGACAAGCAGTCAGTGGCCTGGCACAATCAGGGGCTGGAGCTTGGAATAGGACCCACAGCCATCTCTCTGCCTCTCTGCTCAGGGAGCCTTTGGAGCCCTGCAGAAGATCTGTGAAGACTCCTCTGAGCTGTTGGATAGTGATGCTCTCAACAGGCCCCTGAACATCATGATCCCTAAGTTCCTGCAGTTTTTCAAACACTGCAGCCCCAAGATCCGGTATGTGAAATTCCCCAGGGTACAGGGGTCTTAGAGTTGGTAGGCAGGTGCAGTTCAGAAGTGATCCGTGCCTTCACTGACTACCAGGTCCCATGCCATTGCCTGTGTGAACCAGTTCATCATGGACCGGGCCCAGGCACTAATGGACAACATCGACACCTTCATCGAGGTGGGTCACAAGGCTCGGGTGGATGGGGAGAGGCTGAGGGCCCTCAGGCAGCTGACCTTGTCCTTTCTCACAGCACCTCTTTGCCTTGGCTGTTGATGATGACCCTGAGGTGAGGAAGAATGTGTGCCGTGCCCTAGTGATGCTTTTGGAAGTGCGAATTGACAGGCTCATCCCTCACATGCATAGCATCATCCAGGTCTGTTTGGCCAACACCAAGGGCAGGAGAGTGGCTGGAGGGGTTGGGGAGTCCCCTCAGTTGAGCTGGGTCTCAGCTTCTTCCCATTGCCCCAGTACATGCTGCAAAGGACCCAGGACCATGACGAGAATGTGGCCCTGGAGGCCTGTGAGTTCTGGCTGACGCTGGCCGAGCAGCCCATCTGCAAGGAAGTTCTGGCTTCCCATCTGGTTCAGTGAGTGCTCTAGCCCTCCCTTCACCTGTGCCTCCCCACTGACTGACTTTCCTTACCGTAGTTCATGTAGTATATGTCAGTTTACATAGATTGTTTCAAAAAGAGGGGGAACAAAAATTATGTCTTTAATCGTGTTGGTTGAAAATGTTAATTTTCTTAAGGGGAATGAACTGATACAGGACACAGAAGTATGGATATATTGAGCAAAATCTTCCTTGCTTAGCTTAGCATTCCTACCCACACCTCTGCTTTCTTCAGGATGGCAACCTAAGCCAGAGCTGTTGCATTCACACCAACAACCTCTCTCCCCACAGGTTGATCCCTATCCTTGTGAATGGGATGAAGTACTCTGAAATTGACATCATCCTGCTTAAGGTCAGCTGGGGTATCCACAGTTGGCTATGGGTGGCCCAGACCATGGGTGTTGTTGGGTTGGAGCCTCCAGCCGGTGCTGAGAAATCTGCTGGGGCTGGTCCCTAGGGGGATGTGGAGGAAGATGAGGCAGTACCTGACAGCGAGCAGGACATCAAGCCACGTTTCCACAAGTCACGCACAGTGACGCTGCCCCATGAGGCTGAGCGGCCTGATGGCTCTGAGGATGCTGAGGATGATGACGATGACGATGCTCTGTCGGACTGGAACCTGAGTAGGTAGTAGGCCAGCTCCTCAGGGATGGGGAGAAGCTGGTGCTCACAGTTTATGAAGAGTTGATGGTGACATTTAGTCTCAAGAGTTGAATACTTGACACCCAGGCCTCTCTGAGCCCTAGTCCTGTTGTCCTCCTTCAGGGAAATGCTCGGCAGCTGCACTGGATGTCCTTGCCAATGTCTTCCGGGAGGAATTGCTGCCCCACCTGCTTCCCCTGCTCAAGGGCCTCCTGTTCCACCCTGAATGGGTGGTCAAGGAGTCAGGGATCCTGGTGCTGGGTGCCATTGCTGAGGGTGAGTCCAAACGTTTGATCAGCATCTACCTGGGCTGACCTGGGCAATGCCTGTGATAAATGCAACTCCATAACACAGGCTGTGCTGCCTCATCCTTTCCTTTCTTAAAATTTTATTTATTGGTTTTCAGGACAGGGTTTCTCTGTGTGTGGACCAATCTGGCCTCCAACTCACAGAGACCTGCCTGCTTCTACCTCCCAAGTTCTGGGTGGGATTAAAAGCATGCATCCCTACTGCCTGGCTTCCTCATTCTTTTCAAATACCTCTGTTATCTGTCTTCCCCTTGCTTGGCTTGAAAGACACACCCTGATCCTACCCATCACCCCCTGCCATCACTAGCAAATTCTCAGCACACTAGCCCTCTTCCTGGTTCTCACACAGGTGATCCTGTGATGGTTCCAGCATAGACAGCGCTGTAGTGCCTGTTTCAGGTTCTTCCTCAGAACCCATCCACATATCCAGGGTTAAGCCCAGGTTCCACACACGGGCAAATTGAGCTACATAGGCTGATACCACTTCCCTCATACCCCAGTGTACATCAGAGCTCAAACCTGATTGTTGTAGTTAGGCTTCCCGCCTTAATTAGAAGTGCCTAGTTTTGGAGTTTCCTTAATTTTTTTTAATAAGCTTTTATTTAAATTAGAAACTTTCATATTTTACATATCAATCCCAGTTTTCTCTCCCTCCCATCCTCCCATCCTTACATTTAACACTGTAAATGAGACAGTGGTATGTATACTTGTAGTTACAGAACTGGAGGAAGACTACTGCAAGTGTGAGACCAGTGTGGTCTGCACAGGGAGTTGAGGCAAGCTAGGGAGACATCCAAAACAATCCATAGTGTGGCTGGTAGTTGGCATAGCTTTGGAGGTTTCCTCCACAAGACATAAGGTATGCCCTGTGACCATTTTTGGCACATGTGACCATCTCACTACCCAGCATTGTCACCAAACTCCAGATATAGGAAGTAAGAGCTTTCAATCTAGAGAGCTTTTAATACCTGTGAGTGAGGCTTGGGGGTTGGATGGGATACAATCTATCATATCAACACTTGTCTGGATTTTAAAAGGCTCGAGGTTCCATCTAGGAATGGCTTCATGACTTCTACTTCATAGGTCATCTCAGATACCACGCAACATGCGTGCATGGCTATTTTTGTTTTTTGTTTTTTGTTTTTTTTTGAGATAGAAATGATGGGAGATGTCATTCTGTAAATATGTTTCTCGTATTGGCTAATGAATAAAGCACTATTGGCCAATAGGAAAGCAAGATAGGCGGGACAAGGAGACTAGGAGGAGAGAGGAAGTAGTAGGGAGGAGATTCAACATGGAGGAAAGAGCACAACGCTGGCCTCTCCGGTAAGATAAGACCACGTGGAAATACTTAGATTAATAGAAATGGGTTAATATTTAAGATAGAGCTAGCCGATAAGAAACTAGTAACTGGCCAACAGCATTTATATCTAATACAGTGTCTCAATGTGTTATTTGGGGACTGGCTCTGTGGTGGGACCAGACCGGCAGTGGGTGGGGTGGGGGGGACCTGACTTATAACATAGAAACTTGTTATTCTCTGATAATCCTGCCTCAGACTTCGTAATGCTGGGATTACAAGTGGTTATCACCACACCTGGCTGAAGCACGATCTCTTATACATGCTGAGCAAGTCTTGAAAGTGTAGCAGTCCTGACTCAGCTTTCAGAGGACAGGGAATATCACCTGTGAATATGTTGGGCAACCTTGTTAGGTGTACTGTGTTCTGTAGACCAGTGAAGGAGACCTATTGAAGTTGACCCTAAAGTAATAAAGAGGTATGTTCAAAGCTGGGCACATGTCTTTAATCCCAACAATCAGACGAAGGCTGATCTCTGCAAGTCAAGGCCAGTCCAGCCTACACATTAAGTTTCAGGTTTGGGGGGAGGGGTGACTAGTGTGCATGAGGCCCAAGGTTTTCTTGTTTTTGTGGTTTCTTTTTTTTTTTAGACAGGGTTTGTCTATGTAGCCTTGGCTGTCCTGGAACTTGATCTGTAGACTATCCTGGCCTCTAACTCACAGAGATCCACTTGCCTCTGCCTCCCAAGTGCTGGGATTAAAGGCAATTGCTACTGAGGTTGAAGAGATGGCTCAGAGGTTAAGAGCACTGGCTGCTTTTCCAGGGGTCCTGAGTTCAATTCCAAATACCCACATGGTGACTCATAACTGTCTGTAATGAGATTTGGTGCCCTTCTGGCGTGTAGGCATATATGCCTGAACACTGTATACTTAATAAATAAGTAAATATTTTAAAAAATTTGCTTCCACCACCCAATGAGGTCTAAGGTTTTATTCTTAGTACTACAAAACTAACCAAAAAAACCTCTGTAAATAATTACATTAAAATGGTAATGGTAAAGAAAAAAAATGGTTTGGTGGTGGTAGCTTTTGACTTTAATCTCAGCACTCGGGAGGCAGAAGCAAGTGGATCTCTGAGGTAGAGACTAGCCTGGACAGAACTAGACAGAGCTAGTTCCAGGACAGGCTGCCAAGCCACAGAGAAACCCTGTCTCGAAAAACCAAATAAATAAATAAGTAAGTAAGTAAGTAAATAAATAAATAAATAAGTAAGTAAATAAGTGAGGGCTGGAGAGTTGGCTCAGTGGTTAAGAGTGCTTGATGCTCTTCCAGCGGACCTAAGTTTCATTTCTAGAACCTACCTATCCCCTCACAATTTCTTGCAACTCCAGCTCCTGGGCAACTTACATACTCTTCTGACCTCTGTGGTGCCTGTACATCATCAGCACATCCCCTCACACAAAATAAATCGAGAGAAAGGGAGGGAGAAGGAAGAGGAAAACACAAATACCTCAGAAAGTTTCAAGTTGAGAAGCACTTCGTATCCGTCAGGGTCCTTGCTGTCCATAAAGTCTAATTCACTGAGTAATCTGCACATTTTGATTATTCTCGTGCTATTTAGAAAGCTGAGTGTGTGTGTGCTTTCTCAGTGATGTGCTAGCCTTGATCGTATGGCATGTCTCCTGCCTTGTTCTAAGCACTGGCATTGTAGGTTTGACTACTGCCCAGCCAGAATTTGGCCCAGCCAGAATTTGAACCACCTCTAGTTCCAGGGCATCTTCTGTGTCTTCTCTTGCTCCCGCCTTTCATGGGCTCTTAAATGCCTCAAGGCCTCAGTTTTCCCACCTATTACATTGGGTTGGATATGTGTAAGCCTCAGCCTTCTCTTAAAGACTTCCTATCTCCGGGTTACTGCAGGCTGTATGCAGGGAATGGTGCCCTATCTACCTGAGCTGATCCCACACCTCATCCAGTGCCTGTCAGACAAGAAGGCCCTGGTACGCTCCATTGCCTGCTGGACGCTGAGCCGTTATGCCCACTGGGTAGTCAGCCAGCCACCTGACATGCACCTCAAGCCTCTGATGACAGAGCTGCTCAAGCGTATCCTGGATGGCAACAAGAGGGTACAGGAGGCAGCCTGCAGGTGAGCCTTGACCACTGACCCCTGTCTGCACAGTGGCCCCTCACCCTGGGAAGTGATGAAGCCTTTGACTGCTGACAATACACTGATCTCTGTTGTATTCGTACTGGCTGATCCCATATACATCCTCCCTAGCTTCCTGTGGTGTAGCTCCATCTGCTAGAGTCCATTAAGCTTTCCTTTGTATCTTTTCATCCACCAGTGCCTTTGCTACCCTGGAGGAAGAGGCATGCACAGAGCTGGTCCCCTACCTCAGCTATATCCTTGACACTCTTGTTTTTGCCTTTGGCAAATACCAGCACAAGAACCTGCTCATCCTCTATGATGCCATTGGCACCCTGGCTGACTCTGTGGGCCATCACCTCAATCAGCCGGTGAGTCCCTAGAGACCCTCTGCCCTATCCTTGTGTCCCTTGGCATCTGATGCCAGGGATATGACCACAGCCTTGACAGGCAGGCTGAAGAACTTTATTTAATTAGCCCCTCCCTTACCCTGCCCCTAGTCTAGTGTGAGAGCCGGACAGATGAGACAGTATGGTCAGTGCTGTGCTCAGGGAGTGCAGTGACCTGTGGGAAGCAGGAGGCTCTACCCAGGTTTCTGCAAGAGGGAGGAGGGGAAGGATTTACTAAGGACAGACAGATGAGAAGCATCAGCAGGGCTTACAGATTTTGAACTATGACGGGGATCCTGGACGTCATCCTTTAAGGGACAGCATTGACTGTGTTAAGCTGCCAACCTATCTAGGAAGCCCAATCTCCCACTCCTTCTCCAGGAATATATTCAGAAGCTGATGCCTCCACTGATCCAGAAGTGGAATGAGCTCAAGGATGAAGACAAGGACCTCTTCCCCCTCCTGGAGGTGAGTAGGCTTAGGTCCTCCCTCAGAGTCCTCTCACCTGGCCAGAGCTCACCCTTGCTCTTTTCCCTGCCAGTGTCTATCATCTGTGGCCACTGCCCTGCAGAGTGGCTTCCTGCCCTACTGTGAGCCCGTCTACCAGCGCTGTGTTACCCTGGTGCAGAAGACACTGGCCCAGGCTATGGTGAGCACCCTGGGCCCTTTGTGAACTTGCTCTACTGCCCAGGTCCTAGCCTACCTCCCTCACCTGCCCCCTTTGTATCCAGATGTACACACAGCACCCTGAACAATATGAAGCCCCTGACAAGGACTTCATGATCGTTGCTTTGGACCTGCTTAGTGGCTTGGCTGAGGGCCTGGGTGGCCATGTGGAGCAGCTGGTAGCCCGAAGTAACATCATGACATTGCTCTTCCAGTGTATGCAGGTGAGTGGTCACCCTGCAGAGGCCACACTGAAGTCAGGCTATACCCAAACCGGTCAAGATGACTTTTTCTAGGCCATCACAGTTTTTATAACAGCTGTCATAGTTGACCCTGGGGCTAGTCAGGGCTTTGATTGTGCCCAGGGAATGTCAAAGAAGAGGCGTTCTTAAAAAACAAAATTTCATGGGCTGGAGAGATGGCTCCACAGTTAAAGCAATTATTGCTCTTGCAGAATACTTGGGTTTGGTTCCTAGCAGCCACATGGTGGCTCACAGCCACCATAACCAGCTCCAGGGGATTGTATGCTCTCTTCTAGTCTTTGTGGACATTAGGCACACACATGGTGTACAGACATACATGCAGGCAAAACTCTAATTATACACTTAAGATGGAAACATACATGCTTTTTCTTAAAGACTGGGATTAATGGTATTGCATGATCTGAAACCCAGCACTCAGGAATCAGAGGCTTGTGGGTCTCTGAATGTTAGGTCAGTCAGGGCTACAGAGTGAAACCTTGTCTCCAAAATAAAATAGTCAATTCTGTGCTGTTGAGATGGCTCAGTAGGTAGAGATGTCTACCATCAAGTCTATGACAACCTGGCCAGAGAACCCCAGGACACACATGAATGAAGGAGTGAACCAGCTCTAATTGACTTCTGACCCCCACATGTCTGCCATGGCACTTATACCTGCTCATTCATGCACACAGATTAAATAAATATAATTCTGAGTCTGGACAGATAGCTGTGTAAACATAGTAAGTGCCACATACTGGTTTTTGTTTTTTTAAGCAGTTGTGTTTAGTGGCACATGATTGTAATCCCAGCTTTTGGGTGACAGACATAGAGGCAGTTTCTAGTGCTTCTGGTCAATCACTGTATTCTAATTAGTGCTCTCTAGGCCAGTGAGAGACCCTGATTCACAAAACAAAGGAGAAGGCTGTGATAGGCAGTGGTAGAGCTCTTGCCTACGATGCGTAAGGCTCTAGCAACCTCCAACAGTAAAATAAATAAACAAATAAATGTTGGGTAGTTCTCAGGAGTGACACCTGGTTTTTGCCTGTCCTCCCATATACAGGTGTCCATTCATACCCTACCCACACATAAATAGAATACCATTTTTTTTTTTTTGGTCAGGAAATGTAGTGCAGGTTGATCTCAAAAATAAAGTTTGGGCACAGGCCTTTAATCCTAGCTCTTTACTGGTAGAGATAGGTGGATCTCTGTGAGTTCCATGCTAACCAGAGCTATGTAGTGAGACCATGTGTCCAAAAATAAACACACACACACACACACACACACACACACACACACACACACACACACACACATTTCTGTATGGGCTAGAGAGATGACTTAGTAAAATGCTTGTTGGACAAGAATAGGAACCTGCATTTGATCTCCGTCACCCAAGGGGGCAGGTGCTGAAGTGTTGGCTTATGTTAAGGGTACTTACTGCTCTTCTAGAAAACCTGAGTTTGGTTCCAGCACCCATATCAGGTAGCTGACAATGACAACTGCCTGTATGTAACTCCAGATCTCCAGGGGATCTGACTCCCACTCTAGCCTCCAAGGACATCTGTTCTAGCATGAAAACATAATTAAAGATAAAAACGATGGGTGCAGCTGCACAGAGGAACTCATGATCCCAGCACTGGGCAAGTAGAGACAGAAGGATCCCTGGGGTTCTCTGTCCAGGTGTCTAGCTGCATTTCAGTGAGCTTAGTTTAAAAAGAAATTGTGCTTCAAAAATAAGGTTGGGTGACAATCGAGGAAGGTGACCCAATGTGCATGCGTCCCTGAGTAAGCCTGGTTTGTACAGCAGACTGTCTCAAGAAAGAAAACTTAGGAGTGTATTTAATACAACTGTTATTTTGTGGTTAGGGGGCTGGGAATGGAACAGGATTCTGGAACATTTTAAGTAAATGCTTACCAATGAAGTTCACTGCCAGGTCCTGGCAACAGGCTATAGTATAGTAGGAGGTGGCTAACAGTAAGGGACAGCCTTGCTCCTTAGCCAATGTTTGTGGTCAGGATATGCTCTAGGGACTGTGCCACATCAGCTGGCTTGGATGAAAGGAGTGGGAGCCCTGTCATTTTGCCACCTCTCCCAACTCCAGGATTCCATGCCTGAGGTCCGGCAGAGCTCCTTCGCCCTTCTGGGAGACCTTACCAAAGCCTGCTTTATCCACGTCAAGCCCTGTATCGGTAGGCTACCTACCCCCTTGCCCTAACCTGTGGTCCCAGTAGTGGCTTCTCCAGTGATGGAGACATGCCCTGGGAGGCCCATGACTGGACTGGGATGTATTTGTACTGTTTGATGGGTTGCCCAGCCAGTTCTGGGAGTGTGGCCTCATTGACCTTTCTGCTCAGTATTTTTTTTTATTTTTTTCTGCTCTGTTTTTGTTCCATTAGCTGAGTTCATGCCTATCCTGGGCACCAACCTGAACCCTGAGTTCATCTCTGTCTGTAACAATGCCACCTGGGCCATTGGGGAGATCTGCATGCAGATGGGTGAGTGCCCTGAAAGTGGCAGACTGTGTCTTCATTGGCCTCTTTTTTGTCCTGGGGGCCAGAGCTAGATTCCGACAGGTCCCCAGGAATGCCTCTGATTGTTCAGGGTCAAGATCATCTTTTGATTTCTCTGACAGCTGAAATCAAATAACTAAAAAGCCATTTATGAGGTGGGGTAAATGGTCTGTTTTTGCGGGGCCACCTCATGCAATTGCCGACCTGAAAGGCCCAGTGGGATCACTTGGGTGACTGGCCTCCTTACCTTGTGGGTAGTGAATTCAGAATTGGGTCTGTTGTGGCTGTGAACTTGGCTGGGAGCATCTGGAGGAGGTTCTTTGTTCTCTTAGGCTTTGTGGTACAGCAGAGTGCATGGAGCTGGGGACATGGATTGAGGTCAGCCACACCCAGCTGGCCTTCTGTGGGTGGAGTGGGCCATGAAGGGTTCTGAATGGCTGGTCCCTAGGAGCAGAGATGCAGCCCTATGTGCAGATGGTCCTCAACAATCTGGTGGAGATCATTAACAGGCCCAACACACCCAAGACACTACTGGAAAACACAGGTGAGTACCAGGCATGGGCTGAGAGGGAGAGTTCCAAGAATGGTGTCAACACCTGAAATGGGATTCTGGGAGAAACCCAAGAAAGAATGCTGGTTTTAGAAGATATAGGAAGAGACCCAGGCTGGGTGGGGAGGACTCCTTTATGGGCCAAACTCAAAAGGCCCAGGATAGCCATAGGGTCCTTCAGTTGGGGCCTGTGGGGCGGGGCTCGGTGCCTCCTATCAGAGGCCCCGCCACGTACCGTCCCGGGGCCACTCGGGGTTGCAGGTCGCCTGACGAGTCCCTCTGCCATTCCAGCCATCACCATCGGCCGCCTGGGCTACGTGTGCCCACAGGAGGTGGCACCCATGCTGCAGCAGTTCATCCGGCCTTGGTGTGTGCCTGCCTGGGTGGGACCTGCTGGGGGTGGGCAGGACAGCTGTGCTCCCAACAAACCCCCATGGATGCATGTGGGAGACCTGTACCCATGGACACCCCATCCTCACCCCATTCCCTCCATCCATTCCTTCACCTATGCTTGTCCAGCCCCAAATCCATCCACTGACCTGCTGCCCTCCTCCATGGCCAGGTGCACGTCCCTTAGGAACATCCGGGACAACGAGGAGAAGGACTCTGCCTTCCGAGGCATCTGCATGATGATTGGTGTCAACCCTGGGGGTGTTGTGCAGGTCTGGGCAGCGGGACTCAGAGGGCAGGGCGGGGGCTGGCTTGGGCGGCCCCTCACATGGGATCCGTCATGTTCCAGGACTTTATTTTCTTCTGCGATGCTGTAGCCTCCTGGGTGAGCCCGAAGGATGACCTTCGGGACATGTTTTATAAGGTGAGACTCATGGTCCCATGGGAGTCCTGGGGAGTAGACACCACAGACTTGTCCCCGCCCATTGTCACCCCTGCCTTACTGCAGATCCTCCATGGCTTCAAAGACCAAGTTGGGGAGGAAAACTGGCAACAATTCTCAGAGCAGTTCCCACCACTGCTCAAGGAGAGGCTGGCAGCCTTCTATGGGGTCTAGGTGAACGAGGAGACCACCAGGTAAGCAGTCATTTAGTACTCAGGCCTGTCAGAGAGTGACAAGGATGAAGGCCCTGACCCTCCCTCTCCCCTGCAGGTTTCTGTCTACGTCATCGTCGGAGGGTGTGCTGGGGAATGTGCTGCTTCCAGAAGTCACTGTGCCCTGGACCAGGGGGTTAGGGAGGAGTGATTGGGACCTAAATTCAGATGCACCTAGTCTGTGCATCTGTCCATCTGTTGGTCCACTTGCCCCACCGGGCCTGACGAGTGGGCAGGTGGGTGGGGACTCCATGCTCATCCTACAAATAGGGAGGGGGGTGGGACTTCTTGGTGGGCAAGAGTTCTCTAGGCTCTAATATGGGTCATCTCAGGCAGCCCATTGGGCCAGCCATGTGGGAGGGAGGAATCCTAAGGCCTACCGAATCCGGTGTCAGATAAGGCAAGGGAATTACAGGTGGGGAGGGGGGTTCCTTGTAGAGAAGCATACACTCACATGTACACATGTGGACACACGCATGTGCAGGCACCGCAGCCAGCTAGGCTGGGCCAGCCGCCCCACCATTTCCTCGACTGCATGGAGACAGTAGAATTAGTGAACCCCCAAATTATGCCTATGGCCTTCTGTGTACCTTGCATCTAGAGTATAAGAAGCTTCTGCTGTTTTGCCGGAATTGGTGGTGATTGGGAGGGCTGGGAGGTTTGGGGGACCTCAGCTGGGCCCCCAGGGCCAAGGGAGGAGGGCGGTCATTTCGGGGCTACCCTCTCAGCACTTGCACACTTTGGACCTGCTCCATACACTTCTGCCAGCATCATGGCATCCTCATTTAGTGTGTCCCCATCTTTTCATGTCCCAGCCAGCAGCAGAATGGGGACCATTGGAGCAGCTGGGTCTGTCCTGAGGCTACCCTGTAGGCTTTTCCTGTGCTCCAAAGGTATTTAAAGGTAGAGGCCTGGGACTAGTTTTCCTTAAGAGAGCTAAGGGCAGCCAGAGAAGCCATTATTTCTTGGACCACTCTTGAGACAGCTTCAAGGATAGTCCAGTTCTCTGTCCCCGAGAACTCCCTTCTCAAGGGCTGGGGCAACAGCATGTGATTGGTGAGGACAAAGGACAAAGGTTTACTGGGTCCAGCAAGATTTGAGGGCTTGGAGGAGCAGGGTATACCCAGGGCCTCAAACTTTGTCCTTTTTGGGACTTAATGCTCATCACAGTGACCACTGGACTCAGACCCCCCACCAGATTGGTACACTAATTCTAAAAAATCCTTGAAGAAATTGGTGGGGGATGCCATCAAGGTGGGAGGGGCATTCTGAGAGGAGGGGGTCACGATTACTTCCAAATTGGCTGTGGAAATCAGCCTCACAAGATCCCTGAATGTTTGTCCTCCACCCCCTTCCTTGCTTCCTACTGCTTTGGGGGCCCATTATATTTTGGGCTTTGACCCGAGTTCTGCACCTTAAGGCCTGTTCCATCATCCCTCCAAGGACCTGGACCTTATCCCACCCAGGCCATGTGTCTTTTCTCAAATAGGGTCAGGCCCTGCCTCTATTCCCAGGGACACTTAGTGCACATTCCATAACTCAGCTAGTGGTCCCCATCCCCTCCAGCCTCAAACTTGAGCAGGTCTCTGGAAGCCATTTGTAGGGAAAAAAAATTTTTTTAAAGAAAAATACCATTAGCTTTCTGGTAATTCCACTTCTTTGGAGCATCCTCTGCTGGATCTTGGGGTGTATTGATGGATTGACTGATGGAGTTATGACCACCTCTGCCCAAGGTGGGGGTTTCAACCACCTTCAGGAAAGGGGAGCCCAATTCTTGTATTTTCCTTTTTTATTTTATTTTATTTTTTTAAAGAAATTATTTAATTTTTTAATTTATTTTTTAGTTGGTTTTTGCACAATGAAGTTTTAGTTTCTTAACCTTCCTTGCCCAGGGCTGCAGATCAAGTCTGACTTTGATCTGCAGCATTTCCCTCCCTCCCCCCACCCCCCATTTCCCTGAGTCTTTCATTACCATTACCCTGTGGGCTCCCAGGTCTATCCATCTGTTACTGTGCTGTGCTGGGGACTAGCGCCTAGGTGGCGTGAGATTCCACTTGTGTAGAACTTTGTTGAGTAAAGGTCAGTTTCTTGTGAAACCCTTGGTGTCTGATTTCCTAGTCCTTGGCTTTAGTGGTAGAGTGGTATGGAGGTGGGCCTTTATGGGACTCCAGGGCTGTGAGAGTGATGACAGGATAATCTATGGGCTCTGGGAGGAATAAGGTAGAGAATAGTAGAGCAGGACACCTGAGGGACACAGCTGGCCCTGGTGGGCTGCCTGATTGGAGCAAGAGGAGAGGATATCAAGTTTGAAATCATCCTGGGTTGATTGAGACCTTGTCTCAAAAAGTGGAGCTAGAATTCCATTCATGAGGTCAAATTAAGAGGCTAGTAGCTAGTTAGCTAGACATGTAAAGTCAAATTGAGTGACCAAGGAAACCTGTTTTCATCGTAGTGATATGGGAAGGTGAGAGTGAAAGAGGGTGATGAGGTATTCTCCATGATTAATAACCCAATAAAGGGCTGCCATACATTAAGCCTAAATGCAAAAACTTACAGCAGATACAACTTTGGGTTACTGGGTAGACCAGAAATTCTTGGAGATAATAAAATAACTGGCCAGGTGGTGACACATGCCTTTAATCCTAGCACTTAGGAGGCAGATGCAGGTGGATCTCTGTGTTCAAAGTCTACAGAATTCTAAGACAGGGCTACCTAGAGGAAGGAACCCTGTCTCGAAAAACAAAAAAGAAAACCTCCAAGATGAATGTGACAATGTACACCGTAATTCAGCTACTTGAAAGACTGAAGCAGGATTGTAAATGAAACCAGTGTGAACTCAGAAAAAAGCCTTCTATGCCAGGTATGTGGGCTCACACCTTTAATGGCAGAAGCAGGCAAATATCTTGAGTTTGAGTCTAGCCTGGTGTATATAAGACCAGATGGAGCTACAATGAGACCCTCAAAAAAAAAATAAAAAAATAAAAAATAAAAAAAGATGTGTTAATGTTCTACACAAATTAGGAATTTGTGTTTGTGGGGAAGAGTATACTGTAGACAAAATTATCTTGGCCTACCATTTATTATTCACTTCTGCCTGTGTCTGACCTAGTGTTATTTGGGGGCAACCTGAGTCCGAGTTCCTGGGCCATGGTCATTCAACCCAAAAATGAAGGGTGCACAGTTGAGAACCTAAGTTAGAATTTCCAACACCCACATAAATGTGGGGTCAGGAGAGCAACTCTTAACTCCAGCACTGAGGAGCAGAGACAATGGAACCCTGAAGCTCACCGATTGGCTAAGCCAGAATAATCACTGAAATGTTTATCAGTGGAAAAACCTATTTCAAGATTTATGATGGGCTGGGCATTGTGGCACGCCTTTAATCCCAGCATTCAATGGGAGACAGAGGCAGGCATCTCTGTAAATTTGAGACCAGCCTGGTCTACTAGAGTTAGCCTAGTTCCAGGCTCCAAAGAAATCCTATCTCGGAAGAAAAAAAAAAAAAAAAGATTTATGATGGAGGCGGGCTGTGAGAGAATTTACTCAGCACATAAAGGCGTTTGCTGCCTGGTGACCGAAGTCCTAGGTTTGATTTCCCAACAGAACCCACCTAAAAAGTGAAGGAAGGACAGCTGATCCTACAGAGTTGCTCTCTGACCAGTATATGTGTGCTGTGATACACAGGAGCACACACCTCACACACAAAATTCAGGACAACAACAACAACAAAAAAAACCTAAGATGTAGATTGAAGAAGACACTTCTCCCTACTGCCATCTCGACTCCCTACTTCCGGCCTCCAAATGCGTACAAAGCATATACTCCTGGGCTGGAGTAGTAGATGGTACAACGGTTAAGCGCACTTTGGGCCAGGTTCGTGGTGCATGTCTAACCGCAGCACTCGGGAAGCAGAGGCAGACAGAGCACCGAATTCGAAGCCATCCTGGATCACATGGTGAGACCATGTCTAAAAGCACTTGGACTTGCACAAGACCCAAGTTGTGTTTCAGCACCCACACCAGGCGGTTGCCGTTCTGTAATTCCAGCTTCAAGGAATCCCAATCCTTAAAAGCAACAAAAGACAGTTGCTTGTGGTAAAAATAAATGAATGGCGGACAGAAGTGACCAGCTTGCGGTTTTAGATACCCGGTTTCCATCCTAGAATCTCGCTTCCAGTGGTTTCTGACGTCATCTAACAAGCGCCGGAAATGGTCTCGCTTCCTAGGAAACAAGACGCGGCCCAGTGGTAGCCAAATCTGAGAGCCGCACCCACCCTGTCGCCATGGAGCTTCCCTCTGGGCGGTGCGGGGATCCTCGCTCTTGTGATGAGGAGTCGGACCCTGAGCCAGACCCCGATCCTGACGTTCAGGCTGAGGCCTATGTAGCCCGCGTGCTCACCCCACCCAAACCTGGCCTGACTCCCCGGCGCTCGTCGCTGCAGTCCACGCTCTCCGCGTCCCTGGGCGCGCCGGAGCGCAAGGCTGTCTCTAGAGTTCCGGCCGTGCCCCTGCCGGGCTTGCTGAGCCTTCCCCCGGAGCTGCTGCTGGAGATCTGCGCCTACCTGGATGCGCGGGTCGTGCTTCACGTACTGCCATGCGTGTGCCAAGCACTGCACGACCTCGTGCGTGACCATGTCACCTGGAGGCTACGCGCTCAGCGCCGCGTACGTGCACCCTACCCAGTGGTGGAAGGTACGCACACCCCGGGGAGCATCAACTCCTACCAAAGTCCAGCTTGGGGTGGTTCTGGTTTGTGGGTGCGCACAGCTTCTGGAGCAGGACGTCAAGGCTGTCCCAGCTTTGACTGGCTTTGCTAGCATTAAGGCCCTAGCCCTAATCCTCCTACTTTGGCCTTAAAAGTGCTGGGCTAGCCTGTCATCTTTGCCTAGCTGGTGTGTTATTTCTTCTGCCCTTGAGTCCATTGGTTTGTAAAGGAAAGGAAAAATTGAAATTGATGATATTGAGTTTTTGTTTTGTTTTTTAAAGGGTTGTATTATGGAATTCAGAGCTTTGGGTATACTAGACAAATGCTTTAACAAGTGTTGCATCCTCAGCTGAACTTTGAGATATTGTTGATCCTGATATTACTGAGTCCTTAGCCTCTTGAAACAGACACATGACAAGCTGAATAGTTGATTCTGCAGACTTCTGGATAAGGAGTTGACCTCCAATCCCTGGTCAGATTTCCAAATATCTTTGATAAGAACAGGTGCTCAAATCAAACCTCATCCTCACTGTTGAATGGTCGGCCGATCTGGGTTTAGATTTTTGTCTTGGGAGGGAGGGGAAATTACTAGGGATAAAGCCAGGGCCCTGTGGTAAGTTCTTGACTGCTAACCACATTTTCCACTCCTTGGCTTTTTTTGTTTTGTTTTCAAGACAGGGTTTCTCTGTGTAGCTTTGGAGGCTGTCCTGGAACTCCCTTTGTAGACCTCAAACTCACAGAGATCTGTCTGCCTCTGCCTCCCAAGGGAATGTTAGGATTCCTGGCAGCTTCTGTGTCTTAATATGGCTTCCTGGTTTATAGTTAGAAGTTTAAGAACTGTGTCCCTGGGTTTGGGTCAGGTGGCTAAGGCCAGAAAGGGTGGTTAGTCTTGAGGCCCTGGATAGGACCATGTCATCTAGGCTCCAGTTGTGGGATGGAGCTTGAAAAGTGTAGTTTAGGTTTCTTAGAGCTGGGGTAAGTATTCCTAGTCCTGTATGGGAGATAAGTGGTCAGATAGCCTTAGGCAAGGTCAGAGTCTGCCTGCTTGGGGTGGGGGGTAGGGTGGCATCCAGGTGTCATTCTGTCCAGGTCTGGTGAAGTTTGGGCTCTGTGGAAGCCAGGGCTGGGCTCTGTCTGCCAATGCCCACTGACTGTCCTGCTCATGGTACCCCATAGAGGAGGACTTTGACTGGCCAACTGCCTGCATCGAGTTGGAGCAGCACCTGGCCCGCTGGGCAGAGGATGGACAGCGAGCTGAGTACTTCTGCCTGGCTGATGGCCACTTTGCTTCCATCGATGCAGTGCTGCTGCTCCAGGTGAGGGTTAGGGTTAGGGTTAGGTGGGAGGCCAGGAGAGGTAAAGGGTGGGGGTCCCTTACATCCATCTCCATGCTCTCCTTCCAGGGTGGGGCACTGTGTCTGTCAGGTTCCCGTGATCGCAATGTCAACCTGTGGGACCTACGACATTTAGGGAAGGAGCCTAGCAGAGTTCTGGTGAAGGCCTTGGGAACCCAGGGCAATAGCACACACAAGGTGAACAATCTTGGGGTGCATGAAAGAGGCTGGGAGGGTACTGCAACTCAGGGACTGGGGTTGATAGCAATTGCATAGTCTTGACTACCTATGCTGTTGGTGTAATTAGTGGTGAGTTAAGTTTTCACTGTCTAATGGGTGGTAAGATGAGGATGGATTAAGTATTAATATGCATATGCCATCAATTTATTCTTTGGCACACAGTAGGTGCTCAGTAAGTTATTGAGAGGCCCATTGCCGAGCAGTTATAAAGCTGTCATTTCATGAGAAGTGGCTGATAAAGGACAGTTTCACCTATCCTTAAGGTGATCTGTGCCCATGACCAACAGATTGAATGCTGAATTAAAATGTCCACTCTGTTACATCCTGGCTGTGTGTTCTTGGTGGGGGAATTCAACCTCTCTGTACCCAAGTTACATCATTTATCAAGAAGCATATATTACAGTACCTTTCTTAAAAGAGTTTGGCAGGGAATGTGTTGATTAGATGCCAGCTCACTACACACAGTAACTGATAAGGCAGAACTGTGTGGGTTTTTTTGTTTGTTTGTTTGTTTGTTTGTTTTTTGTAAATAGAAAAGGGAAGGCATTCAATTAAGTTCTGTACTTTTTTTTTCTCTGTGTAGGCCCAGCTGTCCTAGAACTCACTCCATAGTCCAGGTTGGCCTCAGACTCACAGAGATCTGTCTGCCTCTCCTTTCAGAATGCTGGGATTAAAGATGTGTGCCACCACTGCCTAGCTACTTTTTTTTTTATTGAAAATTTATGTGTATGGGAGTTTTAGTTGCATGTATATCTGTATGCCAAATGTACATGGAGGCCAGGAGAGGGCATTGGATTCCTTGGAACTAGAATTGCAGGTGGTTGTGAGCTGCCCTGTAGGTGCTGGGAATCAAACTTGGGTCCTTTGAAAGCTCATAACTATTGAGCCATCTTCCTAGCCCTAGAGGCTACATGCTTAATTTGGTTGCTTGAGGCCTCAAACTCCATCAGTGTGGGCCTCTGAAAGCCTTACCTTAGACTGTCATGGCTCAGGCCTGTAATGCTTACACTCTCAGGAAGCTAAAGGCAGAGAGGATTGTTCTAAGTTTGAAACTAGCCTGAGCTACAGAATGAGTTTTAGGCTAGCCTGGACTGTAGAGTCAGAATATTTCAAAGCACAGAAGTACAAAAAATAAACTATTGGAAACTGCTAGAGTGTAACTCAGTGATAGAGCACTTGCCTAGAATGTGTTGAGGCTCTGGATTCTATCCTAACACAAAGAAAGGGGTGAGGGGCACTAAGAGAGGGAGAGGTGTCTCTAGATACCATTGGGGATGTATGTTCTTGTCACCAGGCTCGGACACGCTTGCAGACCCAAACCTTAACCTCACACACTGGGTATTTTCTCCTCCTCCTGACCCTTGGTTTTGTCATCTGTAGAGTGGGAGTTGTGTTTGTTACTGAAGTGTCTGTAGAATTGGGCATGAAGGAGGAAAAGCTGATTGGCTCTGAGTGAATTTGTTCATCTCTTGCATCCTCCTCTGAAAAAGCTAGAAGGTCCAGGCTTCCTCTTTGGCTGTGGGGAGGAGAGAGCCATGGACTGTTGTTATACAGCCCTCAAAGTGACTTGTGCCTGCTCCCACAGGGCTGGGTGTGGTCGTTAGCAGCACAGGACCACCGTGTGTGCTCCGGCTCTTGGGACAGCACTGTGAAGCTGTGGGACATGGAGGCTGACGGACAGCAGTTTGGCGAGATCAAGTGTGAGGGGGCCCGGGCAGGGGGCCTGGGTGGGTAGGGCCCTGCCCAAGCCATCACCCCAGCCTTGTGTGCCGTGTGTCCCCAGGGGCAAGGCGGCAGTGCTGTGCCTCTCCTACCAACCTGACATCCTGGTGACTGGTACCTATGATAAGAAGGTGACCATCTATGATCCCAGAGGTGAGCCTTTAATTTAAGTGCTTAGAAGGCAAAGGGAAGCGATCTCTGTGAGTTCAAGACCAGCATGGTCTACATAGTAAACTCCAGGCCAACCAGAGCTGCACAGTGAGACCCTGGCTCAGAAACAAAACAAGAGAAAAGAACATTGGGGCTGGAGTGGCCAGGGCAGTGCAGGAGCTAGAGAGATGGCTCAACAATTAAGAGCACTGATTGACCTTCCAGAAGACCTGGGTTGGATGAGAGGCACCCATATGTTATTAGCTAACAACCACCTGTAACTCTAATTTAAGAGGATACATTGCCTTCTGGCCTTCATGGGCAGGGTATTCATGCCGTGCACAGACATATGTAGACAGAACACCCATACACATAAAAAAGGAACCTCAAAAATTAAAACAAACAAACATTGAGTCATTTGAACAAAGGACATTGGTGGATAACATAACCCTGTCTGCACTGCAAGTATTTTCTGTGTCTCTGTGATCCATTGTTCTTGTTCTAGAGATTGAACCTAGTGCCTCCCTCATGTTAAACAAATGCTTTGTCCCTGAACTGTATTCCATTTTATTCTGAGACAGACTATTATGTTGCCCAGGCTAGCCTCAAACTCACTCTGTATCTTAGAGTGGCTTCTACCTATTATCCTCCTGTCTCAGCCTTCGGACTCCTCAGCAGTAGGGTTCTAGGATTGCACCATGAAGCCTGGCTGATGATTAATCTCCCCTGGCCCCCATCCTGGGATAGAAGCCAAGGCCTTGTGCTTGCTAGTCTATTGCTTAGTTGTTAAGCCATATCCCCACCCCAGCTATAACTGAGTCATCTTACTCCGTTAAACTGAAGGGATCCTGAGATGGACTTAGGCTTGGGTGGAATGAAGTGCCTGGCTCTGTTTTGGGACAGGCTGGTGGGGTAGGAAGGAGAGGTGGCATGGAGGCAGGGGCTATGAAAGAATAAAAGCCTGTGGGCCCTGGATCCAGGTGGGCACTGAGGGGAGGAGAGTGATTGGTAAGGAGTCAAGAAGGTGTAAGATTTTCACATGTGAGATAGTGGCCCAGATCCTCAGGTGGGCCTGAGTCTCTGAAAGGCTCTGATGTCCTTCATCCTCCTTGGCCCATCATCCCACTCTAGCTGGCTTGGCCCTAGTGAAGAGCCGGAGGCTGCACTCGAGCGCTGTGCTAGCGGTGCTGGCAGATGACAGGCATATCATCTCAGGCAGTGAGGACCACAGTCTCGTGGTATTTGATCGCCGAGCCAACAGTGTCTTGCAGCGGCTGCAGGTGGGGTGCCCTTCCCAGTAGCTCCGAGGAGGACTGCAGCCCAGCTTGCCGTTCCTGAGCTTCTCTATTCCTTGTCCTCCCACAGCTGGACTCCTATCTGCTCTGCATGTCTTACCAGGAGCCGCAGCTCTGGGCCGGTGACAACCAGGGCCTGCTCCACGTCTTCGCCAACCGAGATGGTTGCTTCCAGCTTGTTCGGGTCTGCTAGGACCCTTGTCTGTACCTTCCCTGTAACGCCTTGGGTGTGGAGGGCTAACCATGGGAGAACTCCACCTGAGTGTCACCCATTATTTCTCCCCTAGTCCTTTGATGTGGGTCACCAGTCTCAGATCACAGGGATCAAACACTCACTGGGGACTTTGTACACAACATCTACTGATAAGACCATTCGGGTAAGAACACTGTCCCATGCAGACTCCCCCACTGGCCAGGGCACATATCCTGACCTCTGCCCCTTACCCTTCTCAGGTTCATGTGCCCACAGACCCACCTAGGACCATCTGTACCAGAAGCCACCACAATGTGTTGAATGGGGTAAGGTCCTGCCCCATGTAGCTTGCTGACCCCTACCAAGAACCCATGCCATCCCCTAATTCCACTGTCACTGCTCCCCAGATCTGTGCTGAGGGCAATGTGGTGGTGGCTGCCTCTGGTGGCCTGTCATTGGAGGTCTGGAGGCTGCTGGCCTAAAGAGCTGGACATGGATGTGCCTGGATGTTGGTGTATACTGCCTGCTGAGGCTGCACATAGGCCTCAGCTCTGGAGAACCTTCCTGTGATTGGTGCTGCTTCTGCCCTGCTCCACAGGCCTGGGGCAGAGGAAGCCCTAGGGCTGGGCCCACACCTGTACCTGTGGAGGTGACATTCTGGTTTTATCCACCCAGGGGGCTGTTCTTATTTTCTACCGTTGGGTTTTTTTTTTTTTTTTTTTTTTTTGTTTTGTTCTGTTTGTTGAGACGGGGTCTCATGTAACCCATGCAGGCCTCATACTCTCTATGTATTTGAGGCGGGCCTTGAATGCCTGATCCTCCTGCCTAAGTCTCCAATTGTTGGGATAACGGGTGCACCACCAAGCATGGATATTCCCTGTTTTGTTCGGATTTGGGTGTTTGTTTCCCACAGGCGAGTGAAGGAGAAATAAATGGCCTACTGTGCAGTTGTTGGAAACTGGAGTGTGAGCGCTGTGTGACCATGTTCTGTGACTGTTTAGAGTGCACATGGGACTGAGTGGGAGGGCTAGCATGTTAGGGCTGGTGCCTGCTGCTCCTTGTGTGCATGCCCTCAAGGACCATGGACACTTAGTCTGACTTAACTTAGTAAGGTGCTTGTGGGCTATGTGGCATGTAGACTCTGACTTAGATCCCTAGTATAAGTCTGTATGGAGGGAGCAGAATCTGCCCTAGCCACCCTGTAGGTATGTAGGTATGGCAGGGGGCCATAGTGTGGGTCTCTCCATGCAGGGCTCTAGGTGCGCAGGTATGTGACTGGAAAATGGGCATAGAAGGAAGCCTGGCAGGTGTGCACTGATCCCCAAAAGCTGTGGTACCCCTCAGCCTCCTGCTTTAGCACACACAAATGATAATACAGGAGCAGTATGTTTATTGAGGCCCTGGTACTCAGGGTTATGGGGTAGTAGCATTATCGTGGGGTCATAGGATAGCACAGGGCTTCTTTTCCTTGAAAGGGTTGGTGGCAGCTGGGATGCCCACAAGGAAGGGATCAGTCTTGGCCTGCTCCGTGCAGAACTGCAGCAGATCTGTGGCTGCCTTGGACACCTGCAGACCAACCAAGTCAGCCACATCTGGGTGTCCGCCTGCTCCCTTGCCCAGCTGTGCCCACTGCAAGCCTGCCCCAACCCTTACCTTTATGCGGTTGATGCCTGCCTCCATCCGCAGTTGCTCCACTGCCCGGCGGGCCTGTCCGATGTCACTGCCAGTGGCCGCCTTGCTGGACATCTGGGAGGTGAGCAGGGCTGTGCAAGCCTGAGCTTCCAAGCTTCTGCCAGTCTTTCTGGGTCCCTGGCTACTCCTAGTTCCCACACGTTCAGATACCACAGCTGAAGACTACTGAACAAGCTTGGCTGCCTGCTCCAGCCTCAGCTACCCTACTCTGGCTCCCTCCTCAATCTTCAACCCCCTTCCCAGTCCCTGCAGAGACTTTGAAGTGGGGACCCAATAAAATGTCACTTCAACAACAGCAGCAGCTGCTGTGACAGAAGGGGTCCGATCCCCAGGAGGCCCAGTGGCTGCTTTTATGTCACATGTTTCTTGGATCCCCTGAGGGACCAGGCAGCTTGGCTTCAGACCTGAGGATGTGGACTCTTCCATGCTGGGTATCTGTGGATGTTCACAGCAGACCTCCCTCCCTGTTTCTGCCACCTCATGCAGGCTGTGTGTGTACCCTGGCTGTGCTCTTCCCTGAACTCCAAACTGTCTTTTTCTTTTATTTTCTTTTCTTCCTTTTTCTTGAGACAGTTTCTCTGTAGCTTTGGAGCCTGTCTTGGAACTTACTCTTTATACACCCGGCTGGTCTTGAACTCACAAGAGATCCATGCCCTTCTCTGCCTCCTGAGTGCTGGGATTAGAAGGCATGGGCTACCACTACCCAGCCCTCATCCCATTTAAAAAATATACATTTTAATGGGTCTCATAGGGCTGTCTTCAAAGTGACTATGGCAGCCCAGGCCGAACTTGCCATCATGCCTGTCTTGACATCACTCTTGTGTGTTACACCTCTTACTGTGTGCATCCCCAGACTTGTATCTCAGCTGCTCAGGCACCCATCTCCAAGGCCCTCATCCCTCTCCTCCTATCTAACTGCCTCAGGTACCATCATATCAGGTACCAGCGTTTTGGTTGTGTTTTGCTTTTGTTTGGTTTGTTTGGTTTTTGGTTTTTTGAGACAGGGGTTCTCTGTGTAGCCCTGACAGTCTTGAACTCAAGAGCTCCACCTGCCTCTGCCTTCCTGGGCTCAATGGTGTGTACCACCACTACTTGGCCCTATCAGCCTTTCAGTGACATTCTCTGGTTCCTGCTCTTATTGTTCATGTAACCTGTCTTCCTCCCCAACCGTGACCCCCTGGCCTAAACCAGTACAGGCTCTGTGTGTCATTTGCCAGCTTTCCTCTGCCCTGCCCTGGCTGTTGTGGGCATGGTGTGGTGCACACCTATGACCCTGTCACTCTGGAGGCTGGCTTGGGCTGCACAGTAAGACTATCGCAAACAAAACAAAAACAAAAACCAATTGGGGTGGGGTGGTTGGCACCATGTGTATTCCAAGCTACTCTAGAGGCTGAGGTGGAAAGACCATTTACTGAGAGGCATGAGTTAGAGAGCAGCCTGGGCCACAGAAGGAACCTGTCAAGGAAATCAAAAACACTTCTCTCCACCTGCTTTGCAGCCTCTTGCAGTAGGCACATCCTCTGTAGTCCACAGGGTGCTGCCGTCAGACCAACTCCTGGAATTCCTTTGTTATTTTATGAGTAATACCACGATTATCATTCAGACAGGGGCTGGCTATATGTCATCTAGACTAGTCTTTCACTCCAGGGCCAAGGTGTCCCTCTGCCTCATCCCCTTGAGTAGCTGGGACTCTAGATACTCTCAGCACACCCAGCCTCTTATTAATTAGCCTTCCCCATTATCCCTCAGGGATTACCCAGACACTGTTGTGTTCCTTCCCTCCCTCACTGCTTTCCTCTCCCTCCTTCCCCTCCTCAGCCTTGAGCTGCTACAACAAATATCACAGACAGAATTGTATAAACAATAGGAATTGTTGGCTGGGTGGTTGGAAGTCAAGGTGCTGGTTTTGGTTTCTCTAGAGACTGTGTTTCATCAACTGCTTTTTAAAAAGTATTTTAAAATTGCATTCATTATCCTAGCACTCAGGAGGTAGAGGCAGGCTGATCTCTGTGAGTTGAGGCCAGCCAGATCTATATAGTAAGTTCCAGGCCAGTCAGAGTTACATGGTGAGACCGTCACAAAAGTATTTGTGTGTGTTGGGGTGAGGGATGCATGTGTAAATCAGGTCAGTTTTCTGGAGTCCGTTCTCTCCTTACACCATCTGGGTCTTGGGGATTGAACTCAGGTAGCCAGGCCTCCTGACAATGGCTTTTACCCAGTGAGTTGTGATCTCACCAACCCAGAGGTCAGCTTCTTCCTGTGTTCTTACAGGCTTTTTCCTCTGAATGCAAATCACTGGTGACTCAGTGTTTATCTGAGCATAACAGCCATTGCTGTCTTAATCAGAGCAGCTCTGGCTACCTACAGTCAACCCTCAAGATTGAACCTGTTCCTCATAGAAGGAGGGAGTGTTGGCATCAGGCTCTTACCTGGGAATTCTGCCACTTTGCCCCTCTGCCTGCCACCCCTTAGAGGTATGCAATTCTCTTCAACCACATGTGGCATTGGGCAGTGCTGGCATATATAGGAGGTTACCTGAAGAGGGGTCCTCTACTCTATCCTTGCATCTTTGGAGGAGTAGTGTCTCTGAAGGCTTTATATTAAACATGAATTTTCTAGGTCTTCTGGGCTTTGCCAAAATGCCATGTGTTTGGCATTTTTCTCCAATCACCTTTTCCTTCAGCTAAGGTTATGGACTCTTCTGTCCACCTTCATATTTGAGTGTGTGTGGGGGGGGGCAGGGACAGCCTCATTCCTCAGGAGACATCTACCTGGTCCCCCAAACCTTTTATTTTGTGCATGTGTGAGCATGTACATATGTGAGCTTGTGGAGGTCAGAAGATAATTTATGGGAGTCCAAGGCTCTTTTCTTTTACCGTGTGCCTTGGCCATTAAGTCATCCTACAAGTCTCCAGGATCTGCCTTTCTCTGCTACTCCAGAGCTGGAAATACTGGCATGGCACTGCCCTTACAGTCTTTTTTTTTTTTTTTTTTTTTTGTTTAATTTGAGTTCTAGGAATTGAACACATAGATCCAATCCACTCTTGCAAAGCTTTAACTGACAGCTATTTCCTTCACCACACCATCCCCTTTTGTTGAGCCATGGCCTCAATCTATCGTGCAGGCTGGGCTGGAACTTGAGATTCTCCTGCTTCACCTGTTAACTGCTGGCTGGCTGGGCTGGTATGTGCAACCAGCCTGGCTTAACCACAATTTCTGTTTCATCATTCAGACTATGGACATCAGGAGGGCAGAGGTCTTGTTCACTGTTGAATCTTAGTGCCCAGTAAAGAGCACTATTTATTGTAGACTACACAAATTGTAGAATTAATAATAGGTGCCCCTGTCGCTTCTTGGGGTAAAAAGATTGTAGCCATGCCTGCCTCCCACAAGGGACCCATGGCTCAGTGGAAGGTGACAGCTGTGGCTGGAGGGGAAGAAGAGGAGGCACTGAAGTTTTTGGAGACTTTGGGAGGCACCAAAAGGAATTCCTATTCCGTTTGACAAGAGGCTGTAGCTAACTCATTTTGCCTGATGCCCTAAACCCTAAGGGCTCTGTCTTAGGAACAATCGCCTCGCTCATAGGGGACAACAATATTTGGACAGACAACTTTCAAATTAGGCACTTCCCTCCGCTTAAAGCTGAGTCCTCTTTTAGGGAATAACGGCTCCGGTTGCCAGTGTACGGAACACTGGCGTAAGATGGCTGCTACCAGGAGTGCAGGCGCTACTGAGGGTCATGTGACTAAAAGCTTCCGGTCCCCGTCCCTCCCCCAGACTCTTGAGTCCCGTTTCCTGGGCTCGGGCCGACCACGCTGAGAGAGAGAGATTCCGCGCGTCCCGAGGCACCAGGCACCGAGGCAGCTGTGACCTGAGAGCAGCCGCAGGCGCATGGAGGGGACCCCGCAGGGGGTGGCGCCCGCCGCGGCGTTGGCTGCCGTGCTCAAGCACAGCTCGGCGTTGCCGCCCGAGAGCGCTCAGGTGCAGGGTTACGACTTCAACCGCGGCGTGGATTACCACGCTCTTCTGGAGGCCTTCGGCACCACCGGATTCCAGGCTACCAACTTTGGACGCGCGGTGCAGCAAGTCAACGCCATGGTGAGGCGCAGGGCCGCCCAGGAGTGGGACGGGAGGGCGGGGCAGCCCGGGGCCGCCCCGCGCGGATTCGCGTGTGAGTGTCTGGACTGGGCGGAGTCCTGGTAAATTTGCGTCCTGGGATGGGGGGAGATTGGGGTTAATGGAAGGAGATTGTAGGAGGAGCTTAAATTAAAGCCTTGGATTCACTTTTCCCAGTGGAAGCAGACTTGAAAAGAAGATACTGTGTGGTTCCTAACAGGGAACAAACCCTAAGTGACAGACCTGGGCTGCGAAAGGCAGGGCTAGGGTCTGCACAGACAGCTGTTGTGCTTTAGTTTTGAGGTAGTTCTGTACAACCAAACTCTGGAATCCAGTCCGCCTGGGGTTCCTCCACTGAGGTTTGGAGTCAGTGCGGCTTTACTGTTCCCTCCCTCACGTGCAGATTGAGAAGAAGCTGGAGCCGCTAGCACTGGATGAAGACCACCATGAAGACCTGACCCAGAGCCGCCGCCCACTCACAGGATGCACCATTTTCTTGGGCTACACATCCAACCTCATCAGTTCGGGCATCCGTGAGACCATTCGCTATCTTGTGCAGCACAACATGGTGAGACCACATTAGGTCTGTGGCCTCAGCCTCCTTGAGCTAATGGATAGTAGGGTTACTGTTCGTTTAAGAGAAATGAAGGGTCTGAAGAGGTTCAGAGGTTAAGAGTATTTGCTCTTGTGGAAGGTCTGCGTTTGTTTCCCAGCACCCATGCTCGCAAATGCCCATAACGCCATTTCCAGGGATGTAGGGAAAACATTGGTACATATACAAGAAATAAAGTTTTAAAAAGGATGCAAGGAGATGGGTTTTTGTTTTTGGATGCCTGATGAGTGGTGGGATCACAGGAGTGTGCCACTTTTTCTGGCCATGGGTCTCTAAGCAGAGGAACAGACTTGAGTTGGTTTTGTTGCATGCTTTGGGTCTGGATGAGTTCGGGCTGATGTTAGGAGTGCTGCTTAGAATGAGGGCCAGTGTTGTTGCCTGCGGCTACAGGTGGATGTGTTGGTGACCACTGCTGGAGGTGTGGAAGAGGATCTCATCAAGTGCCTGGCGCCCACATATCTTGGCGAGTTCAGCCTCAGTGGGAAGGAGCTCCGGGAGAATGGCATCAACAGGTGGGCCCTGAGTAGTGATGGTGGCAGGGAAGCTGGACTGACGGTCTTGGTGACTGATGCCCATGTGCCTCCCATCCCCAGGATTGGGAATCTGCTGGTGCCAAATGATAATTACTGCAAGTTTGAGGACTGGCTCATGCCCATTCTGGACCAGATGGTGCTGGAGCAGAACACAGAGGTAGGGCTGGAAGGGTTCAGGAGAACCTACACAGTAGTCAGAAGACATATATGGGATAAAACTGACGTTCTTTTCCTTGCAGGGTGTCAAGTGGACACCTTCCAAGATGATCTCCCGGCTTGGCAAGGAGATCAACAACCCAGAGTCTGTGTATTATTGGGCCCATAAGGTGGGTTGGTGGGGATGACATTCCTAGGCTTTGGCATGTGCCTCTTGGAAGTCTCTATAATTATTCTTAGTCTTCCCAGACTTAGATGTGGCCTGTCAAACACAGAGAGGCTAGGTAATCTGTCTGTTACCTAGCTATGTGTAAGGCTAGCTATGCCCTTACACTATTGGGATCACTTAGGTGTAGTGCTTAAGAACTCACTGGGGCCTGACACAGGGTACCATGCTCCCAGAGACAGTGGAAAATAATGAATCGCCGCTCAGCATGCCAGACACCTTCTTAGAGGCATGTAGTTTTCCTCTCCTCTGCTTCATGTCCACGAGAGAAGTCAAGCAGCCTGTTTGGGTAGGGAGGGTTGCCACGGGGTTGGGGACCAGTTTTTCTGGGCTTGAGCTGGAGCTAACTGATCCTGTCTCCACACCAGAACCACATTCCTGTGCTGAGCCCTGCACTCACAGATGGCTCACTGGGTGACATGATCTTCTTCCATTCCTACAAAAACCCAGGCTTAGTTCTGGACATCGTAGAAGGTGAGGCGCTAAGGCCCTGGGAGAAGAGGGAGGAGGGCCGACCAAGGCCAAATGCCTGACCTCAGCCCTCTCTCTCAGACCTGCGACTCATCAACATGCAGGCTATTTTCGCCAAGCGCTCTGGGATGATCATCCTTGGCGGAGGTATGGTCAAGCACCACATTGCCAACGCTAACCTCATGGTGAGTGGGGTGGTCCTTGGCATGTATCTCTGTTGCAGATATAATGGCATGCTAGGCATGGACTACAGCAATGGACTAGATGGGCCAGAATCCCTGTCCTCTTTGGAGTTATGTTGGCGTGAGGCAGTCAAACAGTAATAAGTGACATGAATGTCATGTGGCAAGGTGACTATAGTCCCAGCTATTTGGGATACCAAAGTAGGAGGATGGCTTGATTATAGTTCAGGGCCAATCTGGAATGCTATAATACGAAAGGAGTGCATGTTTAATAAAGGGAGTGTTGGAAAAGGTTTCTGAAAAATGTGACCTTGAGCAGACATTTTCAAGAGGTGCCTCTCACAGGCCTTATGGTTATGTACAGGGAGAAGAGCATTCCCAGTGAGCCCAGCAAGTGCACAGGCCCTGGGCATCTAAAGTAGCCAAAGAACAGCTTGGGAGTAGAGTGGTAAAGTGCTGGAGGTTACACTGCACTGCTAGCTGGGCCTGTGGCAGTGAAGATAGGACTCAGGAGCTTGCAGAGGCCCCCTGATGGCTGTAGGGTGGGAGTGATGGGTCTGAGTGGTGCTGTGGGAAGAAAAGATTTATCTTCTGCAGATGGTTGGTTGCAATTACTGCTGAGCACAGTGTGTTGACTACAGCTTGGCCATCCTTGGGTTTTTCTTTGAGATCAGCCTCTTTGTTGTTGTTGTCCAGGTAGGTTTTGAGTCCCTTGGATCAAGGATCCTCCTGCCTTGCCCTGCCTAGTAGCTGGATCCACAAGCCTGAGTTAGCACTGCTAGTTCCAATGTCCCTTAATCAGACTGCTGGGTAATACCCGTGTATTGGATTGGTGTTTTATTGTCTTATGTTTAAAATTTGAGATAGTTACATACACATTTTGGGGCAGGAACCTAGAAGGAAATCATGTCCATAATTTAAGTGTTGTGATGACATATAGCTTGAAGGTAATTTCATACACTACTTTTAAAAATGATTTATTTTTAATTATGTGTGTATTTAATTATACATGTGTGCCTATGTACACTTGTGAGTAAAGCACAGGTGCCCACAAGAGTCCAAAAGAGGGCATTGGATCACCTGGAGCTGGAGTTACACATGGTTGTGAGCCACCTGACATGAATGTAGAAATTGAGTTCAGGTCCTGTCAGAGCATGAAATGCTGTGAGCCATGGCTCCAGTCCTATATGCTATTCTTCGCCTGTGGTTTAACTGACTTGTCACACGGCTGTTCAGAAGTAGTACATTTTGGCTTTGGAGGGACAGCTTGTACCCAGAGGTGGTTGTGTTGGAAACATGGACCATCTCACCTGCCCAATAACTTCAGGCATTGATGGGCCCTTCCTAGAAGCTCTCAAGGCCTTCCTCTGTGTCATACTCCAGCCTCTTTGGTTCTGGATCTCTCAGTCTGTTGCTTCTGACCAGCCTCTCCTCTGCCCACAGCGGAATGGGGCTGACTATGCTGTCTATATCAACACAGCCCAGGAGTTTGATGGTTCAGACTCAGGAGCCCGGCCAGATGAGGCTGTCTCTTGGGGCAAGATCCGGATGGATGCACAGCCAGTAAAGGTAGAAACTGGCTGCCTAGGGTGAGTCCATGGGCAATGGCCATGGATCCCATGGCTTACCCAGGTTCCCTGCAGGTCTATGCTGATGCTTCTCTGGTCTTCCCCCTCCTGGTGGCTGAGACGTTCGCCCAAAAGGCAGATGCCTTCACAGCTGAGAAGAATGAGGACTAAGAAGATTGGTAAAGAATGGGGACTCATGTCATACCTTTATTTATTATCTTTACACACCAGCCCCTCCCTGGACCCGCACACTTCTTGGTCAGCAGCATCTCTAGAATAAATGGTCTTTGTTGGGGCTTCTGAGTTGGTGTGGGTCCTTTGGCTTGGTGTCAGATCCCTAAGCCTCAGCCTGCTCCACCCTCTGCCTCATAGGTCTCTTCTCGCCAGTACTGGATGCTGCCCCCCATGGCTGTCAGCAGGCAGGGTTCCGTGGGATGGTAAGCCAATGACTGTACCACACTAGAACCCACAGACAGGGTCAGTGCCAGGGCACCCTAAGGAATGAATGATGGAGAACAATTACTAATGATCTGGCTATCTCCCTGAGATCCAGCCTGAAGTCTTCAGTCACCTTTTCCCTGACTTCTTTTGGTGATGCTGAGAGTACTAGGCACATCTTGCCACCAAGCCAGACCCTCAGCCCAGACTCGTAGCCTCAGACATAGAAAGGTCCTGGCCCAGTTTTCCTTGTGGCTCCACCTGAATGTTTTTTCTTAGTCTTGGTGTTCCATTTTTAGGGTACTAGGGATTCAAGGCTTATACATACTAGGCAAGTGCTTAACACTGTGTTCCACTCCTGGCCTATAATGGCTTCTCAAACAGTACAGACATCACCTGGCCAAACTGCACCCCTCTGGAGCTCTACCTCCAGGGGCTAAGTTTCCTGAGAGTCTCTTATACGTCACTTACTCTTACCCTATATAAAAAAACAAACAAACAAACAACCCCACCCAACAACAACAACAAAAACCCAAAGAGCTCTGTAGTCCCAGGCTAGTCTCAAATCCAGCAAATGTTTCTCTCTTTTTTGTTTTATTTTGTTCGAGATAGGGTTTCTCTGTAACAGCTTTGGCTGTCCTCGAACTCACAGAAATCCATCTGCCTCTGCCTTCCAAGTGCTGGGATTAAGGTGTGCCCCACAATCATTGGACTCAGCAAACCTTTATTTGCAGTGTAGTGCTGGGATTACAAACTGGCTTGAACTCTGTCTTTCATAGCCTCCCCAGTTGCTGGGATTACATACATGTACTACATCACCAACCTCTTTTCCTTCAGGGGACCCTCTTGGCACTGCCTTTAGACTTCAGAAGTGCATGTTTTGCTTTCTTGGCCACCACTTGCTCCAGGCATGTCTTATTCTTCTGAGTCACTGTTCCCTGACATTCTGGGCACTAGCAGGCCTACTTGGCAGACCCAATGATTTTCATTTTCCTTGTCACCCCATAGTTACAATACTATTTAGTTCCTAAACTAGTACTTTGTGTACCTTTTGTGTGCCCTTCAAGGCTAATTTTAGTCAGGAGCTTCAGAAGTTAACAGGATTCCTGATACCTTAGTTCCCAAAGCAAGAGCTGGTTTCTGGGGTCCCATAGTTTTTCCACTCTTCTTACGGAGCTTAATGTTACTGATTGGGCCCCCACCTCAATAGGGTTCTTGGAGGCCCTAGAACCCTGATCTCACTAAGCTAATGGTCCATCTCCACCCTGGGCATGTCAGGACCTAAGGTTTAGAGCCATATGAAGCCCATATGCAGATAAGGGCTTCTTGGTGATGGAAGCCCAGGCTTGGTGCCTGGCACTGGCTCCTCTCACTTGGGTTTGCTTCAGTAGCTCAGCCTGACACTTAACAGCCCTGTCTGACCTAGAGCCAGCCACAGCCACCACCATCTCCAAGTCCTCTGGCATTTGTTGTTTCCTTTATTGAAATAATGCTTCCTGCTTTTCCCTCCTTCCTCCTTCAAATTCCAGCCTAGGAATTTGCCAGCCTGAGGCAGGATGAATTCAAGCCCAGCCTGGGCTAAAAGTGAGACCCACCCCTACCCCTATGCCACAGGTCCCAGCTCAAATACCGAACATGATTGTTCTTTTCAGACCTGGGAGTGGCTGAGGTATACACATAGCTGATGAAAGCTTACCTCTACCAGGTCCCAGAAGAACACCTGCCCATCCTCAGAGCAGCTGACCACATGTGTGTCACGTTCACTCAGGCAGCAGTCTAGCTTGTACTGCTGGTTCTTATGGCCAACATACCTAGCAGTGGGGGATGGGTAGAATCAGGGGGGCTTGTTCCCCCTAGCCTCAGAAGTAGGGGAAGGGGGAAAGGCCAATCAAGGAGACTTACTCGCCTAGCAGCTCCCCTGTGTCTTTATCTAGAAGCCGCAAAGTAGAGTCCAGGCTGGATATCAGAGTGCACTGACCATCCTGGCTGAAGCAGGTGCAGGTGATGGGACCTGGGAGAGAGTGTGGCAGGCAGGTGAATCTGGGTGCTCTTGCCTGCCCCATTATCTGCCTTGATTGTCCTGCTGGGCCCAGGGCCACACTCACTGCCCACGTAGTCTGAGAAGACCTGCCCCTTCCTTAGGTCATAGCGTCTCACTCGACCATCCACGGAGCTGCAAGAAAAGGTAGATCCAGCCTGAAGCATTGCAACCTTCTATTCCAGGGGCAACTTGTGTTTTGGAACTTGCTCTGTAGACCAGGCTGGCCTCAAACTCACAGAGATCCACCTGCCTCTGCCTCCCAAGTGCTGGGATTTAAGGCGAGAGCCACCAACACCCATCTTATCTGTTTTTTTCAAGACAAGGTTTCTTTGTGTAGCCCTGGATGTCCTAGAACTCTGTAAACCAGGCTGGCTTCTTTGCATACACAAGGTCCTGAGTTCCATCCTTAACACAACACCACAACCAGGTATCAGAATGTACAGGTTCTATGGAACAGCCTAAAATTTGCTGTCCCTGGTAGATCCTGAAACCAGCCTACTACAGACACCAAAGCAACTGTGTTCAAGGGGTGCGATTCCTTCACCACTTCCAGCATTACTACTGGATTATTCTTACATGTATGAAGGGTTTGCCTCTAATCTTCAGTCCCTTAATGCCCACACCCACCAAACAGCTTTCATCGCTTTTTTTGAGACAGGATCTCATATAGTTCTGGCTGGTCTCCTTTCACTTACTACATGACTGAGACTGTCCTTGAACTCCTGCTGGGTTGCTGGGTTACAGGTGTCCTATCATGTAGCTCACCAGGACACTTTTAAAGCACAGCCACATCATGCCAATCTTTCACTACTAAGAAACATGGCCTTTCACCACTCTCAGAAAAATAAATATTGACTGGGAGGCAGAGGCAGGCAGATCTCTGAATTTGAGGTCAGCTTGGTCTACAAAGCTACACAGAGAAACCCTGTTTGGGGAGTTGTTGTGGGGGGTGGACTCAAAAACAAACCAAACCAAAAGAAAGACAGAAAAATAAATGTTCAAATGCCCCCTGCAGCCTTTTGACAACTGCCATTCCTTCAGCCTCTCTCATCTGGCTGGTTGTTGGCACCTGCCAGGTTCATCTGGGGCCAAGTGCTGGCTTTCCCTCCACCTCACCACTAGGTGGCTCTCACGCACCCAAGGGTACTCTCATCAGGCCTTCACTGTGACCAGTCTTATCACTTCTGCCATCTAAAGCTACTGTCTCATAACTTCCTCCTGTCCCTGCTGATTAAATTAGTTGCACTCCTGCTTTTATTTATTCATTTATTTGTTTTTTTATTACTTTTTTTTTCCAGACATGGTTTCTTTGTTTAGCTCTGGCTGTCCTGGAATTTGCTCTGTAGACCAGGCTGGCTTTAGAGGTCTGCCTGCTTCTGTCTCCAGAGTGCTGGGATCAAAGGTGTAGGCCATCACTACCCGGCAGGCTGGCCTTTATTCCTTAATCCTCAGCCTTGGCCTTCCCAATGCTGGGGAGATATGTCACCATACCTGCCACAGTTGGCACTGAGTAACTTTGTTTTTTGAGACAGGGTCTCTATGAAGCCCTGGCTGGCCTGGGATTTGTTATGTAGAACAGATTGGCCTAGAACTCAGAGATCTATCTGTCTCTGCTTCCCAAATACTGGGATTAAAGGATTGTACTACAGTGCCTGGCTCATGGTTGCATTTATTTATATAATTTTTTTTTTTTTATTTCTTGGATTTATTTTTATCTCATATGCATGAATATTTTTGTCTGTCTGTATTTGCACCATATGTATGTGTCTAGTCCCCTAGGGAGGCCAAAAGAGTGTTGGATCCCCTAGAACTGGAGTTACAGATGGTTGTGAGCCATTATGTAGATGCTGCGAATCAAACTCTGGTCTTCTGCAAGAGCAACAAGTGCTCTAAACCACTGAACAATCTTTCCAGCCACCAGGTTACATTTATTGACTGTGCTGCTAGGCAGTTAACACTGGGAACTGCAACTCTCAGTGGAATGGAAGAGCCTGCAAAGTTTCTATCATTCAGTAGCCCATGCTGAACTAGAGAGATCCAGAAAGGTCCAAGAAGGTGACATCAGAAGTGGGACTTGGAGAGTAGCCAGCCAGGTGTGGCCCAAGGAGAGATGTGGACTGGCATAGGAGGCCTTTTCTAGTTTTTATTTTTTTTGCCTAAATTCTTGAGCTTTGGGCCACAACATGGAATCAACCACAACAAAGTTCCATATCACCAAACAAATGGTATCTTTAGGCTGGGGAGATGGCTCAGCAGGGGAAAAAAATAAGACTGATGATCCAAGTTTGATCTCTGGAACCCAAGTAGCTGTATGAAGTAGCAGGCGTCTAAAATCCCAGCACTCCTGGTAAGGAAATGGGAGGTGGAGATAGAAGAATCTTTTGGAAGTTAAGGGCCAGCTAGGCTGGAGTACATAGCATGACAGAAACAGCAAGAGAAACTACAACAAAAAGCTGAGTGGGGCACATCAGGTAGCTCACAACTACCTACAGCAGCAGCTCTAGGGGAGCAAATGCCTCTGACCTGCTCATCCCCCTCCCATCACCCCTTCCGTACAGATGCATACACCATTCTGTTTATTCTAAAATGCCTTATGTGTACTTGTGTACCATGTGCTAGAATTAGGTATCAGATCTTCTGGAACTGAAGTTACAGACAATTGTAAGTCATCATATAGGTGCTGGGAATTGAACTTAGGTTTCTTTGGCAGAGAGGCCAATGCTTTTAACTACTGACCCATCTCTCCATCTCCCATAGTTAACAAAACTAACCTTTATGCTCAGCTTTTTGGGATCCTTGTTTTGGCTTACAGAATAAAATGTTATCTGAGCTGGGCCAGGCTTTGAGGTACAGCACTCTGGAGGCAGAGCTGGGAGCAGGGCCACAAGGCCAGCCTGGTTTATATAGTGAACCCCCTTCTCAAAAAAAATATATCTAGGCTGGGTTCAGCATGGTGTTTGTGGTTTTTTTGTTTGTTTGTTTTGTTTTGTTTTGTTTTTCAAGACAGGGTTTCTCTGTGTAACAATCCTGGCTATCTTGGAACTCACTCTGTAGACCAGGCTGGCCTTGAACTCACAGAGATCGGCTTGTCTTTGCTTTCTAAGTGCTGGGATTAAAGGTGTGCACCTTCACTGCCTGGCATGGTGGTTTAAAATGTGCATTCATGTTTTGTCATGGGTGTTGGTTCCCCTGGAACTGGAGTTACAGATGGTTATGTGGGTGCTGGGAATTGGGCCTGGGTCTTCTGGGAAAGCAGTCAGTGCTCTTAACCCTGAGCTAGCTCTCTGCCCCTCCCCCTTCCTTTAAAGACAAGATTTCTCTACGTAGCCTTAGCCATGCTGGAACTTAATTATGTAAACTAGGCTTGCCTCAAACTCAAGAGATCTAAATGCCTCTGCCTCCTGAGTGCTAGGATTAAAGGGATGTGCCACCATGCATGTCATGGTTCACTCCTATAATCTCAGCACTTGGGAGTTAAAGACAAGAGGGTTAGGAATTGAAGTCCACCCTGGGTTACACGAGACCATGTCTCAGAGAAAAAAGCCATGGCCACAATGACTTCCAGTGACACCAGGGCAGGAATAAGCTCCCAGACCTACTCACCCCGACAGGATCTCATGGTCTGACACCTTTACACTGGATATGCCATCTCTGGCTTCATCTAGTGTCTGCACTGGCTCAGGCTTCCGAGAACGGCAGTCCCAGCATCGGATACTGGAATCGATAGAACCTGTAAGACCAACATGAAGGTGAGGTCAGGTTTGGGTCCCTGGGCAGCAACCGGTTTCTAGCTGTCCAGACCCTAGACTCACCAGACAGGATGACTGTGGCCTCTTCGTTAAATTGAACGGTGTTCACCTTCTGAGAAACAGGAATTACTACTTTAGAGGGGAGTTTTGGAAGATTGGGATAAAGGAGAGACCTGTGGTCCAAATTAGAGCAAGGGCACATGCTACTGGTAGGGAAGGTGAAAAGGTTCTTGGGGAAACTGCCTGGGTATAGGAGATGGGCATACGGGGAAGACTGTAATGGAAGGCTCTTCCTCGTACCACCCACATGCTAATATGAATCTCCACAATGCACACATCAATTTGGGTCTTCTGGCTTGTACTCACTCCAGCGTGGCCCCGAAATTTGCGCACGACCTGTCCAGTTGCCACATCCCACAGCACCACGGTCTTGTCTCCACCACCAGAGCAGAGATGGCTGTTGTCAAAGGAGCTAGCGGGCAGGAAAGGGAATGTTAATATATCTCCTGATTCTAGCCTCTGCGCTCCTTATCCCAGCCTGGACTCGTGCTTACCCGGCTGCATCCAGCACTTCGTAGCCGTGGCCACTGTACGTCCGCAGCAGCGTCCCACGCAGCGGGTTCCACAGCTTTAGGGTTTTATCGCTGCCGCACGTCAGGCAGTAGTTGCCATCCACTGGGAAACAGCAGGCGGGGGTTACGGAACCTCCAGCCTCAGGAGGTGGAAGGCCCGGGATGAAGAGGAGGACGCTTACCATTAAACCGCACGGCTCGCACTGCGCCCTGGCCGCAGTCCACCGTCTTCAACCGTTTCTGCGGCAGCTCCGGGGCCTGTGGCTTTGGTTCAGGAAAAGCCATATTTTAGATGCATTAGTCCACTACCCGCATTGCTGCATCCTGTACTGAGACGGCCTTGCTTCCAGGCTTTCAAAAATCCTTGCTGGGGTGTAACCTTATTATTGTCCCCCAGGATGTATTTCCTGCTTCACACTTCCGTGTTCAAATTTTCATCGCGTTAATGACAACGTTGGGAATACTGAAGGCTCCTTTCAGTTTTTTCCATATTGCTTACTTTCCAGGAGCTACTCTGGGCTTTTTCTTCGTCTCCATTCTCCGGCTGAGAGCAGTCCTGGTCACCGCCATTGGGAACGGAAGCGCTAGGCTACTGGTGTTACTCTAAAAGCCACCCTTCATTCTCACGCCGGAAGCTGATGTTCTAGCTGTGAAAGAGGTACGGTGTGGTCTTAAGTAAGCTATGTCTACCAACAATATGTCCGACCCACGGAGACCTAACAAAGTGCTGAGGTGAGCAGTCCAGCAAGTCATGGCAAGCCGTCTCTGGTTGTGGCCGTGGGCCCAGGTCAAGTTGTCAGCCCAAGTGGGACTTGATCGCTCCTGACCCTTGAACATGTCGCAGGTATAAGCCTCCGCCGAGCGAGTGCAACCCAGCTTTGGACGACCCGACGCCGGACTACATGAATCTCCTCGGCATGATCTTCAGCATGTGCGGCCTCATGCTTAAGGTGGGCGGGGTTGAATTTCTCAGCGTGTCTGCTGCTTCTGAGAATGAGGCCTGGGGGCGGGTTCAGATTGAGGCGAGTCTTCTGGCGGTGCTGAAGGCGGGGGTGGGGTGGGGGTGAGGTCAGCGGGGAGCCGAGCTTTGACGACCGCCTCCAACACAGGGGAAGTTGGGATTGCAATTGTTGAGTGGGGCGTGGCTTTGAAGCAATTTACAGACGACTGGTGGGAAAAGGGTACGGTCCTTAGAATGTGGGAATGTGGTGGGGCCAAAGATACAGGGCACACACACACACATCAGTAGTAGCCTGCTGCTTGGAGCAGGCCCCGAAGGATTGGTATTGGGATACTTACCTACTGGGAGAATGTCCAAACTGATATCTGAGGATATGGGTTGTTGGGGCTTCTTGGCTTCTCACTGGTTCCGATCTTCCCACCCACCTTTCTTCAGCTGAAGTGGTGTGCTTGGGTTGCTGTCTACTGTTCCTTTATCAGCTTTGCCAACTCCCGGAGCTCGGAGGACACGAAGCAGATGATGAGTAGTTTCATGTGAGGACCTTGAGTAAGGGGATGGGGTCCCATGCCTGCTATCTAGAACTGACACCTCTTTTTTGTCTCAGGCTCTCAATCTCTGCCGTGGTGATGTCCTATCTGCAGAATCCTCAGCCCATGACGCCCCCATGGTGATGTTACCTAGAGGGCTTGGATCCTGGAGTCCTGCTCACCTTCTGTCTGGTCTAGCCTTTGGCTGCCTCCAACCTGCCCTTAGCTGCTGTCCTTAAACAACAGAGTGTTGTCTCTGATCTCCCAGTTGAATGGAGGGAAGTAGGCCCTTTCTTTGGGGTCCTGCTTCTGCTTTGACAGAGGGATAAACCCTCAGACTTCCCTTATTTTCCCTCCCCTGACCACTGTTATGGGAAACACTGTTCATGTTTCTAAGTATTCACTAGTTTTCTTGTTGAACCCAGTTGATATAAAATTTTCACTCTGAATGCTTGTATCACTTCTCTTTTGTTCACGGGGTGCTGCTCTGCCCAGTGAAGACTGGCCTGTGTACCCCACCCCCCCATCCCCAATCTGAGCTCCTTTTTTTTTTTTTTTAAACGAGTAAGGTTTCACAAGCCTCAAGTTAGGCATTAGGGGCAAGACAGTTATTTCCACACTTGCGTGACTGTTGGCCCTGCGGTCCTAAGTAACCTTGGATTTGGTCTTCTTTTTTGTTTGTTTGTTTGTTTATTTAGCCTCCTTGTTTATTTTGAAGGGCTGGGTACTAAGTTCAGAGCTTTATTTATTCTACACAGGTGCAGTACTACAGAGCTATATTTCTAGGTTTTATTTATTTGTGTGCTCCTGTGTAGCCCTAGCTGGCCTGGTAATCATGTAGCTGGGATGGCAATATTCCTGCCCCAGCCTTCAGCATGCTAAGATTACAACTACACACCATCACACCAAACTCTGGCCTGGGGTTTTCTGTTAGAGCAACAGTGATGGATAGACTGGTAGGAGTTGGAAAAGGTATGAAAGACTCAGTGTTCTCCCCACCCCCACAAGGCCCTCAGGAGGTTCAGCCTCTGTCCAAACCCTGCTGGGTGCCTCATCTCTGGTATTTCAATCCCCACAAGGCAGACCAGAATTGTTTTCAACCCCAGCTTCTAGCCACACTAGTCCCCTCCAGGACCCCAGCCCTAACAGTATGGTGCCCTAGAATCCCATCTACACTTTCTACGTCCACTGGAAAGGTTGATTCCTTTGCTTACACTCATACAAAAGTATAGCAAAGCCTTACAGCTAAGGGCTCCTGCCAAAAGAACCCTGGGTGGAATGGGGGGTGGGGACAGACTCAGTACTTCCCTGTTCTCTAATTGCTCAATACACCAGTCTACAGCCACAGCTCGTAGATGGCCCTGCCCCCTTCTGCGCCGATTGGTTGGTTCGGGTTCTAGGGGCGGAGCGTTCTCGGGGATTTAGCTGGGTTAGGGAAACCCGCGGAAGCGGCCTCTCCGGAGCCATGGGCACCCCACCGCTGGCCTCTGGTGTCTGTGCTGGTGGCAGGAGTGCTGGGTGGGTCTGGATGAACTCCTGCACTCTAGGTTCGCCTGTCCTGCTTATTTTTTTTCTCTTTTGGTTGTTACTGGCCACACCTGGCGCCTGGGCCGCGGACTACAAGGTGAGCTGGGGTCCGAGGGCGGTAATGTATTTGGGCTAGAGTTGAACCAGAGGTGTGGGTGGCACTGATCTATAGGTGACTGCTGCTGATCTGGTGGTGTGATCTAGGTGCGTGCATTGGGTCTCTGGAAAGGTCTGGCGTGTGCCTGGGAACAGGGCTGCACAAGATTGTATCCACCTCCCTGTGACTCCAGCTGGCCTGCTTGGACTTTGCATGCACTTAACTGTGACTGGTTGGGTCAAGGATGAGCAGCCACCTGAGAACAGGACGCTAAGTTTCATAGCGTCACAATACAGTAACAGGTTGTGTTAGCTATGGTTCCACTTGCATGAACTCGCTGTGCATCCCCCAAAGCACCATTTGGAGTGGCTCTGCTGGAACGCCAGCCTTGCAGATCTGACTACATCACATGGGAGGGTTCCCCATTTTCCTTTCCAGAGTATGAGTATGTGGGCTGAGCTGCACATCCTTATTCATCTCCCTTCAGGTTGCCTGGAGCCCCAGTTTGGCTTCTCAGCTTCTTGGCTCCTTCCTTGTGCAAGTGACCTCTCTATACCATGCCTCAGTGTACAACTAGAGCTAACATTGCCCCACATCTCAGGGTGGTTGCCTGCTGTCTGTGAATGCTTAGCTAACCCCAGCTACTGCTAAAGTTGTTACCCTGGAGTATGAAATCTGTCCGATGGGGTTTGTGCAAAGTGGGATTTGTTCTATGAGCACAATACTTGGTGTGTCCTACCTGACAAAGCCTGGGATGGATGATAGCTTTTGATCTCTCTATGTCACTCCAGAGTCAAGATTCGTGCAGCCCCCTGCGTGATTTGTGATGGTGGAGGTCAAACTTACAGTCTTGAACACACTAGGCAAAGATTTTACCTCAGAGCCTCCTGCTGGCCTCGCAACTCTTTTTTTTTTTTTTTTTTTTTTTTTTTTTTAATCCCCTGAGACAGGGTTTCTCTGTATTGTTTTGGAGCCTGTCCTGGAACTCACTGTAGACCAGGCTGGCCTCAAACTCAGAGATCCTCCTGACTCTGCTGCTGGAGTGCTGGGATTAAAGGCATGGGCCATTGGTGCTCAGGCCAGGTTTTAACCCATTCTGTAACCCAAGTAAGGCTTGATTTTGCCATTCTCCTTCCTCACCCTCCCTGGTAGCAGGATCCCAAGTCAGGCCAACTGCATGGTTCAGGTCAATCAAACCATAGTCTTAGGACATAGGAGACAATAGCCCTTGATGACAGCCCCCATCCAATATAGAGGAGCCTGTGCATGAAGGAAACCTCCATTTTTTTTTTTTTTTTTTTTTGGTTTGTTTTTTGAGACAGGGTTTCTCTGTATTGCTTTGGAGCCTATCCTGGAACTAGCTCTGTAGACCAGGCTGGCCTTAAACTCAAAGAGATCCGCCTGCCTCTGCCTCCCAATTGCTGGGATTAAAGGCGTGCATCACCAATGCCTGGTGCCTCTCAGCGCTTGGTTATTGACAGTGAATGTGTATGTTTTGGGGTCTCTGTGCAGACATGTCCCACAGTGAAGCCAAACATGCTCAACGTACACCTGTTGCCTCATACACATGATGATGTAGGCTGGCTGAAGACAGTGGACCAGTACTATTATGGCCGTGAGTAAAGAGTCGGGGGCCCTTCTAAGTTTTTCAGGGACCTGGGCATTGGGGTGAGTGTGGCGATATCTTGCTTGTACAATGAGTCATCTTGTATCAAGGCATGTCTCCTAGTGGTCCCTCACTGCCTGACCTTCATGTCCACAGTCCTAAATGATGTTCAGCATGCATCTGTTCAGTACATCCTAGACTCCGTAGTCTCCTCTCTACTGGAGGATCCCACCCGTCGCTTCATCTACGTGGAGATGGCTTTCTTTTCCCGTTGGTGGAAGGAGCAGACAAAAGCAACACAGGACACAGTACGGGAACTGGTGCATCAGGGTGAGTCTGCCCCAAGGAGTGATGGGGGAAGCCTAGCCTAGCCCAGATTTATCTTGGAGATTATTTATTTGTTTATTACTATTATTTATTAGGACAGTGTCTTATTACATAGCCCTTGCTGGTCTGGAACTTGTGAAAATTCTCCTGCTTTCCTAGTGCTGGAACGAAAGGCCTGGGATTTTTTTTTTTTAAAATCATATCTTAATGTGCGTTCTTTGTACCTATAGTTCTGCTTGCTTAGAATCTCTTTTCATGTGGAGACCTGTGTCCCACAAGGCCCTGCCTCCAGTGGCTTCCTGGGAAGCCTGTCATGCAGATCTAAGCATATTGGCTTCTCCCCTGGTCTCCAGCTTCAGTAACAGTATGGTCTGTTTTCCTAGCCTTGCCTGGGTCTGTTCCTAACAGATAATCTTCTTCCCTTGCCTTCCTTGCACAGGGCGCCTGGAGTTTGTCAATGGTGGCTGGGTGATGAATGATGAAGCAACTACCTACTATGGTGCTATTGTGGATCAGATGACACTTGGGCTACGCTTCCTGCAAGAAACATTCGGTAGCAGTGGGCGCCCCCGTGTAGCCTGGCATATTGACCCTTTTGGACACTCTCGAGAACAGGCCTCTCTCTTTGCCCAGGTGCCAGCCACCCTATTTTCTTTTGGACCTGACCTTTAACTTAATTTCGACTCTTCCTTTAGCTGCTCAAACCCTGACTTTCTCTAGCAATTTCTGGGGTTAGACCCTGGCTGCTGAGACACCTTGGGTGAATTTGACTCCTGTGAGTTGAGTTTAAGCCCTGGTCTATGTCCTAAGGCACCACAAGTTTGAATTGTTTTGCCTTTCTCCAGCTGGTTTGGTCCCTTCCCTTGACAAGGCTGTATTAAAATTTGGACTCCACCAGCTTGCTGGGGTTGAGGCCCCTCTCTGAACAGTGACCAGTGGTGCTACCCTGCTTTAAAACCAGCTTTGTGTGTGTGCTGACCTATCCCCACCTTGGAATGCAGAGTGGAAAAGCATCCTTTTGTCTTTGACATAACCAGGGAGGTGGAAGGGGTTTTGGTTTTAGAGTGTCTCTTCTTTGCTCACTCTTTCAAGCTTAGAAGTACACGTCCAGGTTTTGTGGGACCCATGCCTATAATGTCCACATTTGGGAGACTGGTGCAGGGGGACTGTGAGATTGATGTCAGCATGGCCTCAGATTGAGAGCCTGTGTTAAAAAAAAAAAAATCTAGCTTTATTTATTAGTTTTATTCTTTAATGCATATGGGTATTTTGTCATGCCATGTATTATTTAATATATGAGTGTTTTGCCTGATGTATTTCTGTGCACCATGTGTGTACGGTGCCTACAGAGAGCAGTTGTAGGATCTCCTGGAATTGGAGTAATAGCTGATTGTGAGCCACCATATAGAGGCTGGGTACTGAACCCTGGTCTTCTGGAGGAGCAGATAGGGCTCTTAACTACTGAGGCATTTCTTTTAGCCCCCCCAAACCTAGTTTTAGTTGTGCATACTTTCTCTGTCCTGTCTTTCCCAACTGGGCAAGAAGGACCTGCACCCTTCATTCTGTCCCTCCTTCTGCACTGTAGATGGGTTTTGACGGCTTCTTCCTTGGGCGCATTGACTATCAAGATAAAATTGTTCGGGAGAAGAAGCTGAAGATGGAGGAGGTGTGGAGGGGCAGTGCCAGCTTGGATCCCCCAACTGCTGACCTCTTTACTGGTGAGGAGGTGGGAGGGTAGGACAGTCACACAAGATCTCAAGCTCAGAAGGGTACAGGTGGGATTTTGTGATGTGCTGTGATTATCTTAGAATTTTTAATGATTTTTGAGCTGTGTGTTTTTTGTATCACCCCTTTCTGATTCAGAAGTTTATTCTGGGTGGGGCATGACAGGTTCTCACTCTAGGGCAGGTCTGGGGTGCTGAGTCCAATTTGGTTTACAGGTGTACTCCCCAATAATTACAATCCTCCGAAGAACCTGTGCTGGGATGTGTTATGTGCAGACCAACCCTTGGTGGAGGATCCCCAAAGCCCTGAGTTCAATGCAGATACTTTGGTCAATTACTTCCTGGAGGCGGCCTATTCCCAGGTAACGTAGATATTTACACCATGGTCCATAGCATCTAACCTTTCTCAAAACCCAGGGGAATGCCTTCAAGGGATCTCTCTTTGGGATTTATTCTTCACTAGAAAGATATATAAGGAGCTGGAGAGATAGCTCAGCACTTAGAGTACTTGCTGCTCAATTATGAGGACCAGAGTTTGGATCCTGGAACCACATAATAAGCTAGTCACCCTGACTGCAAACTCCTGTTTGGGACTTATCTGTAGGCCTATCTCCTAGGGGTGGAGAGACAGGGATCACTGACACTTCTAAATTTCAGCCTAGTAAGGAAAGCTTAAGTCCCGGGTTCAGGGAGAGACTCTGCCTCAAAGGAATAGGTGGAGAATGGTAGGGGGACACTCAACACTCTCTTCTGATTTGTACATGAGTGCTGAGGCAAATGCACCCCGACAAACACGTGTAAATATACAGCCCCCCCAACCTGTACCCCCATACCTTATTTAAGAAAAAAAAGAT